>JAXRJS010000098.1:0-152500 GCA_037127375.1 Dione juno
CGAAGTGCAACTGGTGTTTTCTTAGGAGGAGGCCTTAGCAATACTGGATACATCCCATTTTTGTCTTTTCGGGGACTCGGGCTCACACGGCGTAAAGCCGTATGCCGTGTGTGCCCGTTATGCAAGTTCCCTTTTAGTTCTGGTATAGTTTGCACACCGAGGTTGTTCTGATGTTTCTCGGTTGGGGCAGCAATTCCCTGTTCCTCCGCAGTAACTGCACAGATTTTTTTCAATTCTGAAAATGGTCCTGGTGTGCCTCTGTCATCATCATCATTACAGCTTTTGTTCCGTCCATTGCTGGACATAGGCCTCCCCCAAGGATCTCCATGACGATCCGTCCCGCGCTACCCGCATCCAGTGGCTCCGGCGACCTAGACCAAATCGTCGGTCCACCTCGTAGGGGGCCTGCCCACCGAGCGTTGTCCAGTTCGTGGCCGCCACTCAAGAACCTTTCCGCCCCAACAGCCATCGGTTCTCCTCGCCATGTGTCCTGCCCATTGCCACTTCAGCTGCGCAATTCTTCGAGCAATGTCGGTAACTTTTGCTTCCTACGGATGTCATCATTTCTGATTCTATAACGTAGAAAAATATCAAGCATTGCTCTCTCCATTGCACGCTGCGTGACTTTGAGCTTTTTTTATGAGACACATAGTTAGCGGCCACGTCTCGCTTCCGTAGGTCATGGATGCCTTTGTATACTTCTCTATTTCTTCATTGGTGAGGCCCTCACGTACGAGAGTGATTCCTGGTTTATGGGCTCCTTTATTGTTAGGTCCTTATTTTGTTTGACCTGGCTCCGGATGTTATTCATGTTTTCCCTTGTGGGACATCTCAAGACGACTTTATGGCCCCTGGCCTTTCTTACGCGACCTTCGCCCCTTTTTTTTTTTAAATCAAGGGCGTCCCTGATCTTAACGATTACCTTGTCGCTGGTCTCACTCTGTGTTTTAGTTTTTACGGCTTAGCGGCGGCCGGTGCGAAAGTCTTAGGGCCCGCCTGTGGTGGATTTTCGCCATTTGCTAGTTCCGTCACCCCCTTTTTGATGGTAGCCAGGCTTTGTTTGACTTCCTGGACCGCCAGTTCCGTGTCCAGTGACGGTCTAGGAGGGGAGGTGTCCCTTTGCTTAGCGTCTCGAATCGCCTGCACTTCCGAGGACATAATCTCACTTTTTTCAGAAAGGTCTCTGAATTCGGGAGTCGGCTTTTTTGTAATTCACATTTACAGTGTCCCATAAGGTAGTAGTCTGGTAACTTATGCCTATTTTCATGACTTTTTTGGAGGGTGGTTTTTTATAGGAAAATGCAAATGAATTATCTTGAATATTTAGTATTTTTATTTACACATTGAAAATATAAAAAATAATTTATTTGAAAGAATTTAATAGTTTATAACTATTATTAATGTCACTCGAAGTTGCAACCTCAAAAAAAATGCACATGGGTGGCCCGGGTGATTTTGGCTCTTGATGTCATCTGAAATCAAACATTCTTGATTATTCTTAATCTATAGACATCTCATTCTGGTCGGATCTACCGAAGTTAAATTTCAAGCGTAAATCACAAAATGGCGGACTTTGAAAAAAAAAGTCCTTTTATTTTAGCAAAGAAAGGGTTGTAAAATAAAAAGTTAGGGTTGGAAAAAATTATCTTTAGTACCGATGAGAACTATACGTGTGTAGAACAGCCTGTTAAAATTTGAAAGCAATCGGTTCAGTAGAAAAAAAGTTAGGACCGGGGCCGACCAGAAAAACAATGTTTTGAGAAAAACGCGTTTAAAGTTCAACAACAAATTTTCCTAAGTAAACTTATACTTACGTCAATCGTCGATGCCTGGAGCGTGTAATATGCCTTCATCCTCTTCATAGGCATCATTCTCTGCAACTTTGTTTGCTCTTCCGACTCTTTCGGGCTCCTTTCGATGCATTGCTGTGGCATTTTCCGTTTTTGCAATCCGAGATTTACTGTAGGATTTTGCGCGCACGGGCCGAGCGTAACGTCCATGACTTCCAATATCTTTAGTACTGGGAAAAATCCTTCGTTAAATATACATGCTGCAGTGAATGCAGCAATTTCTAAAGTTTTTTGGCCTACAAAAATATGTTTTGGTGCAAAACTCCAAACACAATGATTAAAAGCCTCGTTATTATTCTGTGTGTTCATCCTAAACATCATTCCAAAAGATCATCTGATGACAGATCTTCGTAAATTGGTTCCAAAAGATTTGCAGTGTCATTATCGAAAGCAGGTGGATGAACAAAAGTATCTTCATGACCTTCAAATTTCAATTTTTGATACTTGCACCAGGAATCGAGACCCTCTGGGCAATAAGAATGCTGGGGCTCTTCATCAGTTGATATCAAATGATAATAGGTTGCCCATATAGATTTTCACATATTTTCTAGTAGTAGGTTTATACCTGGGTTTATTTGAATGTATTGCGTATATGTTAGTCATTTCAGCCATAATTTCAAATAATTGTTTTGGCACGTACCGAAAGTAATAATCAACTGGGGCTTCAACTGTAAAGTCAATTGATATTGGTGGAAACCAATCTGATGAGATTGTGTTCAGGAGTTCCCTATGTCTCCACCTAATGTTTTGTTTAGGCGTAATATTCTGAAGTATATTTTCATGAGAGGACTCTATTTCTGTTGTCGGTGGTACTTCGAGAACGGAACGAAATCTAAACGGTTCTTCGTTATCAGACGATAGCTCCATATCGGAAAGAGTTCCAGCCAGTATGGCTTCCAAGGCGTCCGGTGAAAACATATCGGTGTCTTTTTTTATCTGAAAATGTAAAACAAAAATTATCTCTACATACAACATATATTTTATATAGCATTAACAACAACCACAATAATAATATAGTTACAAATTATAGTTACAATCGTAAATACATCGTTTAGGCCTGATGTGTACATTTAGGTACAAATATAAAAATTGTGATAATTGATACAAAAATAGAATAATAAACTCAAATTATATGTTACTTATGACCTTAGGAATACAACACATCAATTCATATTTTTGCAGTGCGTATATTTAGCTATTTCCTACTTTTTAGACATAAAAATGACGAGCTTACCTACAGAGCTCCAACTTCGGTCAGCCACTGATCAAACCATGTCGAAAAAGTCACAAAGAATGCCAAGAGATGGCGTTAATAGAATACATTTTTGTACTTTATAATGTGGACATATGAACACAAGCGTTCTCAATTGCACTTTTAGCGAAATAAATACCAATTTTTTTTTATATTTTATGTGTACATTTGTGTACGCCAGGTCTGAAAGGTTTAATATTTTTAACGAAATCAGAGTGACGTCTGATAGTATACCGTCAAATCTTTCCGACTCTTTCTTTTGATTTTATTTCCAGCCTTAGTTTTAGTATCTACAACGGTCTTTTTGACTATTTCACGAGGACGAGTGTCCATTCTTTTTTGAACATGTGCTACACTTTTATTATCCTATTGAAAAATTATCACCATAAGGTTTAGAATTCACTAATCCGGGGTAAGCCTTGGAGTCACCGTCGCCGATATAGTTACGATATCGTACAACATTCTTTACCGACCTTTGAAACATTGTTTTTATCGCTTTGATCTCCATATTTCCAGCTGCACCAGTATGATTTGCCCAACAGTTTCCGGTATCTACATGAGTTTCATGCCGCTCTGCGTATTCGGCAAAGTTTAATTTTTGTTCCCAAGTTTTACATTCGTGGCAGTATGAACTTTTGACGAGAATGATAAGAACTTTACCTGTAAAGTGACCGATTAGCAAGGTGACGCCGAATAAAGATGAGCCTCTTTTTTTCCATGTTTCGTTCGTCGGCATCTTCAGTTTTTCTTTCTTTGGCTGTTACTGCTCTTTCTTCTTTTGTAGTAGATGAAAAAAATCGATTCGCTACTTCTCTCATAGTAGAGCACATTAAGCTCGAAGCGTTCGAGTCGGATCGGGTCTAGGTACAGAAATGCGGCAGATATAAAAATACTCATAACTTCGTTATTTTTGCTCCAATAGACTTAAATTTTTAAACTATGTTCTTAAGATATTCTATATTCAATTTAAAAAATTAAAAAGAAATTTAAAAAATAAAATATTAATACCTTACCCCCTCTTATACTATTACAAAATTTACTACCACATTATATCATTGTGAGTATTCTTTACTTTCTTGATTTGTTGGTAAGGAATCTTCTAGTTTCCGATCTTCGATTGTGGTATATCTTTAGAGTTTAGATCGATATCTAGTCTGCATGTCAATAACAACTTTAAATCGACTTTCTCAATTGCAGAAGTTGATGTTCAGGATTGTTCAGTTTATTTATTGTCTGCATTTGGTCGATGTAACGGATTAATATGACCCAAAGTTTTACGAATACCTCGGTGGCAAGTTTTACCTTCATGGTGTTTTTTCACAATTTCCCTTTGATCGTTTTCATCTTCAATAAAGGTAACGCGCTTTGTATATTCTCTAAATTGAACACATTCTTTTTTAAATAATAATTTCACTGCTTCAAAATAGATAAAATATTTAGATTAATATATTCTTTAAAAACTGTTTTACTTTACCTACCTTTTTTAATTTTGCCAATTCTTTTAATTCTTCTGTTATTTTTCTTATTTCTTCATTTTGGTCCTCTTGTTCAACATTGACTTGAGTTGATAAATTTTCTTCTTTATCTATTGCGTTAATGCGGATGCGCGATAAAGTATCAACATTACAATTGCTTTTACCGCTCTTGTGATGATTTCAAAATCTTATTCAGATAATCTTAAACGCCAACGAGTTAACTTACTATTTGTATCCTTCAGTGAATTCAACCATGCTCAGGGCTTGTGGTCTGTATTTATTTTAAATTTCTTGCCATATAAATAAGGGCGGAAATATTTTACAGCCCATACTATAGAAAGGAGTGCCTTTTCCGTTGTACTGTACCGGGTTCCAGTACTATTTGATGTACGACTTGCGTAGGCAACAGGTTTATCACTTCCAACTGGTCCTTGAGATAAAATAGCTCCTACTGCAAAGTCTGATGCGTCTTTAGTGAGTATGTAACGTTTCCTAGGATCAGGATATTGGAGTATTGGTGCATTAATTAGAAATTCTTTACATTTTTGAAAGGTTTCAATATATTTTTTATCAGTTACAGACATAGTTTGTTTTTCTTAAGTCGGACTGTCATTGATTGTGTTATTTTTGCAAAATCTTTAATGAATTTTCGGCAATAACTGAGTCCAATAGTTCAAGGAAACTTTTAATTTCAGTCCCATTGTAAGCAGACTCTTTTAGGTTCTCCTCTTTCCAATCCAAGAGTTTATAATACCTAGATCAAATAGATGAAAAAAAATTCATGAAATTTTTCTACTCTGGATGTTTATTATTTGGTATCCTGTTTTGTTGCACAGTTCCCATTGTGTGAATTCCTGATTTAGCTAAAAAACTACCAATGGCAAAGGGGTATAAAAATTATCAAAGTATATGATGTGGTTTTGCTTTCTTGGCACTCCTCGAACCAAACGAACTACAAAATTTTCTGTTGCACCAAGATCTGGTTCATCTGGGAGTTTCTCTGTATTCTCTAGCCCAGAATATACCTCAAACTTGTGGGCATATCCCATCAAATCACAGAGAACATATAATTTGAAGCCCCATTTATAGGGCTTCTTAGGCAGATACTGTTTTAAACAATGCCCTATTTTGGTAGAACACATCTGTTCATCCACAGAAAGTTTTTGATTCATTGGCACTGTGGAAATCCTCTCGATTTTATAAAGCCTGTCATGTTCTGGATAACCTATAGGTTTGTGAGTATAATTGTTATTAAAATTTAATGATAACTTTATTATCTCAAACTTGTTCAGTGGCATTGTTGAAGAAATGGGCTCATATCCAAACTTTGGCGACCAGTATGATCTTGTGCTAGGAAATTTGATTACTGACATGTATAATGATATATCAAAGAACTTATACAAATTATATTCTGTAAATGTTAAAGATGAACTGGGATTACTCTGTATTACATATAAATTTGTCTCCTCTACTAATGTTTTGATAAAATTTTCAGTGATAAAATGAACATTGAACAGTGAAAAAAACATTGATATGGAGTTTTCGTTTGCGACATTCACCCAAAGGCAAGCATTCCCTTTGTTCTGATTTTTAGAATATTCTATGGTGGGTAATGGCAGGTTCATAACAATATAGAATAAAGCACAACCACACAACATTTTAGGTAAAACAGTTATCTATTATTATGATATGATTATTGTTATCAATAATCGTTAATGTAAAATAAAAAGGTTTTATAATACTAAACAATAACTTTTATTTCAATAACTTTTAAGGAATTTCTGGAATATGCAAATCTGAGATATTGATAAACATAGTAATTTTTGATCTTCTTTCCTACCGGAGCTCCCAAAGGGCAGTTGTTGAGAGATTTTGGTGAGAAATTCCTTTCGAATATAAACTACAGTACACTTTTAACAATCAATTGTTTCTCGATTGAATTTCAAAAACATTTGACGTTGCATCGTCATATAATATTCTCAAGTAGAATTTTCCGTTCCGTTCCGAAAGTTATTCAGACAAATGGACACAATTGATTTCCTGGAACATGACGAACGGGATGTTCATCAAAGACGAAACTTGTTCTTTAGTACAACAATCGTCCGTCACTTACCTCATAAATATCCTTAAAATAATTTCTTTGGCTTGTTCTAAAATAAAATTTAATAGAACGAGATCGTGGCATTTTACTATTATCCTTCGGGCGCCGTCTTTTTATTTCCTTAACTTTTACGCAACCTCTTAAAAATATATTTTGTTCAACTTCACTATCTAAATAAAATGCCTCCATATTAGCTTTTCTTTCATCAAACGTTATTCGTATTTCGTTATATTTTTGACGACATCGGCATATTATATCTGCATATGTTTTTTTCGGATATTCAATCTCCTCTTCTATTTCTGTATTTGAAACCCTTTATTCTTCTACGCTTCTGCGCATTTCGATTCCAGTTAGAAGCATTCCAATTTCTTTTCCTTCCACTTGATTTATTTGTTACAATGTTTTCTTTGTTAGAATCAGATGATGAATTCGAACAACTACGCAAAGGATTGCGAGAGCTGAGTCTTCTGGACGGAAGACCCATCAGATTCATGATTTTCTACACTTAAATTATTAATATAATTTTCACCCATCATGAAACAACGGTATAATTTTATTTTTAAAAACAACTGACACAAAAATTGAAATATTTTTTTATTAATTCTACTAATTTTAATTCTAAACTATTTGCTTCTATGGCATCTGAACTGAGTCTGATTCATTTATAGAAATTTTTTTACGTGAAAACATACAGTAATATCTCATCTCATATGTACCGTTACAATAAAAAGTGTTTTAGTATTTTTCTCACATTGGCTTCTGAAATAAATTGTTTATTATTCGATGGTCAAAAAAATGTTGTTATTTAGTAAATGTTAAATGTAATAATTATGGATTTTTTTTACATATAAGAAGTTAGAAGTCAATCAATAGGTTTGAGGATATATAGAGCTGGGGGATGTTCCCTATTCTTAACAAACCATCCGCGACCTGAAGACTTGACTGGAAAATCTTAGACTAGTCTACCGGAACCTAGCAAACCCAAACAGCCGGGCCCGGCCAATATATTCTGAACGGGCATTCAGCTTAGTGTGTGTGAACACGACACTGGCATAAGTGAAGACAGGTCTTACCCAAGTTTTGTATAGTATCGGCTTATGTGTAAGTAACAATTTACTCTGCTTGCAAATAAGAGAATAAAGCCTACTGAAGAGAAGAGACTGAAAGAATAAAGAGAGCTTTGTTTCTGGCTCATCGCCGAGGCCACCAGTCTGGAGTCTTTCAGTTAACAGGCGTGAATAGCGAGAAGTAATGTATAGGGCGGTGTCGTCGGTGTACATTTGGTGGACAGTAGAGTGCTTTTTCGTAAGACCGAATTACTCATTTATGAGCAAGGATTTGGCCTCTATCACTTCAGAGAGTCTAACCAAGATTATTTTCTCGTAATTTTTTCCTAGACAGCTGAGTAAACTGATAGGCTTATAGCTAGGTGCGAGATTCCGCGGCTTATTAGGTTTGGGTATGCTAATGACAATGGCCTCCTTCCACTCGTCCGGGAAGGAGTATAATTTCAACAGTGATTTGAATATCAGCATTAATAGAGACATAACCTGGGCCGGAAGGGATTTTAATGTTCTGTTGGAAAGACGGTCAAGCCGCGGGGACTGCCTGTATGCAGAAGATATCAATTTGATGCGGTTGAGCGAAAACACCCATCGCCTCTCTCTGACCTTTGACACCGTTAGCGTTAAATGTAGCTATAGGTAGCGCTTTAGGCTCAATACGTGTAAGATACAAGTCAGCGGGTAATGGGGTGAATCTATTTGTGACTGCCATTGGAATTTTTTTCATTGGCGGCGCTGACGAAGGAGAGCTGCGGGCGCGAACGCTCGGAGGCGGCTGTGGACACGGGACCGACTGTAGGTGCCGCTGTCCTAGGGACCGACGACCTGACTACAGGAGTCACTGGTTGCGCGATCACTGGTTGGTGGGCGTAGGTTTGAACCACACTTTGGCGGGGGAGCGGAAAGGAGCACTTGAGCAGTAGGCTCAGCGTTCTTTTTGGCTGAGCAGGGTTCAAACTCTTGCCTCTGCCTTCCCGTCGTGTGTGTCTGCGAGGAGCACAAGGGCGTCCGCGATAATTTGCGGGATGCCCCGTGCACATGACAACTCGGGGGAACATTGGGGTACGGAACTTTGCGAGGGCAGTCCGCAGTACCGTGGTCTTCTAAACATTTCACGCAACTAGGGCGCGTGAAGTAGTACTTGGATGAATGGCCGTAATTCTGGCAGCGGTGGCACTGCCCTATGAGGCCTCGAGTGAAGAAATCTACACGTATGCCCGTGAGGTTGCAAACCGACTCTTAAGTTTGCCCTCATCACTGAGGTCCAAAACGACAAGGACAATGTCATATTTCGCCCGTGCGTGAAACGCACAGATTATATAACACTCGCAGTGTTATATAATCTGTGCGTTTTACGCACGGGGAAACCTTTTTCCCGTAAGTCAGAGTGGACATACTCGTGGTCCAGCTCTTTAGGAATGCCCTTGATGACGACACGCAGTTGGCGCTCGTCTTCTAGGGCGTAGAAGTGATGTCCTACATTAGATTCCCTAAGGTGGGCGGTAAGTGTCCGGTGGTCGGTGGAAGAGGACAGTTGTACTTTGATCCCAACTTGAGTCAAGAGCGCGGTGGAGAATTTGATGTGGTTGGTAATCATCCACGACGATACCGAGTCCGAGGGCGATGTGTCGGTTTTGAAACCGTCGTCGCTAGATTCGTCCGAGACATCCATATTGAAAACGGAATCAGCGGGACGAGGGGAAGGGGCAATGCAAGCGACCGTTGTACAGGTCGCCGATTCGCGGAAATCTCCCGCGGGCGTAACATCGCCACGTGGCACCGCATCGTCGTCCGACCTGATGACGTCATCTGGAGAGTTCGCGCGTTATATTCGGTACGGTCCCCGTGCACCCCCGCCGCCGAGCATGCTAGGGATGTCGAGCGACGTGCGCGCGAAATTAACAAGGCTGCGGTGAGCGTGTCTGTGGAATTCTTCTATGTATCGGAGAACCTCTGCTTTGGACAAATTAAAGCCCGACATGATAAAACTTCTTATTACATTTCTTTATGAAGAAAATATCTCACCCCTTCACCTTATGGCAAGGAAGAGTGAGTGCCTTAACACCGACACTGCACCTAATTCTAGTCTTTCCTTTTGGTGAACGAAAGGTTCTTTTTTTTTTTTTGGGTAATTAAAACACACCACGGACTTTGTGCGTCCGTGCTCTTTTCTGCTCTTTACTTTTTTGTTATTTTTGTGTTTTTATCTTTTTAACATTACACAGAGTTTTATTTTGGTTTTTACTTGAGGGCCAGAGGGGCCCTGCTCAAGGTTTTGCCTTAGGTGGTTTGTCTATATTGAGTTAGTATTTTTGTCTTGGCCGGTGAATCCGCCTTTGTCTCTTCTTAATTTACTTATTGCCTCTTCATCTCTGTGAGAGATAGCCATTTCAATGTTATACTCTATTATATCGGCTGTTGACGAGTTTCTGGCTCGACAGATGAATCTACTGATGGCGTCCTCTTCAGCGTTAGTGTAGTATCTGCAATCGTTCGTGTGTCTGGTTATAGCTACGACAGCGTGTGATATGCTGTCGTGTATGGCACTCTTTGTGGTTTTTGTTTGCATGATGACTACCGACTCGTATGTCAGTCCCTGAGACTCGTTTATGGTAAGGATGCGTGAATTTAGGCCACTCCCATATCCCTTCCGAATTAGTTCCGCCTTCTCCGCCTGCGTGTGGACTAGGTATAAGGTGTTTGGGGAGTCTTCTGGGATGCACGCACCTGTGAGTCTTGATGTTTTAAGGGATCGAGTCTTTGGTCGAGCTGTGTAGATTCCGTCGTAAACCTCGTTTAGAGCATAGGTAACGTCTTGTGGACACCGATGGGATCTTAAGAGCTCTTGACTGATGGACGTCACGAGGTTTGGGCCGATATATTTCAATTGGAATAGGTTCAGTCGTTCTATGAAGGGTAGTTGGTTTATGTCCCCGATCAAAGTGATTTTTTCGGCCCCTGTTAGTTTGGCCGCCATTGTGATCGCTCCAAAAGGTATATTAGGGCCTCATCTTCTATCATTCTCCTAGGCTTTGCCCTGGTGAACGAAAGGTTAGTACCTACAGCTATCGAGTGTTACAGTAAATAAAACTCACGACCTCCGTATCCTCACCGGGCAGAAGGACGTTCGATCTAGGCACAACGACGCGCAGATTCGCGCATTTGCAAATGCCCTGTGTAATGAATTATCTAGCCAACAAAATATCTTATCGTTCGTTATCAAATCATATCATATAATTCATATATTATTAGTATATTGACAGTCACAGTACCACTGCTGGTTACAAAACTAAGATTTTATTCAAAAAGGATCTAGCTACTGACTGATGGGCAAAAACTATTATAATACCATTCTTGAAAAATTTTCCGTGTAACCCACGCCTTTCTGTTTGATCGCCTCACAACTGGTAGACTTGTCTTGTCTGTGCATCGCATTGCACGGGGTATTTCTGAATGATGCACTAGTAAAGGTTTCAGTTTGAAATCACCAGTGGCATTACCACCCACCAGAAGTGTTAGTCGATCTTTCGCAGCTTTGAAACCACTGGCTTGACGTTCTTCTTTAGAAATGAATGTTCGAGATGGCATTTTTTTCCAGTAAAGTCCGGCCTCATCAACATTGAAGATGAGACAAGCAGGAATTTTCTCTCATCTAATGAACTCTTGAAACTTGTCTGAAAACTCACCTGCAGCTTGAATGACAGCGCTGGCCGCCTCGCCTGTTATGTGGAAAGAAAGTTTTGTTGAACTTATATATGTTGAACTTTCGCAGGTGATTTTAACTCATTCCCGATTTTTATAAATCGTTCTCACAGTCGATTCCAAAATCTCTCCCAACAATTGTTGCCTTGCCTCCGTTTTCCATTCTTCTTAACACTTTCATCTTCAATTCCAAAGTGATGCCTTTACGCTCTTCTTTCTTTAAAGGCGGCATTTTTAACGTAGGGTAAATTATGTATGTATCTTAAATAAATGTTAAAACACAACCAGCCGACCGCTTTCTCTTTTTAGGTTTTGTTTAAGGAAAATTGCGAATGGGCAGGACGCATTCTGGTCACCGAGCAATTCGCGGGACGATTTTTTCTTTCCTCCCAAACTATTATGTCTTTTTTCTGTGAAATAACATTGTTCTTTGGATCATAAGCACGATATATTTTTATATTAGGACATTCCCATACATTATTCTGGTCTGGTGTTCATGCAGTTTTCTCTTCGTGATGGTGAGAAATAAAAGTCTACTCACGGTTAGCACCGAGTATAATCAACACCACATTAAAAGTACCTGTAACATAAGTATACACAGCAAAACACGATGATTAAGTCTTCGCTATTAAATAGTCAACCATAGATATATAATACTTAACTGAACATACGCAGTAGTAATTTCACTGCTTCAGTGAATTGCCTGCGATGTATATCATCTTCAAAATAGATAAAATATTTAGATTAATATATTCTTCAAAAACTGTTTTACTTTACCTACCTTTTTTAATTTTGCCAATTCTTTTAATTCTTCTGTTATTTTTTTTATTTCTTCATTTTGGTCCTCTTGTTCAACATTGACTTGAGTTGATAAATTTTCTTCTTTATCTATTGCGTTAATGCGGATGCGCGATAAAGTATCAACATTACAATTGCTTTTACCACTCTTGTGATGATTTCAAAATCGTATTCAGATAATCTTAAACGCCAACGAGTTAACTTACTATTTGTATCCTTCAGTGAATTCAACCATGCTCAGGGCTTGTGGTCTGTATTTATTTTAAATTTCTTGCCATATAAATAAGGGCGGAAATATTTTACAGCCCACCATATTTTACAGCATACTATAGCAAGGAGTTCCTTTTCCGTTGTACTGTACCGTTTATCACTTCCAACTGGTCCTTGAGATAAAATAGCTCTTACTGCAAAGTCTGCGTCTGTAGTGAGTATTTAACGTTTCCTAGGATCAGGATATTGGAGTATTGGTGCATTAATTTGAAATTCTTTACATTTTTGAAAGGTTTCAATATATTTTTTATCAGTTACAGACATAGTTTGTTTTTTCTTAAGTCAGGCTGTCATTGATTGTGTTATTTTTGCAAAATCTTTAATGAATTTTCGGCAATAACTGAGTCCAATAGTTCAAGGAAACTTTTAATTTCAGTCCCATTGTAAGCAGACTCTTTTAGGTTCACCTCTTTCCAATCCAAGAGTTTATAATACCTAGATCAAATAGATGAATAAAAATTCATGAAATTTTTCTTCTCTGGATGTTTATTATTTGGTATCCTGTTTTGTTGCACAGTTCCCATTGTGTGAATTCCTGATTTAGCTAAAAAACTACCAATGGCAAAGGGGTATAAAAATTATCAAAGTATATGATGTGGTTTTGCTTTCTTGGCACTCCTCGAACCAAACGAACTACAAAACTTTCTGTTGCACCAAGATCTGGTTCATCTGGGAGTTTCTCTGTATTCTCTAGCCCAGAATATACCTCAAACTTGTGGGCATATCCCATCAAATCACAGAGAACATATAATTTGAAGCCCCATTTATAGGGCTTCTTAGGCAGATACTGTTTTAAAAAATGCCCTATTTTGGTAGAACACATCTGTTCATCCACAGAAAGTTTTTGATTCATTGGCACTGTGGAAATCCTCTCGATTTTATAAAGCCTGTCATGTTCTGGATAACCTATAGGTTTGTGAGTATAATTGTTATTAAAATTTAATGATAACTTTATTATCTCAAACTTGATCAGTGGCATTGTTGAAGAAATGGGCTCATATCCTAACTTTGGCGACCAGTATGATCTTGTGCTAGGAAATTTGATTACTGACATGTATAATGATATATCAAAGAACTTATACAAATTATATTCTGTAAATGTTATAGATGAACTGGGACTACTCTGTATTACATATAAATTTGTCTCCTCTACTAATGTTTTGATAAAATCTTCAGTGATAAAATGATTAAAACATTGATATGGAGTTTTCGTTTGCGACATTCACCCAAAGGCAAGCATTCCCTTTGTTCTGATTTTTAGAATATTCTATGGTGGGTAATGGCAGGTTCATAACAATATAGAATAAAGCACAACCACACAACATTTTAGGTAAAACAGTTATCTATTATTATGATATGATTATTGTTATCAATAATCGTTAATGTAAAATAAAAAGGTTTTATAATACTAAACAATAACTTTTATTTCAATAACTTTTAAGGAATTTCTGGAATATGCAAATCTGAGATATTGATAAACATAGTAATTTTTGATCTTCTTTCCTACCGGAGCTCTCAAAGGGCAGTTGTTGAGAGATTTTGGTGAGAAATTCCTTTCGAATATAAACTACAGTACACTTTTAACAATCAATTGTTTCTCGATTGAATTTCAAAAACATTTGACGTTGCATCGTCATATAATATTCTCAAGTAGAATTTTCCGTTCCGTTCCGAAAGTTATTCAGACAAATGGACACAATTGATTTCCTGGAACATGACGACCGGGATGTTCATCAAAGACGAAACTTGTTCTTTAGTACAACAATCGTCCGTCACTTACCTCATAAATATCCTTAAAATAATTTCTTTGGCTTGTTCTAAAATAAAATTTAATAGAACGAGATCGTGGCATTTTACTATTATCCTTCGGGCGCCGTCTTTTTATTTCCTTAACTTTTACGCAACCTCTTAAAAATATATTTTGTTCAACTTCACTATCTAAATAAAATGCCCCCATATTGGCTTTTCTTTCATCAAACGTTATTTTTTCGTTACATTTTTGACGACATCGGCATATTATATCTACAAATATTTTTTTCGGATATTCAATCTCCTCTTCTATTTCTGTATTTGAAACCCTTTATTCTTCTACGCTTCTGCGCATTTCGATTCCAGTTAGAAGCATTCCAATTTCTTTTCCTTCCACTTGATTTATTTGTTACAATGTTTTCTTTGTTAGAATCAGATGATGAATTCGAACAACTACGCAAAGGATTGCGAGAGCTGAGTCTTCTGGACGGAAGACCCATCAGATTCATGATTTTCTACACTTAAATTATTATTATAATTTTCACCCATCATGAAACAACGGTATAATTTTATTTTTAAAAACAACTGACACTAAAATTGAAATATTTTTTATTAATTCTACTAATTTTAATTCTAAACTACTTGCTTCTACGGCATCTGAACTGAATCTGATTCATTTATAGAAATTTTTTTACGTGAAAACATACAGTAATATCTCATCTCATATGTACCGTTACAATAAAAAGTGTTTTAGTATTTTTTAATTTTGTATGAGTTTGAATTTCATTTATATAACGATTTACTTTAGAGTTTCTCACATTGGCTTCTGAAATAAATTGTTTATTATTCGATGGTTTATGTGGAGTAACAATTTTACTCTGCTTCCCAATAAGAGGTAAGCCTACTGAAGAGAACAGACTGAAAGAAAAAGAGAGCTTTGTTTCTGGCTTTTCGGCCTAGCCACCCAGTCCTGGCTGTAGCAGAAGATTCAATTTGATGGCGGTTGAGCGAAAACACCCATCGCCTTCTTTGACCTTGACACCGTTAGCGTTAATGTAGCTAAGAGCGCTTTTAGGCTCAATACGTGTAAGATGCAATTCAGCGGTAATTGGGTGATCTATTTTTGCGCCATTAAATTTTTTTCTTGGCGGCTCTGACGAAGGAGAGCGCGTGGCGCGAACGCTCGGATGCGGACTGTGGACACGGGAACTGACTGTAGGTGCCGCTGTCCAGGTACCGACGACCTGATACCGGAGGTCAAAAACAATACTAGTAATTGTCGCGATCACTGGTTGGTGGCGTAGGTTTGAACCACACTTTGGCGTGGGAGCGGAAAGGAAGCACTTGCGCAGTAGGCTCAGCGTTCTTTTTGGCTGAGCATGGTCTCAAACTCTTGCTCTGCCTTCCCGTCCTGTGTGTCTGCGAGGAGCACAAGGGCGTTCCGCGATAATTTGCGGGATATAACCCCGTGCACATATGACAACTCGGGGGAAACATTGGGGTCCAGAACTTTGCGAGGGCATCCGTAGCTCACCGTGGTCTATCTAAACATGTCACGCAATTAGGGCAGTGAACAGTACTTGGATGAATGACCGGAATTCTGGCAGCGGTGGCACTGCCTATTACTCGCGTGAAGAATCCTAAACACGTATGAACCGTGAGTTGAAAACTGACTCTTAAGTTTGCCCTCATCACGAGGTCCAAAACGCCAAGGACCTGGTCATATTTCCGCCCGGCGTGAAAACGCACAGATTATATACCTCGCAGTGTTATATAATCTGTGCGTTTTACGCACGGGAAAGCTTTTTCCCGTAAGCAGAGTGGACGGATTCGTGGTCAATCTCTTTAGGAATGCCTTCGATTACGACACGCAGTTGGCCGCTCGTCTTTTAGTGGGTAGAAGTGATGTCCACCTTAGATTCCCTACGGTGGGCGGTAAGTTGGTCCCGGTGGTCGGTGGAAGAGGACAGTTGTACTTTGATCCAACTTGGTGTGAATGCGCGGTGAGAATTTGATTGATTTGGTAATCCCAGATGATACCGAGTCCGAGGGCGATGTTCTCGGTTTTGAAACCGTCGGTCTCTAGATTCGTCCGAGACATCCATATTGAAAACGCATCCAGCGGGAACGAGTGGGAGGGGCAATGCAGCGAACCGTTGTACGGCGCCGATTCGGGGGGCGGGAAATCCTCCCGCGGGCGTAACATCGCCACGTGGCACCCGCATCGTCGTCCGACCTGATTACGGAAACATTGCGCGAGTGCGAAACATGGTCTGATAAATCTCTAGCGCATTGTTGGAAGTTCCTACCTCGAAGACAGGGTCATTGTGAACTACTAGAGCAACCAGTGAACAGGGAACCACGAAAGGCAACGTACAAGGATCTATCGGTGGACCAACATTTTGGAACCTCATACTCGCTGTTACAAAAAATGGCGTCCATAGAGATTTATTGCCAGGCTTTTCCGGAAGACGTGGGGATCACCTCTCAGCCATGCACCAAGGTGCTGCATACAACTGCAACTCGTGTCTTCGTCACGGTAGGTCTTATTGCGAGCTGCGCCGCGCATAAGACCTACGTGATGGTGATAACCAAATTTGCAATCAATTATAGAATTTTACTATTCGCGAAATTGTAACTTTTTTGGAAATTATATTGATCATTTTTTGGTGAAAACTTTAAAAAAATGCCACGACTAGCACTTATAAAACGTCGAAATGAACGTCGGTTGGCTAGATAATTCATTACACAGGGCATTTGCGAATGCACGAATCTGCGCGTCGTTGTGCCTAGATCGAACGTCCTTTTGCCCGGTGAGGATACGGAGGTCGTGAGTTTTATTTACTGTAACACTCGATAGCTGTAGGTACTAACCTTTCGTTCACCACAAGGAAAGACTAGAATTAGGTGCAGTGTCGGTCAGTGTCAGATATTTTCTTCATAAAGAAATGTAATAAGAAGTATAATCATGTCGAGCTTTAATTTGTCCGAAGCGGAGGTTCTCCGATACATAGAGGAATTCCACAGACACGCTCACCGCAGCCTTGTTAATTTCGCGCGCACGTCGCTCGACATCCCTAGCATGCTCGGCGGCGGGGGTGCACGGGGACCGTACCGAATATAACGCGCGAACTCTGCGCAGGCCACCATGCGTTATCAAAAGCTCCCTTTATGTCTAGAGAGGCTAGTAGCACAATTTTCTTTTCTTGTTAAGTCTCTCTTTTTATGTGTTTCATTAAGTCATAAAGGGCATCTTCTGTCTCCTTCTGTGGCATGAAACCATATTGGCTAGGATGGAGTGTCGGTAATGGGCGCCTCTGTAGCCTGCGCCACTGAAGCAGCCATGTTCTACGTCACGATCTGGGGGTCATAACCATCATAGCCTCTAGGTCACCTCCAAAGATGACTATGGCTGCCTTGACCGGTTTTTGGCGATTTAGAGTGTACTGGATGGTGGTGTGCCCGGTGGTCTGAATTTACCTATCCTCCATTCATACGGTTCTTAAACAAATGCGACTGAGATACGTTTCTCTAATATCGTTTTGTAGAGTTCCGCTGTCGCTAGTTTAGAGCATTGTAGGTTCATTTGGATGAACCTTAGTTCGCTCTTCCCTCGGTTATGTACCCGAAGTGCAACTGGTGTTTTCTTAGGAGGAGGCCTTAGCAATACTGGATACATCCCATTTTTGTCTTTCCGGGGACTCGGGCTCACACGGCGTAAAGCCGTATGCCGTGTGTGCCCGTTATGCAAGTTCCCTTTTAGTTCTGGTATAGTTTGCACACCGAGGTTGTTCTGATGTTTCTCGGTTGGGGCAGCAATTCCCTGTTCCTCCGCAGTAACTGCACAGATTTTTTTCAATTCTGAAAATGGTCCTGGTGTGCCTTTGTCATCATCATCATTACAGCTTTTGTTCCGTCCATTGCTGGACATAGGCCTCCCCCAAGGATCTCCATGACGATCCGTCCCGCGCTACCCGCATCCAGTGGCTTCCGGCGACCTAGACCAAATCGTCGGTCCACCTAGTAGGGGGCCGGACCACCGAGCGTTGTCCAGTTCGTGGCCGCCACTCAAGAACCTTTCCGCCCCAACAGCCATCGGTTCTCCTCGCCATGTGTCCTGCCCATTGCCACTTCAGCTGCGCAATTCTTCGAGCAATGTCGGTAACTTTTACTTCCTACGGATGTCATCATTTCTGATTCTATAACGTAGAGAAATGTCAAGCATTGCTCTCTCCATTGCACGCTGCGTGACTTTGAGCTTTTTTATGAGACACATAGTTAGCGGCCACGTCTCGCTTCCGTAGGTCATCGATGCCTTTGTATACTTCTCTATTTCTTGATTGGTGAGGCCCTCACGCACGAGAGTGATTCCTGGTTTATGGGCTCCTTTATTGTTAGGTCCTTATTTTGTTTGACCTGGCTCCGGATGATATTCATGTTTTCGGATGATTATCCGGATGATATTCACTTTCGCCCCTTTTTTTTTTTTAAATCAAGGGCGTCCCTGATCTTAACGATTACCTTGTCGCTGGTCTCACTCTGAGTTTTAGTTTTTTCGGCTTAGCGGCGGCCTGTGCGAAAGTCTTAGGGCCCGCCTGTGGTGGATTTTCGCCATTTGCTAGTTCCGTCACCCCCTTTTTGATGGTAGCCAGGCTTTGTTTGACTTCCTGGACCGCCAGTTAAGTGTCCAGTGACGGTCTAGGAGGGGAGGTGTCCCTTTGCTTAGCGTCTCGAATCGCCTGCACTTCCGAGGACATAATCTCACTTTTTTCAGAAAGGTCTCTGAATTCGGGAGTCGGCTTTTTTGTAATTCACATTTACAGTGTCCCATAAGGTAGTAGTCTGGTAACTTATGCCTATTTTCATGACTTTTTTGGAGGGTGGTTTTTTATAGGAAAATGAAAATGAATTATCTTGAATATTTAGTATTTTTATTTATACATTGAAAATATAAAAAAATAATTTATTTGAAAGAATTTAATAGTTTATAACTATTATTATTGTCACTCGAATTTGCAACCTCAAAAAAAATGCACATGGGTGGCCCGGGTGATTTTGGCTCTTGATGTCATCTGAAATCAAATATTCTTGATTATTCTTAATCTATAGACATCTCATTCTGGTCGGATCTACCGAAGTTAAATTTCAAGCGTAAATCACAAAATGGCGGACTTTGAAAAAAAAAGTCCTTTTATTTTAGCAAAGAAAGGGTTGTAAAATAAAAAGTTAGGGTTGGAAAAAATTCTCTTTAGTACCGACGAGAACTATACGTGTGTAGAACAATCTGTTAAAATTTGAAAGCAATCGGTTCAGTAGAAAAAAAGTTAGGACCAGGGCCGACCAGAAAAACAATGTTTTGAGAAAAACGCGTTTAAAGTTCAACAACAAATTTTCCTAAGTAAACTTATACTTACATCAATCGTCGATGTCTGGAGCGTATAATATGCCTTCATCTTCTTCATAGGCATCATTCTCTGCAACTTTGTCCGCTCTTCCGACTCTTTCGGGCTTCTTTCGATGACATTGCTGTGGCATTTTCCGTTTTTGCAATCCGAGATTTATTGTAGGATTCTGCGCGCACGGGCCTAGTTTTTTTTTTTTTTTTTTTTTTTTTTTTTTTTTTTTTTTTTTTTTTTTTTTTTTTGACGCTGGGAAAAAATGACATTACGCATACCCTCCCCGCCGGGGGGCGGGAGAGGGGTATGTGGGACTCCCCGGTAAAGGCGTTCCCGGTATACCCACTAAAAATACCCAGCGACACTCCGACCTCACCTAAGTGGAGAGGGCCTGGGAGTCCATAGCGTCCAGGCCCTCGCCGGTGACTGCCCGCCCTACGGCAGGCCCTTCACACCCCTCCCGCGTGGGAAGGGGTCTTTACAATGGCCGTGCACTCCGGCCATTGTGGTCCGACGAGTGGGGTGATCCTTGAGGTGCGGGCGGTGGCGCCCCCGCGCCAGTCGCCCGCTGATCACCCCCTGGGGCGGACGAGGACGGACGTTGAGCCCGCCGCCTTCCACCCCTTCTTCGTCTGCGGAGCGGCGCTGCGAGAGGGTCGTCCTCCCGCATGCGCTCCGCCGCCTCCTTCTGTGACATGACGTCCTCACAGAAGGAGGCTACCGCCGCCCATGCCTCCTCCCTCCTGAGCATGGCGGCGATCACGCTGGGGAGCGTGAGGTCCTCCCCGACGGCTGCCACCAGGGCGCGGCGGGGTTCGGCCCACGAGGGGCACACCACCAGGGTGTGCTCCGCCGTATCCACTGCGGCCCCGCAGTGGTGGCACGCTGGCGACTCCTCCCTCCCGATCCGGTGCAGGTACGATCCGAAGCACCCATGCCCGGACAGCACCTGCACAAGACGTAGGGAGAGGGAGCCATGTCGCCGATCGAGCCAGTCCCCAAGGACGGGCCCGATGGCGTCCAGCAGCCGTCGCCCGAACGGCGCGGAGATGAGGTCCTCAGCCCAATGCTGAGTGGCGGCGTCCCTCATCTCCCGGCGGATTGCCTCACGCTCTCCAGGGTCCGGGCGCTGGTTCAGCGCCCTCTGACCCGCCTTCCACTCGTACGCTCTGGCGAGAACCCAAGCCTCGAGCTCCCAAGGATGAGTTCTCGCCAGAACGCACGCCGCCGCAAAACTCACTGTGCGATACGCCCGTGCCACCCGCTGTGCAATGGCCCTTTGTGGCCTGCGGATGGCAGCGGCGTTCTCCCGTCGGCACAGTGAGTCCGCCCATCTCGGAGCCCCGTAGAGGGCCATACTCTTTAGTATGCCGGCGTACAGGCGCCGGCATTGATCTCCGGGGCTCCCGATATTCGGGAGGAGCCACGAGAGGGCACCCGCTGTCTTCAGCAAGCGCGTCGACAGGACACTGAAGTGTGCGCTGAAGCGCCACTTGCTGTCGAGCACTAGGCCCAGATACTTCATCTGGGCCTTCACCTCGATGCGGGCACCCTCCACGTGGAAATGGGCGTCCGGCGGTTGGCGCGGCCGAGGTCCGTGGAAGAAAACGGCCTCGGTCTTGTGCAGCGCCACTCTTAGCCCTAGGCGGGAGATTCGATGCACCACAAGTGAACCTCCCGCCGAGGCCAAGCTGGCCGCCTCTTCGAAATTTCTCCCCCGGGCAGTCAGGAGTGTGTCATCTGCATAGCAGATGACAGACGTGCCGCGGGGGAGATTGCCCCGCAAGAGCCAGTCAAATCCGATGTTCCACAGGAGCGGCCCTAGAACCGAACCCTGTGGGACACCGGACTCGACGCTGTACCTGCGGAGCTCGCCCGACTTGTTGGCTAGGCGGACTCTGCGACCCCTCAGATAGTCCGCCATTAGCCCCCGCAGATACTGAGGTACTCCGTGAAAGCGGAGCGCCTCCAGTACGGTGGTGTGGGGAATGGAGTTGAAGGCGTTGACTATGTCAAACGACACAGCCAACAGTCCATCCCCCGCAGCCATCGCCTCCCTCACCTGTCCCTTGAGACGGGACAGGGCATCCACCGTCGAACGCCCAGCTCGAAAACCGAACTGAGCGTCCGCTAGGTCCGGGCCAATTGTGCACAAGTGCTTGTTGACACGGGCGGCGAGGATCCTCTCAAACATTTTACCGACCTCATCGAGCAATACGATGGGTCGGTATGCCGAGGGGGAGTCCGCCGGCCGCCCTTCCTTCCGCAGAAGGCACAATTGGCCCTCCTTCCACGGTTTCGGGAACCTCTCGCACGTCAGACACGCACTGAAGAGGTCCCGAAACCTTTCTCCCATCTGGGATGCGGCGATGGCCACCACCTTGGCGGGGACGCCGTCCGGACCTGGGGCCGTCTTCTTCGTCTGGAGATGGAGAGCCGCCATCTCCACCTCGTCGTCCGTCACCGGGGGGACCTCCTCGGCCGATGGAGCCGCACAGCGCGGGACGGTCATCGCTGGAGGGGTGAAGTTGTCCCTGCGCGGAAACAGGGACTGGACCACCCCATCCAGGAACGTCGGCTCGAGGGTCTCAGCAATTGGGGGACCGCACGGGCGCAGCTTGTTGCGCGCCGCCTTGTACGGCCTCCCAAATGGGTCTTTGTTGAGACCCTCCGACATCTCCGCCCTCGCGCTGACCTTGGCTTCGGCCATTCGCGCCGTCAGAGTGGTCTTCGCCTCTATGTAAGCTGCATAGAGGCGGCCCTCGTTCTCTTCGTCGCGACGGCGCCGCCGCCGGCTCCTTGTGTAGGCCCTCCTGGTCGCCACACAGGCGGCCCGGAGATCCCCCAACTCCTCCGACCACCAGTATACGGCGCGGCTGGGAGGAGGACGGTGAGACCGAGGCATGCTGGAGTTGCACACCTCGGTCAGAGAGGCCCTCAGCTGGTCCGCCGCGGCGTCCACATCCCGGACGTCAACGGGAGGGGACAGCCAGTCCTGCACAAAGGCCGCCTCCGTGGCGGCCTCCCGGTCTAGGCGGGTGAGTGCCCACCGCGGGAAGTGTGACCGACCCGCGCGGGCACTCCGGGAGCTCTGTGTGGAGACATCGAACCGCACGTATCGGTGGTCCGACAGCGTCTCCACCAGCTCCACCCGCCAGTCCACAACACATGCCGACAAAGAAGGGGAGGCGAAAGCGAGGTCCACGATTGAACCCCCCTCTCGCCGCACACATGTGTGGACTGTGCCCCTGTTAAGGAGACACAGACCGGACGCGACGGACCAGGACTCCAGCTCCCGACCTCGGGCGTCGGTGGTTGGGTTACCCCACACCACCGACTTGGCGTTGAAATCGCCCACGACCAACACCCTGCGCTGCACCACTCTGCCGGCCACCATGGCGAGGACTTCGAGAAAGTTCTCGAAGTCCGTGAGCGGGCGGTTTGGGGAGATATACACCCCAATGAGGGCCACCTCACCCCACGCGGCGGCCACGTATCCCGGTCCCCTCTCTAAGAGCGAGAGGGGAGGGGAGTCCGTGGAAGACCGCGTCACCAATGCCACCGAGCCGTCGTCGTCTCCCAGCCAGCTGCCAGGGACAAAGTACGGCTCGGCGACAACCGCTACGTCCACCAACCACTCCGCAACGGTTTGGACCAGCAGGTCCTGGGCCGCTTTGCAGTGGTTGGTGTTCGCCTGGAGAATGCGATGGGTTCCGACCATCATTCGGTGTTCATCGCACTCTCCTCGGTGGCCGGCACTGCAACGGGGGTTACAGTGGCGGCGGCAGCAGCAGGCCGCGCCTGCGCTTTACCCTTCCTCTTTGGGGGACTGCACCTCTTGCCAGTCATCACGTGGTCTGCGGGACGACCACTGGCAGCGCATACTGCGCAGTGCGGAGTCGCAGCCTCACATGTGGCCGACTTGTGCCCCTCCTTCCCGCAGCGGAAGCAGAGTTCCGTGCGCTCGGCAGTGGAAGGGCAGAGAGCCCGGGTGTGACCAATGCCGAAGCACTTGAAGCAGCGCATCGGCTTGTCTTCAAGTGCCCGGACCCCGCCGGAGCTAAGCCCGACCGGGAGGCGACCCTTGGCCAAGACTGCCTTGGCCGCCACGACTGGGCACTCCACCTGCATGGTGCCCATGCCTCTGCGGCCGAGTCTAATGGCCCGGCCCTTGACGGCTGTGACGGCGCAGCCCCCCGCCGCCGCGACCGCGGCCACCACCTCTTCCTTGGTGACCGAGTCGTCAAGGTCGGTCACTTCGAGAGCCACGCACCTGACGGGCCTTGCAACTTTAGCCACGTCGGCGACAGCCTCCTTGAGCTTGGACGCAAAGAGGTCTGCCTTGCTGCCGCCCTGAGACCCCGCGAACTCGAAAATTCGAGCCCCCGTTTGGGTCTTCCGGCACGTGACTTTGCCGGCCCCAAGTTCCGCAGGGTTGACGCTTACACGAGCCCGCCGCAGTACGGACTCGTACGTCTCCCCACGCCCCGCTGCCTCTGCGGTCAACGTGACCACGACGGCCGCGGTTTTAGGAGGAGCGAGCTTCCTCCTCTTGTCAACCGAGGCCACGGCCTTGGTTGCCGGGGGCTTAGGGGCCGACTTTTTACCCTTCCTCTTCTTGGGTACCACCTTCGTCCAAGGTGCATTGGAAGGGGTGGTCGAGGGCAGAAGAGGATCCTCCCTCTCGACAACCTGAGCTGTCGACTGGGCAGTCGGGGTGGCAGACGTGGCAGCTGCGCCGGACTTGTTGCCCTTGCCCTTTCCCTTGCCCCTGGGCTGTACCCACTGGGCTGTCGCCGTTGAGGGACCGGGAGGGGCCGGAGCGCTGGGCGTCGCCTTATCCGCAGCGAGCGGAGGGCGGAGCCGCTTCTCCGGAAGGAGCCGGTCCTCAATGGCCGCGAAACAGGTCCTCATAAACGCCCTCTCCTCCGTGACAACCTTGCGGATGACATCCTCAAGGTTGGAGGGGACGGGCATCGCCGCTGGACCTTCCGAGGCTCCCTCAGGCCGAGCCATGAGCTCGGCAACGCGCGCGTGCAGACCGGACACCTCCTTCTGCAGACGATCCACCTTCGTCTGCAGCTGCCGCGTCTCGTCAGAGGTGGTGCGCTGCGCCAACTCCTTCACGATGCCGAGCAAGCTCGCTGCTCGGCATTTCAGGGCCTTTTGGAAGGTCCCCTTTAGGTTGGAGGACTTGGAAGCCACCTCCAGGATCTCCAGCTGGTCCTCCAGAGCCATGCGCTCCATTTCCTCTACGGAGTGGTCACCGTAGAGGACGCTGGAGGCGCCGTAGCCGGCCTTGGCTCTGGTGACGCGCGCCTGCTTCTCCTTGGAGGCGATCCTCTCCTCCAAGTCCAGCTGAACCACAACCCTCTTGGCGGGCTTCTCCGCAGAGTCGCCAGAGCTCCGCCTGAAGAGAGCCCTCTTCCTCGATTGGCGGTTCGAAGAACCGCAGTTCGAGTCACTGGCAGCGGACTCCATGTCGGAGTAGTCCGACTCGAGTCCGCTCCCTCTTGCCACACTCGCCACGGATGGTGCGCGGCTTGTCCCCGACGCCGAGGCATCACGGGACTTGGGTTGGCCCTGAGAAGGGCCTTTTGGTTGGCCCTGAGAAGGGCCTTTGGGTTGGCCCTGAGAAGGGCCTTTGGGTTGGCCCTGAGAAGGGCCTTTTGGTTGGCCCTGAGAAGGGCCTTTTGTTGGCCCTGAGAAGGGCCTTTCTAAGAAACGCCCGGAGGCGTCCCTCAATGGCTGAGACATTGCTGCCAGACCAACAATATCGAAAACAAAATCAATGACAGTATCGAAAGTGCAGTGTTCGTTCGCCGCTGGCCTGCCACTCCGTACGGTGGTCAGGCTCAACGTTGCCCAGGGGTACTACGTGGAAGTCAACACTGCGGGGAACCCCCGCGCGCGCGCGCACGGGCCTAGTTTAACGTCCATGACTTCCAATATCTTTAGTACTGGGAAAAATCCTTCGTTAAATATACATGCTGCAGTGAATGCAGCAATTTCTAAAGTTTTTTGGCCTACAAAAATATGTTTTGGTGCAAAACTCCAAATACATCATTCCAAAAGATCATCTGATGACAGATCTTCGTAAATTGGTTCCAAAAGATTTGCAGTGTCATTATCGAAAGCAGGTGGATGAACAAAAGTATCTTCATGACCTTCAGATTTCAATTTTTGATACTTGCACCAGGAATGCTGGGGCTCTTCATCAGTTGATATCAAATGATAATAGGTTGCCCATATAGATTTTCACATATTTTCTACAGAGTCTTCATTTTCATATTAGCTAAGCCATAATAAGTACTAAGTTTGATCATTAATTTGTTAGTTAGTGTCAGACTTTTGGTAGCTTTGGTGCTCTCGGTATCAATGGTATCCTTTTTTGGTGTTCTTGTTTTGTTTGGTGTCGTCCCTTTCTTCGGAGTTACTCCTTTCTTTGCTGTTACTTCTTTTTCTTACAATCGGTCGTACGAAAGGAGAATCGTACGATCAGATGATCGCGGGGATCGATAGATACCCGTTCGGAACGCCGTACCTCATGGTGCGCGGCGAGATGCGGACGTGGGTTCCCCCTTTGACGCAGACACTCCGACAGGACGTTCTCCGAGGAGTGCTAGCGTCAATGTTCCCACAGCGGGCCAAATTTACACCGCCAACTATGGCCCACCCTGCAGCACGAGAGGAGGAGGAAGAAAGTGTCACATCACGAACTTCCGTCGTTGTGGAGCCCCACATGCTGGATTTAGCATTCAGGTCTCCTGCTACCAAGACCTCTGCAAGCCGGTGTCGTTCTTCCACATCCCCTAACCGGATCAGGAACTCTTCGAACTCCGCTAGAGTTTGATTGGGGGAAAAGTAGGCACCTACGACAAATAAGTCGCCGACAAGTGCCGCAACGGATCCCGCACCCTTTTCGACTCGTGTTGTCCGCGACCCAGTTATCCCGTGCAGGAATGCTGTAGGGCTCCGCAACAATCGCCACATGAATCGACCACTGCACTAGGCTCTGGACCAATAAGTCCTGGGCTCTGGCATAGTGGTTGATGTTCGCCTGCAGAACCTGGAGCGCCATTATTATTGCTCCATGTGCTGCAGCTCCTCGCTCTGTATAGGGGCGCTAGCTGGACCATCTGTTAGATTTTTGCATGTCTGTTTGTCTCCTCACATATGGGCAGACCCACCTCATGGTATCTGAAGCACCGCAGTACGCGAGGCTGCAGCAGCTGAACCCGCACAGATACGACGTCCACCGGGAGCCTGCCACCGCTAACCTTTTTCGCCTCCAGCACCGGACAGCGAACCCAAGCTGTACCTAGCCCATGCCGGTCTTGTCGAATCTTCCCCACCTTAACGGCCTCAGCCTCGGAGCCCCCTACTTGGCCCACAGCCGTAGCTACTTCCCCCGAAGATACTGAATCATCCAAGCCACTCACCCTTAACTCAGCACCTGGTTGGCCTTGAAAACTGGACGACCTCTGCGCTTAAAACACCTCGCAGTTTTTGTGCGACGGCATCTGTCTTTTCGCTTGTATTTGCGCGTGGCAGTTCAAACAGCCTCGCACCTGTAGAAGCAACCCTGTACCGGACGTCCTTGATACCCAGATCTAAGGACCACTTTCTCCTTGATCTAGGTGAGGACATCTTTGTACGTGACCTCTTTGTGTGCTGCGCCTGGCTGTGACTAATGAAATTACAGCCGATCTTGGCTAGCGCAGTTTGGATGCCTTCAGTGCTGATTTAGGTCGTGTCAGCTTCTGAGGGGCAGCTTTCGTTGTACGCTCCTTTTTGGTGACTTCATTCCACCCCTCCGTCATATCGACCGGAGCATGTGGCAGAGGCCGCGGCTCGGGACTTGGGCCGTCTTGCCCTTGCCCTTACCCTTGGCCGTGGCCTTTGGTCCATTTGCATGAGTTTGCAGGGGACATGAGTGTAGTCACTTGGGCTCCTGGTGGTTGGGGCGCTACCAGTGGCGGGCGCAAAGATTTCGCCGGGAGCAGCATGGTCCCGACCTGGACCATGATGTTTCATGCCAGCTTATCGGGTACTACTGCTTCTTCTCGGGGTGCAGCTTGTCTACTCCTTTGAGTCTTTCTTCTCTCTGCGTTTGCTCACTGCGATCAAGATCACCCCGTAAAAGACTGACCTCTCTCTGCAACTCCAGCATATTGTGCTGTCTGTCTCTCTCAATCTGTTTCAGAATCCAAACTGTGCAGAGTCAACACCTCCTCATTTGCGCCGGGCAAGGACATCCACAGCTATGGCAATAGACTTAGTGGCATCCTTGAGGGCCTTCGTAAAGGTACCCTTGAGGTTGCCAGATTTACTGGCGACCTTTTGGATGATTGCCAGACTGTCGGCGACATTATCTTTGAATTCCGACGTCAGCTTCGTCTCCTCTAAGTCTAATTCCGAGAGGCAGCGCATATTCGACAATGTCGAGTTTCCCCTGCTTTGAACGGCTAGGGTACCTTGTATTACTTCCTCCTCCGCCCTAAGCCGTTGTACCTCGTTTTGATATCAACCCGCTTTGTGAATTGGCTTATGGATATAGGCCCTTTCTCCTTCCTGCCGGCAGCTATTTTTGGAGCCATCCTTTATAAGTCCCCGTCACCTGAGGAGCCCGACCCGTCGCTTTTATGTCTGGGCCTCTTTCGCCTTTCTTTGGTATAAGAGGCTCGCATTTTATGTTTCTGTGGCCCCGATGACGCAAGGTCCGTTTTGGAGCCATTTGCGTCAGGTACCCCCCAAAACTTTCCTCTTGAAGAAACAGATTCGCATCTGGAACTAAATCCACTGGACACGCCTCCACTCAAGTCCAGTCTCTCCACCACGACTCTTGCTTCTTTAAAAATTCCTACGTCGTAAAAAGGTAAACCTATTTTAGGCACCTCAATAACATCACCCCATACAGGCAACAATCTCTCGCCACCCTCCGCGGGCAACAACTCTTCACCGCCCTTCTCGCGCACAACGTCAACTCCGCCCTTCTCGGGCACAACGTCAACTCCGCTCTTCTCGGGCAGAACGTCAACTCCGCCCTTCTCGGGCACAACGTCAACTCCGCCCTTCTCGGGCCTCTCCTCCGTCTCACAATGACAGATGTCGGAGGTCTTGGGGGTCATTGGAAAAGTTGTTTGGAGGATGTCTGGGTGATGGCAAGGGCTCAAAAGATGAGGCAGAATCCGAATCCGCCTGCAATGATTCAGCGGGTCTTTGCGTGTGTGCGGAACATGATTCACACAGATGGACTCATCAGTGTTTAAAAATCTAAGTGGTGTAAAAGGCCACTCAGATGCCAATTTGTATAAAGCTGGAACTTTTTAAATAATTTTTTAACAAGTAAAACCTTAAATAAATAATTAAAAATGAATTAAAATTTAAATGAAAAATTGAAAGGTGAAAAGAACTAAGAGACTTTTAGCAAGAAGCTAGTTTTGCCCTCTAGGCCTACCTTGTCAGCTAGTAAAATGTCACTTTGATTGTCCCAATAGACCTCAATCACATAAAAGCTACCTATAATTTAATGAATAAGGTTTCCAAGATTCACTGCTGCTCACGGCTTCACGGCTGCCTCAGACAGAGCAGTATATTCTGATTCTGTACTGGAAAGCGATACTGTCTTTTGTTTCCTGCTTTGCCATGAAACCGAAGATCCAGACATTGTGAAGAGAAAACGTGTATATGACTTCCTGTCTAGGGCGTTACTAGCCCAGTCACTATCTACAAAACCCTGTAACTTGCTATCATCATTACAAAATCTTAAACAATAGGTTTTTGAACATAACAAATAATTTAAAATGCGTTTAGCATAATGCCAATAATTGTATAATTGTAAGAACTATTAAATAGGCTCAGATAACTGACAGCATAGGAAATGTCTGGTCTGGTTAGAACTGCTGAATACGTCATTGATCCAATTGACCTTTGATACGGAAGATCAGATACATATTCATCAGCTTTCTTTATATTTAATTTACATTCAATTGGAGTTTTATATGTTTTACAATCTTACATTTTCAATTTAGAAGCTAACTGTTCAATATATTGTTGTGGATCTACAGTTATTACATTTTCATTTATTCTCATTTCTCGTAAATATTGTCTTACAGGTCCCAAATCTTTTAATTAAAATTCTGCTCCCAAAACACGTTTCAAATTATCAGTTTCAACAGAACTATTAGAACAAAATAATAAACTATTAGAATAAAATCGTCAACAAATAGGGCCACAATAATTTTAATTCGACCCTTTGTTTTTGGGAACAAACAAGGCTCATACTGACTATTTTTGAAATTCAGATTACAAAGTAAATCTTTAACTGTGTCATACCACACAAGAGAAGATTGTTTTAACCCATAGATTTCTCTATTTAATTTCAACACATTTCCCCCACTTTTGTTCACAAAACCGTCAGGTAATGACATGTAAATAGTTTCTTTTAAAAAACCATTTAGAAAGGCTGTTGTTACATCTAAGTGACGACATCTTACGACAGGATAGAAAGTGTGTATATAGTCAATGCCAGGTTTCTGCGAATAACAATTACCTTTAGCCACTAATTTAGCCCGGAACCACACGTCATTGTCAACATCAAACTTCTTATTATTATCATTAAACTTCTTATTGAGTACCCACCTACACTTCACAGTTGTCACATCTCCTGGGTTGTCAACAAGCTCCCAAGCATTGTTGTCCTCAAACGACTGTATTTCATCAGTCATAGCGCGCTTCCACGTCAGACTCAAAGGCCCTGCGAGAGCCTCTGAGAACACAATCTCTTCGGATTCTGGAACAGAACTGGAACGACACATATACCCACACCGTTCAGGTTGTTTTCTAGGACGTTTGCTAGCGAATTCTTGCTCCCGCTCTGGGGCTGATATCATTTGGGCTTCTTGTACTAAGTTATCTGTAGTTGGAGTTTCTGTCAATGTTTCATTTCCATCCTCATACACAGAGGAATCTAAGTAGCGGTCTTCGGATTCTGAAACATACTGTGATGCTTCCCCCACTGAATCCGCTTTCACTTCTACCTGTATGCCAGCTATAATCTCTTCACTAGGAATCCAAATAGCTGACTCCTAATTATTTTTGCAGCACCTAATTCTGTTCAGATGTATAGTTGTTTGATCACTGATATATTATACCATATTGCTTCACATAACTTTCAAATTCTTTGTTGGTGTACTCTAGTCCATTGTCTGACCATAGTATTTTTATCTTTTTATTTAACTGATTTTCCACCATTGTTTTAAAGATCTTAAAATAAGTAAATGCATCATGTTTATTTTTAAGAAAGTATATAAATGTCATTCTTCTGTAGTCATCGACAAACAATATAAAATATCGTGCACCATTCAATGAACTAGTTTCCATTGGTACACAAATATCTGTATGGATTCTGTGTAGCGTGTCTGTGCTTCTTTCACCCACATGTGAAAAGGTTAATCTTTCCTGCTTTCTCTCACAACAAGTTCCACACTGAGAATTAGTTATATCGAAATTGTCTTCATATGACAAACCATCCACCATATTTCTTATTTTATTCATGTCTTGACTATTGATGTACAACTACTTGTATGCAATCTCAACTTGTAAACACCATCCGATAAATCAGCTGTGGCTACCAAAACATTGTTTCTGTTTCGCATAAACCAGTGTTTTGAATCAAAACTGACATTATTTCCATTTTTAATGAGCTCACTTACGGATAAGTTTGCTGTCAAACATGGCACGCATAGCATATCTTTTACAGTAATGTTGAATTCCAAGTCAGAAACAATGTCGACATTTCCGGAACAAACAACTGGCACTTTTGATTCGTTTGCTACTACGGTTTCAGGTAAACGCTGTGTGAGGTTCATATTTCTTATGTAAGTTTCGTTCGCCGCCCTGTGTGCGCTTGCGCCGGAATCCACGTACCATCTGTTTTATTAAACTTTCCATTCAGGTAAACCACATTAAATACGCTTTTGCTATTATTTTTCTTCATTAACTTCTTGTTTGACGTTGATGGAGCACCATACTTAATTGTCTTAGTGTTACCAGAATAAAACTTATTTCGCGTGGCAAATAGCAACGCTTTCGTAGTCACTAGTGACTTCCATGTCAAGTAATTTCGACTTCATAACATTTGCAGTTATCGAAATACCGGAATGTTCAATTGCCATGATCATAGGAGAATAACGATCGGTCAAACCTGCCTGCCTAATAATGAGCCAACCCATTCGTCTGTTATTATAAATCCCGTGCCATTCAACCGCTTTGCTGTCTCTAGTCGTATGGATATCAAATGACACATCAAGGTTATTTTTCTTGAAAACCTGAATCTTCAAACATGGTTTTCAACGTAGTCCATAATTCAACTGAGCTCTTGGTGTTCTTCACATGCACGTACAATGACGGGTCCATAGTCAATATTAGCTTAGCCTTCGTTCTTGCGACATCCACTGGCTTTACTGGCAAAGTCTGGCGTCGGCTTGATGTATTTGTCCATCCCTTCGAGCATCAACAAATTTTCATCCGCGAAGCTCCACTCGTCATAGTTATCTCTTCCTTTTTGTTTAGGAATACTGGCAATATAATTTGTAGTCATGTTTCTTGATTGTGACTGTGGCTTATCTTACATTGCTCAAACGAAGAGAAGCATCGGTGTCAAGAATGGGCGTGTATTGAAGTCTACTGTGTGTGAGCACTCAATGAAGAACCATTACATCAGGTTTGATAAACCTCAGATAGTCGCTAGGGAAAACAGATATATCCCCAGAATGATCCGCGAGGCTATTGAAATACAAAATATCCTAATTTCAATAGAGAAGACGGTTTGAAGCTTTCTCCCAACCCCACCACACCAGAGGACAGGATACAGTCAGCTCAATCTGCAGGAATCCAGGGCAGTACGCGAGGCAACACAGAAACCACCCGTGACCACGGACTACTGCAAAGTGATAAAAACGTCGGGTTTACAAAAAATGATAATATACGCGATTAATGCGTTTAAACTGTCTTATTTAATATGAGTTACAAAGATTTTTACTCATTATTTGTGAGTAATTAGCTCCCGGCATTCAGTAATTGAATACTGAGTGTCCTTTACAGATATTATTTAGAATCATACCCATATTTTTCCTTAAATCATCACTATATATTTTAATATTAATTTGATCTGGTAAGGGTTTGGGTTGTGACTCATTACTCTCAAAGAACCTGACCTGAGCTCCACCAGTGCGAGATTAGAAAGATATTTCTGATGACTGCTTTGGACGGCTTGGTGTATGACACAACAAAACAAAAGTCAAAACGCTCAGTATTACGACGGAATAGTTTAACCAGCTCATCCATAGCAGATATATGCACTGAAATTTCTTCTTGAACACATTCATATTTATCAAAAGTAACTTGTGCATACAATGTATGATGGATAGCCTTGTTCACTGCACACAGAATAGCCACCGGTCTGTAGTCACTCGGCTTCGTGCCACCTTTTCCCTTCGGGATTGGTACCACACGGGTGAGTTTCCAGCTATCGGTAAAGGTAGCGTTAGCTAGGTAAACATTGAACACATGTAGCAGATGCCCCCGAGTGCGAGACAACAATCCTTCCAAACAAAGTATATCCGGCGGTATTCCATCCGATCCGACTTACATCGTGCTGAATTCTCCCTTTTCGATCTTAAAAAAGTCTCAAAATGCTTTTGGGTCAAAAGCGAGATTTTTCTAGACTCGTTCCCGGTAGAGGTTATAAGCGCGGGCAGTCCCTGCCTTCACTTTCGCCATAAATTGAGAAAACTTGTCATAGTTGCAGCTACTTTTATTAGTTTTATAGCTTTTGTGTAATTCGTATTTTATTATTATGTTTTTTAACTATTTCCGAGGTATACAACACTGACTAAATACATCTCAAATTCTCCAGTTTGCGAGACTTCAAAGGCACACAGTTATCAAAAATGTCATTAAGTCTATTATAGAATAAGTTTAGTGTCAAATCAGGAGCGTCGGTCATGTATCATATACCTTTCATTCCTTTTACTCCGTCCAGTAAATTTTTGAGATGTGGTAATATAATTTGTGGAGGTCCACTTTATTGAAGTTCCATTGCTTCTCTATCAGCCCACTTGGAGCATAGTATTCATAGTTATGTTTACATAGAACCAATCTACTTTTGTAAATTTTAGATACTAAGTCAGATCTGCGTTTACTAAACATGAGCTTTTAGTGTTATTTTTTTCCTCTCTCAGACTTGATCAGAGAACTTTATGTCTTAGGATCAATTTGTGCAATACGTATTAAAGAGTTTACCTCACCCCTAAAAACCTAATCTATTTCGGACGCACACAAAGCCTTAATATACGTCTCAGAGGCGTACATATATAAAAAACCTCTATTTTAGGTATATTATTTAATTATTATTTTTTATTATTAAGCAAAATTCTCTTCTCTTCTCCATCCAAGGCGTGACCAAATCTGTGCTGAGTTGCTTCATGAATAGTCTTCTGCTCAATGGTTTTTTTATTATTCTTGATCTTGTTGTGGCCATATATTATAGCAGAATTAACCAAAGCCATATTCAGTATACCATAAAATACAGCCAGCGGTCATCTACTAGTCTTGCGATATTGAGGAGCACATTTGATCAAATAAGTCTAATCCGCCTTTTGTTAAATTGTAGAATAGAATTATGTCAGGTTTACCAGTTAAATCATTTATTACTGCATTTTCATTGTAAGAGGAAAAGAGATATACCATCTTTGCAAGTTTTGGCTTATATGATACAAGTGTTAGAGGGCCATCAAAACAAAACAAAGCTGCCAACTGGACGTGATCTTGAATTCTTCAATTCTTCAGGGATCTCCCGTTTATTTGATCGTATAGTGCCTACTAGAGTCAATTTATTAGGCGGTTGAAGTTAACTTTTGGCTAACGGTGTGGATATAAACCATTTGTCACAGGTTATGTTTCTGTTCGATCCATGAATAGTTTGTGACAATTTCTTTATATAAAATTCGCCAAGTGGCACGCCGTCAGTATTTGTACTTCTGCCTATATATGGATCGTTTGGCGCCCACGCAGTTGCAGCAAGATGGTAATGCATTGGCGAGCCAGCCTTTGCATTTAGCCTTCACGTGGGGCCCCCCATAGTGGCTACACTTTGGGGCGATTTCTTTACAAAACCGCCTGCCGTTTCCGTACGCCAGGCAGAGAGAGCACTGCACGAGTGGCGAAAAATCCGCTACTCTGACTTTTTGCAGGTGCAGCGCTCCCACCCCGACGGCATTGTTCCACACTATGGAGTACACCAGCATGACGACGTGAGCCGTTTGTGGATTTCTGGCCTTTCTACGGAAGTTTATACCAGCCCTGAACTCTGATGGATGCCCTGAGGATCAGAAGCGGGTCCCTGTTTTTCATGTCTTCGAATTCTAGTTTTCCTTTGCCTTCCTTAACCGATCTTTGATTTTGTTCCGCTCCTCATCGTATCCGCATCACAGTATCATTATTTGGTCTTTGACCTTTCTCACCTTTTATACCCTTACCCAGCTCTCCTTTGCGTGTACTGCTTCCCTAATTTTGGCGAGCACATCTTCTCGCGGTGTCTTAGACGTCGGTCGAGGAAACTACAACCGAGTGCAAGACGGTTGGCTAAGGACTAGCCTTAGCCTTTTGGTGTCACCAGTCGCCACGCTCGCGTATGTGGTCTTCTCGATCATTTTTGTCTGTCTTTCTAATGCTTTCCTTAGCTCGCCCAGAGCCGCATTCGGGCGGCTTGGTTGCTTTTGGTGAGTTCAGAGAAGTGTCCGGGGTGTGGTGGCGAAGGCACGCGTGATGAGCTCGAGAGTTCGCCTGCCAAGTTCTTGTTGGTCTTAGCTGGTGTGTGGAACATGTGGCTCACAAGAGGAGTCCCTTATAAAAGTCAGTTTATAAAAGTCTGGTGGTAGTGTATAACGCCACTCAGATGTCAGTTTAGAACAATGATGAGAGGAACTAGAAGTTTCTTGAAAAGAAGGTAATCTTCCACTCTAGGCTTTCCTTTTTTTCGGATTCCTAAACCGATTTAAAAGATTCGGTTGTCCATCGGTAAGGCTCTCGAAGGCCGTCAAAATAAGGTGTTACATGTCAGAGGGAAGAGAGATCGAGTTAGGGTTAGGAGGAAGAGAGTAATGGATGTAAAAAAACACAATTTTATCTTAATTTTTAACTCAATCAACTTCTAAGGTATTTTAACTACCCCACTATCAGTCTCAAACAGTTTTATTACCTTTGGAATCATATATTAATTAATATTAAACTTAAAAAAATATCAACTTTGACCACCATTGATCCACATCACTAATTAATTATATCACAATCATATATAATGTCACTATGAGAACAATGTGAGTCAGCATAAGCCTATCAATTGTCATATGCGTAACCTTTTGGCGAGTCTCATTCTGTACAACTAGCATGTGCCCATAACCCACAAGTAGTGCACCTGTACTATAACTATTTTAATTTTTTTTTTATACTAGAGGGAGGCAAACGAGCAAGTGCTCATAGAAATCCATGATGCCCGAGAGTTCAAGGGTTCGTCGCCGGCCTTTTAAGAAGCTATGTGCTCGCTTCTTGAAGGCCCCAATGTCGTATTGGATAGGAAATACCTCTGCAGGGAGTTTGTTCAAGTCAGTGCGGTCGTACATGGTAGAAAGTTTCTTTTGTAACGCAGGATGGTACTTCGCCGATCATTCAGTTGGTCAGAATGGAATTTAAATTTTCGGCGGGTATTGCGGTGGTGGAAGTATGTAGCCCATATTAACCCAAATAGTTCATCAGAACACTCCCCGTGATATTTTTGATAGAAGATGCACAATGATGCGGCATCTCTCTTTAAGGCTAGATGGTCGAGCCGTCTCATCGTCAATAATTCGAACTGCCCGACATTGGACGCGGTAATTCGGAAGCAGTTGGTATAGGGGTGCCCCAGATCAGAGATTAGAACTGTATTCCATGTGCGGCCGACATTGGGCCTTATAAAGTTGAAGGCGATGCGCCGCTGCGAAATACTGTCTCGCTCTACCAAGGACACCCAGCTTTTTGGAAGCCAATTTGGCTTTGTCTTCCAAATGACCGGGAAACTGAACGTCCCTCGAAATGTTGACGCCGAGAATCCTAATGGTCGGCTTAGTTTCAAGGGGAGTGGTTTGAAGGAAGGCGCAAACTTGGGGTTCTTTCTGGGTCTTTTGGGGGTCTTTTTGGGGTTGAATTGTACGAGTTTACGAGAACCCCAATTCGAAACTTGATCGAGTGAAGTTTCTATTTCGGACACAAGTTTGTTCTGACATTCACTTATGTGTGCCTGAGAGATGTTTGCTCGGCCGTGATATGATACATCCACCGTGCTGTCATCCGTATAGCTATGAATGTTACCGGATTGTAACATGTCATTGTTGCGACCAAATTCATCACATACCAAACATTTCTTCAAATCATCGTAGACTCATCATCTTCACATATCTGATGAAGATTAATATCTAATTCCGAAGAAGTGTTTAGATCTTGAAGTACGCGCCTCTTGGCCTTATTCGCAATATCTTTTTTAGGTCTTTGCTTCCTTGACTGATGTAGATATGATAATTTTTGCATATAGCTTCGTCATAGGTATTGGAAGCAAATCTTCATTAATGGAATTCAATATTCAATACCTATTGAGTCAAAAGGATATTGCTGACATGTGATGTATTCCTGCAGACGGTGTAGATGGTGTTAAATTCGATGTAACTGATGAATTCCAAGACATTGGATGTGTTATTGCAGATGATGTAGATGTTATTGGAATGATGATTGTGGTATCTTGAACAATAAAATCATAAAAGCCTAGCACAATCTTCGGACTATGTTCATAGCTGGAGTTCTGTGAGATGTTTAAGCTTTAACAGTTGACCAAATATGTCCATTTTTGCCTCGGAAAGTATGCAGGCGTAGATTAGGCTTCTAGGCTTAAAAAGGATGAAAATTTGCGTTGTCGTCAACACGTTCGAGTTTGGCGCCCACGCAGTTGCAGCAAGCCAGCCTTTGCATTTGGCCTTCACGTTGGCCCCCCCCCATAGTGGCTATACATTGGGGCGATTTCTTTACAAAACCGCCTGCCGTTTCCGTACGCCAGGCAGAGAGAACACTGCACGGATGGCGAAAAATCCGCTACTCTGACTTTTTGCAGGTGCAGCGCTCCCACCCCGACGGCATTGTTCCACACTATGGAGTACACCAGCATGACGACGTGAGCCGTTTGTGGATTTCTGGCCTTTCTACGGAAGTTTATACCAGCCCTGAACTCTGATGGATGCCCTGAGGATCAGAAGCGGGTCCCTGTTTTTCATGTCTTCGAATTCTAGTTTTCCTTTGCCTTCCTTAACCGATCTTTGATTTTGTTCCGCTCCTCATCGTATCCGCATCACAGTATCATTATTTGGTCTTTGACCTTTCTCACCTTTTATACCCTTACCCAGCTCTCCTTTGCGTGTACTGCTTCCCTAATTTTGGCGAGCACATCTTCTCGCGGTGTCTTAGACGTCGGTCGAGGAAACTACAACCGAGTGCAAGACGGTTGGCTAAGGACTAGCCTTAGCCTTTTGGTGTCACCAGTCGCCACGCTCGCGTATGTGGTCTTCTGGATCATTTTTGTCTGTCTTTCTAATGCTTTCCTTAGCTCGCCCAGAGCCGCATTCGGGCGGCTTGGTTGCTTTTGGTGAGTTCAGAGAAGTGTCCGGGGTGTGGTGGCGAAGGCTCGCGTGATGAGCTCGAGAGTTCGCCTGCCAAGTTCTTGTTGGTCTTAGCTGGTGTGTGGAACATGTGGCTCACAAGAGGAGTCTCTTATAATAATCAGTTTATAAAAGTCTGGTGGTGGTGTATAACGCCACTCAGATGTCAGTTTAAAACAATGATGAGAGGAACTAGAAGTTTCTTGAAAAGAAGGTAATCTTCCACTCTAGGCTTTCCTTTTTTTCGGATTCCTAAACCGATTTAAAAGATTCGGTTGTCCATCGGTAAGGCTCCCGAAGGCCGTCAAAATAAGGTGTTACACGTCAGAGGGAAGAGAGATCGAGTTAGGGTTAGGAGGAAGAGAGTAATGGATGTAAAATAAAACACAATTTTATCTTAATTTTTAACTCAATCAACTTCTAAGGTATTTTAACTACCCCACTATCAGTCTCAAACAGTTTTATTACCTTTGGAATCATATATTAATTAATATTAAACTTAAAAAATATCAACTTTGACCACCATTGATCCACATCACTAATTAATTATATCACAATCATATATAATGTCACTATGAGAACAATGTGAGTCAGCATAAGCCTATCAATTGTCATATGCGTAACCTTTTGGCGAGTCTCATTCTGTACAACTAGCATGTGACCATAACCCACAAGTAGTGCACCTGTACTATAACTATTTTAATTTTTTTTTATACTAGAGGGAGGCAAACGAGCAAGTGCTCATAGAAATCCATGATGCCCGAGAGTTCAGGGGTTCGTCGCCGGCCTTTTAAAAAGCTATAAGCTCGCTTCTTGAAGGCCCTGAAGTCGTATTGGATTGGAAATACCTCTGCAGGAAGTTTGTTCAACAGTGCGGTCGTACATGGTAGAAAGTTTCTTTTGTAACGCAGGATGGTACTTCGCCGATCATTCAGTTGGTCAGAATGGAATTTAAATTTTCGGCGGGTATTGCGGTGGTGGAAGTATGTAGCCCATATTAACCCAAATAGTTCATCAGAACACTCCCCGTGATATTTTTGATAGAAGATGCACAATGATGCGGCATCTCTCTTTAAGGCTAGATGGTCGAGCCGTCTCATCGTCAATAATTCGAACTGCCCGACATTGGACGCGGTAATTCGGAAGAAGTTGGTATAGGGGTGCCCCAGATCAGAGATTAGAACAGTATTCCATGTGCGGCCGACATTGGGCCTTATAAAGTTGAAGGCGATGCGCCGCTGCGAAATACTGTCTCGCTCTACCAACGACACCCAGCTTTTTGGAAGCCAATTTGGCATCGTCTTCCAAATGACCGGGAACTGATTGTCGCTCGAAATGTTGACGCCGAGAATCCTAATGGTCGGCTTAATTTCAAGGGGAGTGCTTTGAAGGAAGGCGCAAACTTGGGGTTCTTTCTGGGTCTTTTGGGGGTCTTTTTGGGGTTGAATTGTACGAGTTTACGAGAACCCCAATTCGAAACTTGATCGAGTGAAGTTTCTATTTCGGACACAAGTTTGTTCTGACATTCACTTATGTGTGCCTGAGAGATGTTTGCTCGGCCGTGATATGATACATCCACCGTGCTGTCATCCGTATAGCTATGAATGTTACCGGATTGTAACATGTCATTGTTGCGACCAAATTCATCACATACCAAACATTTCTTCAAATCATCGTAGACTCATCATCTTCACATATCTGATGAAGATTAATATCTAATTCCGAAGAAGTGTTTAGATCTTGAAGTACGCGCCTCTTGGCCTTATTCGCAATATCTTTTTTAGGTCTTTGCTTCCTTGACTGATGTAGATATGATAATTTTTGCATGTTGCTTCGTCATAGGTATTGGACGCAAATCTTCATTAATGGAATTCAATATTCAATACCTATTGAGTCAAAAGGATATTGCTGACATGTGATGTATTCCTGCAGACGGTGTAGATGGTGTTAAATTCGTTGTAACTGATGAATTCCAAGACATTGGATGTGTTATTGCAGATGATGTAGATGTTATTGGAATGATGATTGTGGTATCTTGAATAATTATTTCAGGTTGTTGTAAGACCTAGACCTAGAAAAAAATATTATTTATTATATAGAACTCTGCAGGGCGATTAAAAAAAATTGCACTCATTTTTGTATATAGCTTTAAGAGGACCAAAAAATGTGCGATCTAATGACTGCATCCTGTGGGATGTATGTAGAGGCAGTGACAGCATATGTTTTTATTTTGTTTGCAAAAATCATAAATCATCAAAGAAGTATGACTGGCGTGATTGTCAAGTGTTAATAAAACAGGCACCTGTGACGATGGCTTGTATACATGACAAAGTGTTGCAGCCATTCAAAGAAAAGATGTTTATTAATCCATCCATTATCTGAACATTTGTATATGGCGCCTACAGAACCGCCTTTCTCAAGCTGAGGAGTCATTCCCTTTCATTCATTCTGGGGAAGATGAACATTGATGGGAAAAAAACGCTCAGCAGCGCTCATGGAACACAAGAGTGTTATAATTTTTCCTTTTTTCCAACTTGTTAAAATTTTAAATAAAATTTAAATTTTGCTATTAAAATACCGGACATTTTTTAATCGATAATATAAGCTTAAAACACACAATCTATTCTAAGCATTAAAAATTTATGTATTTCTGTACTTGCCGATTATTTTATGCGCACGTAAAATTATTATTTGAAATGAGAGCGAAACTGCGGAACGGCCGTGACTAGTCACTAAACGAGTCTTAATGGACGATATTCGTTTGTTTGGCTATTGTCATATAGGAACTGGAACGCTGACCACCATTGGTCTCTCATTGCCTCCTTGTCCCCTATTAATTAAATAAATTAGATGCCACATACGCGCATGAATTTAGTACTACGAGATTAAGTTTTGTGTAAATAGCATGAGGATATTTTTCCTTAAACTTTCACAAAGTATATTTTTTTTTAATTTTCAAACAATAAAATCATAAAAGCCTAGCACAATCTTCGTAAAATCATAAAAGCCTAGCACAATCTTCGGACTATGTTCATAGCTGGAGTTCTGTGAGATGTTTAAGCTTTAACAGTTGACCAAATATGTCCATTCTTGCCTCGGAAAGTATGCAGGCGTAGATTAGGCTTCTAGGCTTAAAAAGGATGAAAATTTGCGTTGTCATCAACACGTTCGAGTTTGGCGCCCACGCAGTTGCAGCAAGCCAGCCTTTGCATTTAGCCTTCACGTTGGGCCCCCCCCCCATAGTGGCTACACTTTGGGGCAATTTCTTTACAAAACCGCCTGCCGTTTCCGTACGCCGGGCAAAGAGAGCACTGCACGAGTGGCGAAAAATCCGCTACTCTGACTTTTTGCAGGTGCAGCGCTCCCACCCCGACGGCATTGTTCCACACTATGGAGTACACCAGCATGACGACGTGAGCCGTTTGTGGATTTCTGGCCTTTCTACGGAAGTTTATACCAGCCCTGAACTCTGCCGGATGCCCTGAGGATCAGAAGCGGGTCCATGCGGGTTTCATGTCTTCGAATTCTAGTTTTCCTTTGCCTTCCTTAACCGATCTTTGATTTTGTTCCGCTCCTCATCGTATCCGCATCACAGTATCATTATTTGGTCTTTGACCTTTCTCACCTTTTATACCCTTACCCAGCTCTCCTTTGCGTGTACTGCTTCCCTAATTTTGGCGAGCACATCTTCTCGCGGTGTCTTAGACGTCGGTCGAGGAAACTACAACCGAGTGCAAGACGGTTGGCTAAGGACTAGGCCTTTTGGTGTCACCAGTAGCCACGCTCGCGTATGTGGTCTTCTGGATCATTTTTGTCTGTCTTTCTAATGCTTTCCTTAGCTCGCCCAGAGGTACATTCGGGCGGCTTGGTTGCTTTTGGTGAGTTCAGAGGAGTGTCCGGGGTGTGGTGGCGAAGGCTCGCGTGATGAGCTCGAGAGTTCGCCTGCCAAGTTCTTGTTGGTCTTAGCTGGTGTGTGGAACATGTGGCTCACAAGAGGAGTCCCTTATAATAGTCAGTTTATAAAAGTCTGGTGGTGGTGTATAACGCCACTCAGATGTCAGTTTAAAACAATGATGAGAGGAACTAGAAGTTTCTTGAAAAGAAGGTAATCTTCCACTCTAGGCTTTCCTTTTTTTTCGGATTCCTAAACCGATTTAAAAGATTCGGTTGTCCATCGGTAAGGCTCCCGAAGGCCGTCAAAATAAGGTGTTACACGTCAGAGGGAAGAGAGATGAGTTTGGGTAAAGGGAGTAATGGATGTAGAATAAAACACAATTTTATCTTAATTTTTAACTCAATCAACTTCTAAGGTATTTTAACTACCACACTATCAGTCTCAAACAGTTTTATTACCTTTGGAATCATATATTAATTAATATTAAACTTAAAAATATCAACTTTGACCACCATTGATCCACATCACTAATTAATTATATCACAATCATATATAATGTCACTATGTGGTCACTGGTGTGGTCTGCGATAGCAGAATACCGCCCAAGCTCAAGGGACTGATATACAAGAGCATTATCCGACCTGTTCTTATATACGGCAGCGAATGTTGGCCAACATTATGATGCTGAGATGGATGTGTGGCGTGACGCGGTCCGACCGCATACGCAACACATTCATTCGAGGTAGTCTTGGGGTCCGTGACGTAGCGGATAAGCTCCAAGAGCGTCGCCTGAGATGGTATGGCCATGTTATGCGCCGATCTGAGAACTATGTCGGAAGGAAGTGCCTTGACATGTCTGTCCCTGGAGTTAGACCACCCGGACGCCCAAGGAAGCGATGGCTGGATGTCGTGACACAAGACATGAGAGCCAATAAATTATCCACTGAGGATGTTAAAGACCGTGCAAAGTGGAGTAGGCTCAGTCGGAAGGCAGACCCTGGCAAAAGCCGGGACTAATGCCAAGAAGAAGAAGAAGAAGAAGATATAATGTCACTATGAGAACAATGTGAGTCAGCATAAGCCTATCAATTGTCATATGCGTAACCTTTTGGCGAGTCTCATTCTGTACAACTAGCATGTGCCCATAACCCACAAGTAGTGCACCTGTACTATAACTATTTTAATTTTTTTTTAAACTAGAGGGAGGCAAACGAGCAAGTGCTCATAGAAATCCATGATGCCCGAGAGTTCAAGGGTTCGTCGCCGGCCTTTTAAGAAGCTATATGCTCGCTTCTTGAAGGCCCCAAAGTCGTATTGGATAGGAAATACCTCTGCAGGGAGTTTGTTCAACAGTGCGGTCGTACATGGTAGAAAGTTTCTTTTGAAACGCAGGATGGTACTTCGCCAATCATTCAGTTGGTGAGAATGGAATTTTAATTTTCGGCGGGTATTGCGATGGTGGAAGTCTGCAGCCGATATTAACCCAAATAGTTCATCAGAACACTCCCCGTGATATATTCGATAGAAGATGCACAATTATGCGGCATCTCTCCGTAAAGCTAGATGGTCGAGCCGTTTGATGAGACTCTCATCGTCAATAATTCGAACTGCCCGACATTGGACGCGGTAATTCGGAAGCAGTTGGTATAGGGGTGCCCCAGATCAGAGATTAGAACTGTATTCCATGTGCGGCCGACATTGGGCCTTATAAAGTTGAAGGCGATGCGCCGCTGCGAAATACTGTCTCGCTCTACCAAGGACACCCAGCTTTTTGGAAGCCAATTTGGCTTTGTCTTCCAAATGACCGGGAACTGAACGTCCCTCGAAATGTTGACGCCGAGAATCCTAATGGTCGGCTTAGTTTCAAGGGGAGTGGTTTGAAGGAAGGCGCAAACTTGGGGTTCTTTCTGGGTCTTTTGGGGGTCTTTTTGGGGTTGAATTGGACGAGTTTACGAGAACCCCAATTCGAAACTTGATCGAGTGAAGTTTCTATTTCGGACACAAGTTTGTTCTGACATTCACTTATGTGTGCCTGAGAGATGTTTGCTCGGCCGTGATATGATACATCCACCGTGCTGTCATCCGTATAGCTATGAATGTTACCGGATTGTAACATGTCATTGTTGCGACCAAATTCATCACATACCAAACATTTCTTCAAATCATCGTAGACTCATCATCTTCACATATCTGATGAAGATTAATATCTAATTCCGAAGAAGTGTTTAGATCTTGAAGTACGCGCCTTTTGGCCTTATTCGCAATATCTTTCTTAGGTCTTTGCTTCCTTGACTGATGTAGATATGATAATTTTTGCATGTTGCTTCGTCATAGGTATTGGACGCAAATCTTCATTAATGGAATTCAATATTCAATACCTATTGAGTCAAAAGGATATTACTGACATGTGATGTATTCCTGCAGACGGTGTAGATGGTGTTAAATTCGTTGTAACTGATGAATTCCAAGACATTGGATGTGTTATTGCAGATGATGTAGATGTTATTGGAATGATGATTGTGGTATCTTGAATAATTATTTCAGGTTGTTGTAAGACCTAGACCTAGAACAAAATATTATTTATTATATAGAACTCTGCAGGGCGATTAAAAAAAATTGCACTCATTTTTGTATATAGCTTTAAGAGGACCAAAAAATGTGCGATCTAATGACTGCATCCTGTGGGATGTATGTAGAGGCAGTGACAGCATATGTTTTTATTTTGTTTGCAAAAATCATAAATCATCAAAGAAGTATGACTGGCGTGATTGTCAAGTGTTAATAAAACAGGCACCTGTGACGATGGCTTGTATACATGACAAAGTGTTGCAGCCATTCAAAGAAAAGATGTTTATTAATCCATCCATTATCTGAACATTTGTATATGGCGCCTACAGAACCGCCTTTCTCAAGCTGAGGAGTCATTCCCTTTCATTCATTCTGGGGAAGATGAACATTGATGGGAAAAAAACGCTCAGCAGCGCTCATGGAACACAAGAGTGTTATAATTTTTCCTTTTTTCCAACTTGTTAAAATTTTAAATAAAATTTAAATTTTGCTATTAAAATACCGGACATTTTTTAATCGATAATATAAGCTTAAAACACACAATCTATTCTAAGCATTAAAAATTTATGTATTTCTGTACTTGCCGATTATTTTATGCGCACGTAAAATTATTATTTGAAATGAGAGCGAAACTGCGGAACGGCCGTGACTAGTCACTAAACGAGTCTTAATGGACGATATTCGTTTGTTTGGCTATTGTCATATAGGAACTGGAACGCTGACCACCATTGGCCTCTGATTCTTATTGCCCCCTTTTCCCCTATTAATTAAATAATAATATTCTATTATATACTATAATATATCTTATTGCCCCCTTTTCCCCTATTAATTAAATAATAAAATTAAATTAGATGCCACATAAGCACATTAATTTAGTACTACGAGATTAAGTTTTGTGTAAATAGCATGAGGATATGTTTCCTTAAACTTTCACAACGTATATTTTTTTTTAATTTTCAAACAATACAATCATAAAAGCCTAGCACAATTTTCGCCGCTTATGTAACATACTTTGAAAGTTTTTTATCGTAAGAACATTCAATATAATACCCAAAGTTGTAAATCACGTCTTTGTGTCTTCGTTTTGTATTGAGTAATAAATACATAGTATAATGTAACGATTAATTATTATTTATAACTTTATTTATGGCGTATATAAAGAGTTATTTCAAACTTCTAAGCCAAGGTATATTCAAAGCGATTTAAAGTTTTCAAGTTAAGTATGTAAGATCTAGATATTAAATTATAATCCGCACAAATTTATTTTTAGTTAGGTAATATTATAAGACCGATTAATAGATAGATTTAATTTTCTATCCATTTTTTGAGTGATGCTTGCCAATAACCAATCGAGGGATATTCTTAAATAATCTTTAAAATCTATCTATCTCTGGAAGAACAGATAAGAGGTTAAGATTTGTAAGTTTAAATTGTTAAGAGCATTTTGTATGAAAATGTTAGTTAATGCGTGTCAATGAACGATCTGTTGATTTTGACATTTGGTTCCATAGCACAGAAGCAATCTCAAAATGCAAGTGACGTTTCGGGGTTTACTTTCTCATATCTGATGAAAAGAATTGATTAAAGATAATTAAACTGCTTAAAGATGAAAAATATATTGTTTAGTGATGATAATGTAATACAAGATATCAGAGAAAGGACATCTCTCATAAATAACTACTTTTTTAGATGGATTATTTTTTTTTTTATATAAATTAACTAATAAGTGACAACATTGTTAATAAATGACACTTAATTTACTAACATATTTTAATCTTAAATGTTACATGAGCAAACACATGTTTATTACTATGTAGAAATGGGGTGTCCATCCCATTAGGGTGTAACTCGTAAAAGGAGAAACAGCATATAATATGTTGAACCACTCAAAACAAAGCAAATTTAAAATGTCAATGTCAGTCATAAACTACTCCTGCCATCTAGTGATGCATGCAAAAACCTCTTAAGTCATTGACTAATGTTGTTTTAGCAATGAACGTCTTTCACGCGGCATTATTAAAAGAGGAAGGAATGTATTGACTTAAGCGGTTTTTACCCAGAATACGTATCTACCTTTGAGGAAGCATTTTCTGCAAAAAAATGCATGTTGGAAAAAATGTTACTTAAGTGGTTTTTGAAATGACCGATTCAATTGTAGTTTTATTATATTTAAAAAGTGACAAAAAAAATGACAGAACGGTATTTTTTAGAATAAAAATAAAGTACCAAATAATTTACCAAAGAGTTTCATTGACAGAATTAAAATAGATTAAAATAATTTTTAGTAAGAAAATAAAACTAACGACGCCACAAATACAAGAAAACTAAATTAAACTTTTTTGATTTTTCTATTTATAATAATATTGCTTTCATTTCTAAACTTAATATCCGTATTTCGCAACATTTGTAGGATTTGGGATAATTTAATGCAGTGTTGGGCGCTTTTCTTTACTTGAAGCTTACTAGCCATGAAGGCTTACTTTTATTCACCGAACAGATATTAATATAATAATGAATTGAAAAAATTAAGCTTTATAGTCATAAAAAAATGTAATGACATGAAGTTGATAAAGATGCTGAGGTGCCACATAATGTGAGCTGGCTGCTGACATATCAAATTTTGCGAAGTACTCTTGGAATACATGTCATAGCACATAAGCATCGACGAAGATTAAAAGGCCACGTTGCGCAATTGCCTATGTCGGAAGAAAGTATCTTGCTGTGTCCCTGGATTTAAACCTAACGTAGAGGTATAGTGCAGGACATGTTTGCGACACATGAGAGCCTAATGGGTTAATTATTAAAAAATTTTAAACATCGCGCATAGTATAGTATAGGAGCTGGCAACAAACATCAGGTTTGACGCCAGCTTCAAGAAGAAGATTTTGATGATGCCGATTGCCGTTGCGTACCGAATTGTACTCAGGATAATCTTATTTTATATACTTACATTTCATTCGTCATGCACCAGATGGTTAGTACCATTTCTCAGCATATAATATATGTCTATATATATGATTTTTATTGTTCAAATGGGCTACTACAAGCAATTTTGAATCGTCGTCAATTGTTCTACATAGTATTGTTCTATATAGAACAATAAGCGTATCTGTTTCTAAGTATTGAGACTTGTCACTAAATTCTCTCTATCTACTTAACAATTACTGAATAAGTTCTTTGGTTTCGCAATATTTATACATATTAGACTCTCGGTAGGGTGACCGTGACTACTGCAAAGTGTTCGAAACGTCGGATTCCCAAAATATGTCAATATAAGCAATTAATCCGGTTTTATTTAATACTTAACAAGTACTGTTAAACGATTTCCATAGACTATTAATAGAGTAGAAAATAACAAAAAAAGAAGATTATAGATTTATATGATTTATTATCATCAATCAGATCGGAAACAGCGATCTGTACAACGTTTGAGGCAGTCTGGATCGTTCCGACAGTGCGCTCTGCAGCTCGCTTGGCATCTTGTTACAGTGCGCACGTTGGTACGGGGTAGGCGCTCATCGAACATTAGACTGGAAAAGAACGTTGAACTCCCAATTTATGAAAGAAAGAAAAAGAAAAAAAGAATAGAACTAGAAATTTCAATATATTTAAACAACACTTGATAAACTATGTAAGAGACTCGTATATGAAGATTTTTGTTTTAGCTTAATACTTGTCTTTCATAGCAAATTAGACACAGATAAGAACATATAGTTAATATGGTAGCGCTTGAGAAGAATGCTAATATCAATAAATTCTACACTACTTCCTCTGTTAGTAAAAAATAATAGCGTGTTGGCTGGCGGGCCTCCATGTCGAGGAAATGAAAATAATACTATTAAAAATAATCATTCTTTCAACGGAGACCCCGTAACCAATACATCAACAATCGGCCATTTAATAATAACGTAACCGTAGTAACTTCCTTCTTATATATGCGAGATAAATAAGACACTGACTTCACTATAAGTATTATCCTTCTCCATATATGCAACAAACTTCCCAAGCCAATACAAAAGAGCCAGTCATTAACATCATTTAAATCTAGATTGAAACAACATCTTATTCAACTTTCAGACAGCACTTAAAAAGTAAAATATTGTATAACGATGTATGTATATGTGTGTGTGTATGTAAATATATATGTATTTGCGTGTATATATGTGTATATGTATTTATGTATGTATGTTTATTTGTATATAGGTATATGTATGTATGTGTATGTCAATTAAATATGTATTACATATTTAATTGACATACACATACATAAATATGTATTCAATTTAAATATGTATTACACATTTTTGTCGCCCCGCTATTTTTATCACCTTCAGCCACTTCCACAGGTTGGCTGGAAGAAATCTCTGTTAGAGATAAGTCCACTTTTGCACACTTTATTACTGTACAACCAATTTACCAAAAAGTAAATAAGGATCTGATTGACAAATGATTTTATTCACATATCTGACACTTTCTCAAGTTGCATAATTTTCATACCTTTCACCTCTTTCTTTATCTCACCTATCAATACAATCTCACCTCTTCCACCTACAAATACAATTTTACCTCTTTCTTTATCTCACCTATCAATAAAAGGTACAGATGTACAAGTTGCAGCATCACAATGCAGCACTGGTGGGGCTACAGCAGCCATCAGTGAACCATCTTCTCCCACCACGTATGGTATGTGATCAATGTATACGTTGTCAAAGAGGCACATCCTCTTCATGTACTCCTCTGAATGAGTGAACAGTGTGGGTGGAATTCCTAAAGGATTGAATGAGATAATGTTAATTAATGGTAATCATAGTTTCTAAATTTTCCCTGATATAGTAGGATAGGATGAGTACTACGTCCTTTTTACATTTCCCGATAAATATGTGAGATGCGTGAGAGTGAAATTATTTAAAAAAAATTAGTCAACATAAAAGCTGAATTTGAAATCCACAAATAAAAACCATACAAATATATTTTCTTATGATTTTATGATAGTAAAATGAGATACTCCAATTTTTTCAGGCAAGGGCACGGCGTCCCATGCCCTTCCAATTCCTATGCTCATGGAGACAACCTACTGCATCACTGCGTTCTTCATTTGGACGCTACATCCAAATCTGGTATGGTCGATATATAAAAATTTAAATCAATTAATTGGTCTATAGAATAAAAGTTATCTTTTTGATCTTACCAACAGCATAATATCTAGTGTTGCAAGTGTGTTCTTGTATCAGTTCAGATCTGTTGCTGAACCATCCAACCAACCACTTCAAATCCTCGAATTTGGTGATTTCGTCGTTTATTACTTTACGAGTCAAACGTAAATATTCCACATCAGCTTCTATGACCGATTCGTCTTTGTCTTCGCCATAGCTGTGAGGAAAATTCTGACTTTAGATCCTTCAAATTATAGAAACGAATTTAAGTTAAAATATTTAATTATGATATTTTGTCTTAAATTTAGACATATTATATGAACCTTTACGTATTTCCCGGATGATAAAAAAAAATCCCGTACTCACATTTAACTTTAAGAAGAAACTTTTCGAAACACGCGGTGGTTTATTTTACTTATCTTCAATATATTTGCTTGTGAAATATTATGATAAGAAATTATTTACATAGTACTGAGTTATTTAAAATAAAGAATATATGGGTGTATAAAGATTCAAACCATAAGAAAGCCATTCGTAATTCTTTCTGGGAATAATATTTTTTTTCTCAGCTCCACGTTTTATTTTGCATAACAGTAAATGAAATTAGGATCTAGTATCAATAAGCCTTCTGTCTCCACTTTTTGACTAAATTGGGGATGTTTTGAGTATTGGGACCCAACGCCGCGGTTTGGGCCTTACCATATATCATATTTCGGTACTTACTTGCGGTACTGCATTTTTAGGATTGCCTCTGACATATGTATACGGAATATGACACCCGGGCGTAAATGCGCTTGGTACAGATCCTTGGGCATTTCGACAAACTTTTCCTCAAAATCCTAGGAAATATATCATAGAAATAAATTATACAAAAATGGTTCAAAGTTAATTTCTGCTGTGACCTTTCTTGATGATCTCACTTTTTAAATTTTCAATATTGAATGTTTGTTGGTAAATTTTCACTTAACTTTTTTTGGTAAGTAGTTAAGGTATGTGAGCTTAGAACATTATATAGTAGTTGCATTATATAGTTAACGTTATATAGTACTAGAAAAATCTTGTAAAAGAAAAATAATCATAATACTTTTTTTAGTTTCACGCTATTAGCAAAGAGAATCTGGTATCAAGTCATTCTGTTCTCGGGCGTCTGGTCTAATTTACAATGTTGTCTGTTGTTTGGTAGAACTCAATTCCACACACTTTGTCTTATCAAACCGACTGTTCACAACCATGGGAAGTTAGTTAAATTAAAAAAAAATGCTATATTTAGCAGCTTAAAATATATAAAATATTGAAAGATATATAAATACTAAACCATAAACATACCAGAAGTCGAATTATAAGTTACATTATTGCTATATATAAATCTAGAGTTAATTAGAAAACAAGTGAACAGCAGCAGTAGGTAGCTCAGTACAAATGTTGTTAGTACAGGATTTACACCGAGAATCTAACTCCACTGAGATATTCGCTTCAATAAAATAACCCGAAAGGGATTACCTTTATAGGAGGTTTGTAGGTGTCCTGGGTTTTACTTTTTCTACTTTTCTTTTTTTGTCCCTTCTCTTGTTGTGTGTCTGAGTAATCGGCGCGTCTCGCTATCGGCAGTACGGTTGACGATATGTTTTTTAACTGGAATTAGTGACATTGAATTAACCTCACTCCAAAATGTAATTTATTAAAAAAAAAATTATAAATATTTTTGCGACGCTTTCCGTGTGAAATATAGCATTCCCAATTGGCCATAGCATTAAGTCAAGTGGTTGCTTTTTAAATTGTTTTCAACAAATTCCGAATAGAATTAACATACTTTATAACATATATTTAAAGGAACTGACAATATTTAGTTAGTATAATAATAATAAAACATCTGAAGTCATAGTAATAATAATAAAAACCTGCACAAAAATATAGATTACTTTACAAACAGTATTATTTGTAAGAGTGAATGTGCAATGACGACCTTATCGCTAAAAGCGACATTTAATATTTGGTGCAAATTGTATTGCATTACAACTATATATATGTTCAGGTTATATTATTTATTATAAATAAATATACTAGATATATTTACATATTTAACAATTTATATAGATAAACATAAACATAGACATACATACATACATACAGATACATACATAAATATACATAACAGACTAAATTAAAATATATAAAATAAGCCTTTATTGCTGTAACTTAAATAACATGCATCGTTAAATTGTAAGTATATAAAATAACTATGTACAATATCTCAAGTTTTGTTAGTTGTATTATTAACTATTTTTCCTTTTACAGCTTGTCCTTCGACAAAGGCCTCCTCTAAAGCTTTCCATTTCGTTCTTTGTTTTGCAACACTTGTCCATTGCGGGCCAGCAACTTTTTTGATATCATCTTCCCAGCGTTTATAATGTTTTCCTTGACTTCCTTGACTTGACGTGGGTACCACTCTGTCTCTACTTTGGTCCACTTCTCTTTTTCTTCCCTTATAATGTGCCCTGTCCATCTCCATTTCAGATGGTTATAGTTTTTAAATTTAGCATTACTTTTTATATTTTGTAGTCTTACTTTGTCTCTTCGTGTGACTCCAAGTACGCTTCTTTCCATTCCGTTTTGACAAACTTGGTAGTTGTTTAAGTTGCCGTTCAGTAAGCGCCCATGTTTGGCATTCGTACAATAAGCGTGGGAGGAGGTTGTCTTTCATAACCTCGCTCAGGCACCTAAAACGTTTCCAGCTGTTTGATGTTCTTCTATCTATATCTTTTTGCATTGTGTCTTCTGTGGATATTAGTTGACCCAAATATATGTAACAGAATAACACGTACACAAAAACATATAAATTTATATATTATACACTTACATACAAACATACGTACAATAAATATGAAATGATCAGCTTATAAAGTAAAAGATGTTCAATAACTAAGTAAAAATACCAATCACACAGAACTTAATCCCTGAAATATTCTTTTTTAGTCAAGTCTCTAACAAACAAAAATGGTACTATGTAATAAAACCGTAGTGTTTAATAATGGTTTTGAAGAAGGCCAAAGAGTATTTGAGGTGCTTAATGGCACGACAATTCAGTATATATGCGTTGGACATGATGGTCATTTAAAATTTTCTGATGATAATCTAAATAAAATGGCTAATGCATTGGAGAGAATATAGATATGGTAAGATAATAAAACTTCGATTGAGAAGAACCTCACACACCGGAAAGCAATAGCTCAGATTTAACTATATCATCAATATACCTAAACTCTGTTTTAGGCAAGTAAATAGCACAAATAAAGTACATGCACACACGCACGCAAACGCGCACGTTCACACACACACACACACACACACACATATGCATACACTGATCGTTATTTATATGGAAGATATGTATATATATTACCAAGTAATCCGAAGGAACAGTGGTTCGAGATTTACCACGACGTCTACTGTGGCCGCGACGACGCTGTAAAATACAAAATGATGTTAATTAACTCACTATACACTAGACAGGTCAAAGTTAGTTCGTGTGGCACTTAATGTGTGTGTGTATGTCTATACAACTCTTAATTGTTTCTATTTGGCGGAGGTTAAAGTTACTAATAATAATCTTTTTTGTACACCATGTATATACAAAACAACAAATACATAGTACAGAAAAAACTAGTTTTGTATTCTGGAAATGAGTTGGCGATAGTTCTAGACAAGCCGTTCTCTTTAAGCATAGAGTCTGCCTACTCTGCTATATGCTGGATCAATATAATGAGCTTATGATGACTATATTGTTGCGTAATTAAATAAAACAGGGACGTCTCTATAGTATTGATTTTTAAGGACATTATCCCCTCTACATAATATTCATTTAAAAACGTTTTTTAGTACTGTTTGTACTACTTACTATAACCGAGAATTGCAGTTGATTTTCAATAGAAAGAAGTTAAAAATAAATGTGGTAAAAAGGGTATGGTAAAAAAAAAATTAAAAGAAGTTAAAATAATATAGTGAGATAAAATAAATTTTGATAAAGAACTCTAATTACAAGTACATTATAAAACGAACACTTAAAATGGTAAAGTTTCAGGATACAGAGATCAAATAAAAAACTGAAGACAAATCAGTTTAGAATCATTTTATTTCTCTTCTACATCTTTAGGTTCAGTAATGGAATCTACGAATATAACGGAATTGCACTCAGGCTGCATCACATTGCAACATCGGCGGCACTTCCACAGGAGTCACCGAGTACTCATCACCAATCACATAAGGGTTACCGTCGATCCATAATGCATCGAAGAGGCAATAAATATGGACTTTTATCGTCATATAGCTGATGAACTTGTAGATCCTGCCTCCACATTCACCTAAATGCTCCTTGATACTCTTATCTGTTTTATACATTAAGAGGAGGTTGTGGAACTTCGTTATTTCGTCCATCACAACCTTTTTTATTAGATTTGTGTAAATAATATCGGCCTCGATATGTCGTTCAGGGTCTTCGTACATTCTTTGTTTGATCCGGAGAATTGCGTCGGACATCCGAACTCGGAATATTACACCTGGGTTCATAGTTTCCGGCAAAATTCCTGGTTTTTTTGTCGTCGTGGTGAACTCCAAGATTCGGTCTTTCACTGGTTCCGGATAGAGGTAGTGGTGCGGACGTTCACGTATCTTCGGCCCGTTTAATGTATTGAATCGCCCGTTCTGCGGAAATAATGCTTGTGAAAGTCTTCATAACTCTTTATGGGGTTTATTTCGTCGTTATGTTCTTGAATAAGGATATTTGGATCTTATTTTTTTTATTTGATCACTTCACAGATGTGTAAAATAACGCATATTGCATTAAAATAGCAATTACACCAAACTCGGAGATATCGATTAAGCATTTAATTGACATTAAAATGATTTAAATGTACTAGAAGAGTTCGTATGTAATTTGGAGAAGAACATAAAAATGTCAATTTATCAAAATTTAATTACGACTAAAATAGTGTGCGATACAAAGACCAACTCCAAATATTAAATAGAGATTGTAGATTGAAACTTAAAAGAATATTTTTATTAAAAACAAGTAAATTTACTTATTTTGATTAGATAATAAGGTAAAGCCAGTTAGTGTTTCTGTATCCCGCATCCTATAGCCCGGGTCCATCATGATGGATCAAAATTGAGTGCTAGAGAAGTCATTCTCCAGTAGCATCTGTTTCTCTCTGTTTACAATATGTAGATGATTTAAAATTTAACATACCTTAGCTCTTCGCTTGACACGGTTACTATCATTGTCCATAGCGTCAGAAATATAAGCGTCGAACTTGGAGAAGTCGAAAGGCGACCACGGATCTTCAGTTTTGGATGCATCCATTACATTCTGTGAAGAAGAAGTGAGTGATATGTCACTAGATATTTTGCCAACGGTCGCTTCGCTCTTTGTAATAATAATAAAAAAAAACCTGAAGCATGACGATGTAATTTTAATAATAAAATAAATAATCTTACACAAAAGAAATTAATTCTTTTTTTATTTGCCAAGATTTGCAAGTTAATATACTATACTATACTATACTATACTATACTATACTATACTATACTATACTATACTATACTATACTATACTATACTATACTATACTATACTATACTATACTATACTATACTATACTATACTATACTATACTATACTATACTATACTATACTATACTATACTATACTATACTATACTATACTATACTATACTATACTATACTATACTATACTATACTATACTATACTATACTATACTATACTATACTATACTATACTATACTATACTATACTATACTATACTATACTATACTATACTACAAAAAGAAAATAATTATTAATAATACCCAAAAATTTTTAATGTTTAATATAAACTCACCTTGCTATGAGGATTCCTCTGTGGCGTCATAAGTGATACAGGCTGTTCGTATATGTCATCTTTCACCTGTGTTTTTTGAATTTAAACATGTATATATTATTATTGACAATTGAAAAATTGTAATAAGTTAATAATAATAATGATTCCACCGATCACATTGTGTTTAATTGTCCGAAACATAAGTATTCTCTATATATATATCCTTCCTCTTAATTTAACACGCCCTGTTAACGTTTAAATTAATTTTAGGTTTAGCTTTTAGTCCCTTTACTTTAAGTTCACTAAGTTTATTGCAAATAATGACATTAAGTTGTAATTATGTTTGCTTATTTACATTGTATACTGGTTCTCGTGTTTTTTAGTATGTAATTTTTACGTATACTTATAATATAATTTTCTATTTTTTTTTTAGTACTTGTTCCAGACCAATACGTATTTCATTACATACTTGATTTATTCATATTATTCTACATAATTTACTTTAATATCTTGCGTTCGTGTTTTCTCTACTATACGTGACACTGGCAGAATATTTTGCGTCCGTCATCGCAAAATCAGGCCATTACACATAAAAAAAAATAAATAACTTAAAGATTTAGACTTAAAGATTAAAAAATGATATAACTTAAAGATTTGGAAATTGTGATCGCTATATAATGTATAAATAGACTTTTTATTAGATTAAAATTTAAAAAAAATTACAGTTATGGCGCTTTAGTTCCAAATGAACAATGTAAGGGAAAAGTTTAAAATTGTATATTTATTTATAATTTTAAGTAGGTGTTGGTCGATATAACATGGCAGTAAGTATATTTTTTATGTCAAGAGATTCCGTTCGCCGTTTTCCTTCCAGATATTGCGTCGTTGAGTGGCGAAACTCAACGCCGCGCCTTGTTTCGGTACTAGAGCGAAGAAAATGAAAATATTTAATTATCTCCGAGTGAGAGCCTAACCCGTAACCGTCGCGTTTAGTCAGTTACAATGGTGGAATGTAATATATATATATATATATATATATATATATATTATATATATATATATATATAATATATATATATATATATATATATATATATATATATATATGTATATATATATATATATATATATATATATATATATATATATATATATATATATATATATATATATATATATATATATATATATACATATATATATATTATATATATATATATATATATATATATCTATATATAGATATATATATATATATATATATATATATATATATATATATATATATATATATATATATATATATTATATATATATATATATATATCCCTATGTAGAATTAACGGTATTTTTTGCTTGGTTTTCTTTTTCGGTATTTGTTAAAGAAATATAAAAATCATACTTACGTTAGGATAACTAAAGTCGAAGCTTGCTTCCACGTTCGGGCCCAAAAATAACAAAGTTACCTACAAAATTGGAAATGTTATGTTTATTAATATAGTATCATATCACGTAACGTGATAGCCACTATCACGATACGTGGCACGTGTAGAATAGTTGCGGGTTCGATTCTCAACCCAGTAAATATGTAATAGGAGGCAAATAAAAACACGCGGCGATATGTTACTCGTACATCACTTAATACGTAATGTCAATGTCATGCGGAGAGTGGAGAATAGTGTATTTTGTCACTAGTCTTAGTGTTACCAGCACTTCACGTCCTTGCTTCATGCTATATCGTGCATTTAGTAGGATAGGTAGTGGAGGGAAGAGGAGGAGGAGGAGGAATGTCACGTTTGTTAAAAAACAAGTACAAAAAATCAGTACTTTTTTAGCTCACGGTGTGTCCCGCATTTAGTAGAGTAGGCAGAAGGAAGCTCGTATTACTGCACTCTGGTACCCGCTTTCTGACCTTTCAAGACATTGCGTATTGAGTGGCGGAACTCTTTGTCTTGTTACCAGAGCGAAGAAAATGAAACAAACTAATTCCCCCTTATGGGAATCGAACCCACAAGCGCCGCGTTTACAGTCTGTCTGATATTTTATTAAATGGAATTTGAATCCACGATCACTGTAAAATAAATTAATGTTATAAAAAAAGTTATTTTTTTTTATTAAACTCACCACAAATACTTGAAACATTTTGAAGTGAATGAAAAATAATGTTTTATTTTAGTTCAAAATTTAACGAAGCAATTAAAATAACGGCTTGTTAAAGGGATCTCACTAATTTGATATACCTTTTTTTTTAAACTAATTGGCAAAGCCTTTACGTGTTTCAAATCTCTTAAGTACATATTTTTTTTATATCCGTTAATGAAAAGTAGGCTTACGTCACTGTGACCTAGTCACAGCGTCTGCCTGTGAACGCGATGGTTGTTAGTTCGATTCCCATGAGGGGAGAACAAATTATTTTCATTTTCCCCGCTCTAGCAACAAGGCAAAGCGCAGCGTTATGTTCCGCCACTCAACACGCAATGTCTCAGATATTAGGCGGAAATTAGATTAGTGAACAATGGTACCCATCCAAGTGGGCCACAGATATCAAATTATGGGCCACAAGTGATTTGTAGTATAAAGGATGAGAGCGCTAGTTAATATTTCAAAACTTGTATAGAAGTGGCGAGCTGAGTGTCTTAACACTCCCGTCTCCTCTGCTCTGCTACATGCGGGATACAGCGTGAGGTTAAAAAAAAAAATTAAGTCCGAATAGAAAAATTCGAAAGTACTACTCGCGCTTGGCCGATATTGTTTCATCACTATAAGCGAATTGGCGTGTTAATTAAAACAAACTTAATCAATTGATTTAAATTCTTTTATTTATTTTCTAATACATAATATTATATAAAATTGTACAAAACTTTCAATTCGATGAGTATTTGTTACCATATGACAATGCATTTGGCAATTAATTTAATGTAATTTAAGTGCTAAATGTCATCTCTGAGTGCTTTTGTATAGAGTAATTGTTGAAGTTTCCAAAAAAAAAATTAAATATATAAAAAAAACCGTTTATTCTAAGTGACTGGTTTTATAGTGAAATGGAAACGTTTAATAAAATCGATATTATGATCCAAGGTGCCGATTTTAAATAATTAATAGTATGCTAATATTTTATGTATATATATACGTATATATATTTATATATATATATATATATATATATATATATATATATATATATATATATATATATATATATATATATATACATATATATATATATATATATATATATATATATATATATATATATATATATATATATATATAAAATTTCTGTGAAGAAAATTGTAATACTTCCAGAAAATGTACAATATCAAAATATACTTGATTAATCTGGTAAGAGAGTTTCATTTAACTTTGAATTAATGTCGATTTTTTTTTTGAATTAATGTCAAAACCATAATTTAAAAATTAAAAATAGTAACTGGCATTTATGAAAGAAGGCGATATTTGTAAAATTTCAGTTTCGACAGTGTGTTTTATTACACACACTGACATTGTAAATTATTACAATAAATTAGAATATCTTTTTTTTGTTTTATATGGTATTTAGTTTCAGAAATACTGGATAAGCTTCAAAAGCATTTTCACTGTCAAGAATTTGTGAAGAAGAACTGTGAAAAACCGAAAATTTAAACAAATCACCTTCATCCAAGTATATCTCGTCAGTTACAGGTTTGTGACGTGTCCACCTCTGTCTTTGTAAGACATGCCGAGACCCTTTGGAGCATAATTGGACAGTAATATTTAGTAATCTATTATATGTTATTATGGAAAGTCAATTTGGGGCCCTTATGAGGTCGGGGTCCTCGAGCAAGGGGCCCAAAATAAAGTATGGTAAAAATACGGAACAGATATACATAAGAAATTCAATCTATTAGAAGTGGTTACTGGCATGGTGGATTCAATTTAATAGGTATACGACTTAGTATCGAATCCTTTTCCTTTGACTTTATCATCTATCCAGTTCCTGAGGTTAGATACGTCTACATATACACCCGGTGTCGCCTCCTGTCCGCATCCAATACCCCAAGCAACTATACCGCTTTGCATATAACGGTCCTGTTCGAACTGTAACAATAAAAAATATTATTTTCCTAAGATATTCTGGAGTTATTACTTTGTGTGTGGCGAAACTCAACGCCGCGCTGAATTTTAAGAAATTCCACAAAATATAAGGTAATCATTGCAAGCAAACGTTCCTGAGAACAGTGTATTTAAACAAACAAACGTATCAGTTCCACAGTATTAGTACATTTTTTTGGCGACTAAGATCCATATTACGTACCTCAATAGGGCAAACGAGAGGTGAGCCACCGTCCCCTTTGCATGTGTCCGCACCATTGTTACCAGCAGCGCACATGAAGGAGCTGTGGAGCTCAAAGAAATGACCCAGGCGTGTTTGACGTAACTGCTTCTGACATTGATTGCGTTCTACCACCAGGAGTTCAACCTGTTGACAGATTTTACTTTTAGTATAGTTTTTCTTGTTGGCGAAGAAATTTAAATAGATGATAAAAAAATTAAATAGTTTCTTGGTCCCAAGTTATAGTGGCGACCTTATATTGATATATTGGCTTATAGACTTAGCTCGGCCGATTTCTCGGTTAGCAAAATTTGATAACTGAATGACGTGGAAGCGGCTCGGCTTTGCTTTAGCTAGTTTCAAAGTATTATATCCTATGACATTGTACTTTGGGGTAATGCAGTCGCAATTAATTCAGTTTTTATTTTGCAGAAGCCTTAAGGCATAATCTTAAAGAAATTTATATATTGACAGTTGCATCTCGGTACGTTTATGTGAAGAAAAATATCAATATTACCAAAATCGGTGATTTAAATAATATTTATACTACAAATAAGCTTACACATACAGCGCCTGTGACGCGATTGTATTTAATCTCAATGCTACTTTTTTCATGGGACAGTATTTATGAACGTACGCTTTTAAAATAGGATACCAGAAAACGTCCGAGAATGTTCTACATTAGAAGAATTTTGAAAAATTAATTAATGATTTTATGAAGGATAACACACCTTGGGAATAAAATGCTCCAGACTATTTTAAAAGTATCATTGTATAATTTAAAAAAAAAATATACAAATATATGCTGAGTTTCTTGCGTCGGTTCTTTTCAGGTCTGAGCCCTTAATATAATTGAGTGTAATTTATTTAACTTTGAGTTTTTGACGATCATAAGTAAACATACCTTTTTCAAAATGACTTGATAGCGACCCTCTTTTCCGAATTTATCTTTTCCCCAGCCAGAAGCCAGACATGGAGTACCACCAGGCACCCTCTGGCGTGGTGGTGGGAGACACGCGACTCCCACATTGGGCGCCATCTCCATAGGTTTCGACAAGAATAGTAAGGCGATATCGTAAAATAGATTACCTGAAATATATTTAAAATTCACTTGCCAGTTTTAAATATTTATTATTAAACTTGATTAAGAATAAATATTAACAAAACGTATGTAAAATTAATATCGTTGGAAAATCTAACGCACTTTATGGGACAGATGAAAATAACGTAAAAAATATGTCACACCATATATATATTGGTTCAATTCTTGCTGGGGCAATATATGTATACAAAATATTATTAATAGATTCACGCTTGGTTTATACATATATGCATATATCAAGACACTCTGTTCAACACTTTTCATACAAGTTTTAGGCACAAAATGTTGAGTGACAGAATTCAACGCCGCTCTTTGTCTTGTTACTAGAGCGGAGAGAATGGAAATTAATTCATTCTCCTCCCAAGGGAATCGAACCTACAACCGTCGCGTATACAGTCGGACAATATCCTTTATACATACATATATTAGTGCTAAGTACATATTACTACTAAATAGTTTATGACTATATACTTACCACTATTAAAGTCCTTATGAACATCAATACTGTCCACATCTCTGTCCTGATATGAGTATATTTCCTTCGTGGTCTGCGTATCCCATTCCCCTGCTCTAACCCTCAATGACTTAGTGGTTGCCACGTAGTGGGCAGCCGTGAGCACGATGCTGGGGTGGATCAAGGAACCACCACCGACGTACACGTTCAGTCGCTGCGAATTCTCATCGTTCTCGTCCACAGGTTCAATCCTAGGATCAACATATCCCATACTTGATGTAAGATTAATAGGCATATTCTCAAAGGTCTTGGAGCTTTTCCATGGGTTTCACTTGAGAGAAGAGAGGGGATATCTTTTTTAATAGCACATTGGAAGAAAAATTTAATATACTCTTATATTCAAATATAAAAAAAAAATAATGTTGAGGTCTCACAACATCTGGCTGTAGATGTTATGTGTTTAGGGGTACGAATTATTTACATTTCCTTAATGAAGATAAAGCGTGACATTGGGTTCTGACACTCAATTCCGGTGGGGATTGGGGATCGTAGTGTCTTAACACTAAGTTCCCTCCGCTTATCCTGATGCATGCGTGACAAAGCATAAAGTTAAAAAAAAACCAGTAAAGACATTTAGCTCTCCACTTTTCGCCAGAATTTAAAACTTTGCGTGTTGCAAAAATTGAGGAAAAAAAATAATATATATTCCATATTCATTTCCGTGACACGATGGCCTTAGATTATTCAAAAGAAAACTTTAATCATATTAAATTTATCCTTTAAAGGAAACGTTTATATAATATTTTTTTTAATTAAACTACTAGAAGCTCAATTTGATTTTAAATTGAACTGTACACTCCACTAATATTTTAAAGACGAAGTGTAGGTAATATCGGTTGACGCGCTATTATGAGGAACTATTGGCTTAATTTTTTTATTTTTTTCGAATAGTCCATAAGTCCATAGGCTATACTAATTAATAGCTTTGATGCACTTAGAACATGTCATGTACCCACGATGCTGAAACCGCAGATAAAGGACAGTAGTGTCGTAAAGTAAACTTTGAATTCGCAGAAATATTTTTCAAATAATTAGATATATTAATGAGTTTTTTTTCTCATATATTCTTTTTTCCCACAATCTCTTTTCTAGGTGACAAGCACGTGATAGTAGAGTGTGATCTAAGTTGGGTATGAACTTGCTACTAGCATGGGTGCTTAAAGATACTCTAAGAGGTAAGAGGTAAGAGGAGGCCAATCTTCCAGTGGGTTACATGGCTTAGTTACAATATGGTGCGAAACTCAGTGGTATGATTGACAAATTTTCTTTACTTTGAGGCCTTAAAGCTATGAAGTGGTGGTGTATTTTTAGTAACAACTTTGGAGTGGGCACCAGGTTGCTATGGGGTAGGCACGGTCCCTCCTAGGTCCATGACTACTAGTGAATAATTGTTTTATTTAGTGTGTATGATTTTTTATAAATTATGTAATTTTTAAAAAGGAGTGTAGTGCAAATTAGTTGCTTTATTTTAAACCTCCATAACTTTTATTTTTACAAATCATTTCGTACAATATCGTAACAGTGAAACAGCTGGCTGTAAGTGACGGTAGTGGATTCAATTCCCACTCGAAGGAATAATTTCTTTTCCTTGATCTCGTTACAATACCTAAGGCGGAGAGTTGGGTACAGAGTGTTTTTAATATTAGCTCCCCTGTGTCTATTTTGCTAGACGCGGAAGAAAGCGGGTAGCCGAGATTTGAGAACTCAAATTGTGCTATACAAAGCCGTGCTAACCCTTCAATCATATTGCCAAGCTAATCGTAACAGCTGCTCGAATACAGTGTATACTCACTTCAATACGGCAACCATCCATGGGAATTCTGCGAAATTTGCTTCGCCATCCTTAGCGCCTGTGATCCTGAACCCTGCTCCATCCTTGTTCCTCCATCCACAGCCTTCACGCTGAAATATATTGCCAAAATAATAATAATATTTCTGAAGTGCCATTTTAGCATACGCTTTAGTTCCGGGACCATCTATGAGATGTGGATACCAGGTGAAGCATTACAATAAAATAGATTATATTTTTTCTAAATCGTCTATGTGGTGGATTTGAAACTGTTCTTTAGAGTTTATGGACGATAAACATGATAAAATAAAATAAGCCTATAAGGCCGTTTTTTATGAAAAGCCACTTGAAAGTGATAAAAAGATAAGGAACAGATATTGTCTCATATCTGAAGAGCGGAGAAGAAATTTTAATTATTGCTCTAAGCCCAAAATGCTTGAAAGTGTATAAGAACTCAATCTGCACATAATCAGAGTCTTATTAAATACTTCAGTAGTCAAGTAGTTATTTATTTTTATTTATTTCAATACTTTATTACACCAACCCAAAGAATTAATAAATAAAATAAATAGAATAAATAATTGTGGTGTAAAGGCGGCCTTATTACCACATGTGATCTGTTTCAAGCAACCCCTACCATAAAAAAATACACTGGGATATATGCCGGTGTACATATACATACCTTATTAATACACTCACATAAAATATTACACGATATAAACATAGTATCTACAATCTATATCAATACTTTTGGTAATCAGAAAGGTATGGCCCCAGTGAAGGCGACAGCAACACTTCATCAAATACAAATTGACCAGGTACTGTTTAAACCCAAAAACATAGTTCCAGGTTGTGTTCAGCTTGTCATTATTCCAGCTACATTATTTATTTTTATGAACTCAATTCTTACCTGGGGTAGCTTGTCAGGTGGCGGTGTGATGGGATCTTGGGAGTCTCTAGTATCACCTAAACTACAGCACACGTCCAAATATGATGGGCATTTGTCCTCTTGTACTCTGTAACGTTTATGTGTTTTATGAATTTCCGCCCGATTTTCTGACTTGTGGATTTCAATGCCGGCTTTTGTCTAATGAAAACAATTTTAACATAATAATAGTACCCCCGTATAGAAATAGTTTTTTTTTTTTTTTCAAATGATATTCACACCTGATTGTTGTAGGTTCGATTCACTCTCGGCAAAATTAATGACCAGTTCTCGCTCTGGTCAAGAGACAAAGCACAGCGTTAAGTTCCGTCAGTGAGTAACAGAATATCTCTAGGTTCCCTCTCTCTACCGTGCTGTATATGGGGTGCCGTGCTCATAGTAGTCTTCATTAGTTCCTCATAGGCAATGAGGACTTACCTTATATCAATAACTCCGATACCGTCGGTAATGATAGAGTTGTTTGTACTACACAAATAGTAGTGGACGCAGAAACCTTGTTTTCCATCGTCTGTTAGACATTGTACTGCTTTGTCTGGAGCTGTAAGATATATATTTCAAAATTTAAATGAATTTATCGCCTATATTGGTATTATTTTTGGAACACACACACATACACACACATGTAGACTGAGGTGGCATTCGTCTGTCAGTTGATATAATTAGCTATCAAAGTACCGCCAGCGGTTTCTTAGCTGCCTCATGTACTGTCCTGGATGCCTGCAGAATGAGCTATTTGAATGTCTTCTGGTCTGCTGGGTAGGTTTTGAGGTTTTGGCATAAAGATCTTACATATAAATATGTAATATGTAGTTAGAAAACTACTTTTTTTGTGTAATGTTATCTCCTTTTTACCATACAATCTCCTTTGGAGAACACACGTTCTCCATTCAACGTGACATTGCCGAAGTGAAACTCAACTGGCACTGGAGAAGTTCTCCAAAAATAATTATAATTGTACCTGTATTCAATTGAAGTAGAATATGGAATATTTTGTTATATATATATATATATATATATATATATATATATATATATATATATATATATATATATATATATATATATATATATATATTATATATATATATATATATATATATATATATATATATATATATATATATATATAAGTAGGTATAAGTAAGCGCCGCACCTGGAGAACTAACTGGTGGTACAATAGTAGAAGACTGAATTGGGTTGATAGACGCCGCTGCAGTAGTGGGTGGTTGGCCAAATATCTCAGCTATGATGGAATCCAGGTCTCCAGACCGTGGTGCTTGAGGGGCTGCACTCGCTATGACCAGCACAGAAAGAAAACCCAGTAGTTTGTGCATCTGCCAAAGAAAAAATATATTTTGAGAAAAAAAAAAGACAAGTTTTAGAGTACTAGAAATTTCCTTTAAAATGCCTCTTCCCCTATTATCGTGATTAACTGTGGTTAAGTTAACGACCAAAAAAGAAGAATATTAAGTACGGTAAGTACTTTTGTTTTTTTTTAAAGTGCCATTTCAAACTAAAGAAACAAAAATATTTTCAGAGATTTCAAATTTCAAATTTCAAATTTTGAACTTAGCGGGATTTGAAAACGCGCCTCTTGGTAACATGTCCAAGCGCTCTGACCACTAAGATATAGGTTATCATCGAACTACGTGGAAGGTGATCGTCATTGTCGGGTACAAATCCCGTCAAGTAAAATTTTAAGAATACTCCTTTTTAGTTGATTCTGCCAAAGAATTAAGATGTAAATAGGTGCCAAGTTCTATAGATAATATGAAAAATAATTTTGAAATTAAAAGAAATGGAGGTCACGGTCTAGTTTAGCTTTTACCATCTATATAAGCATAAACACTCAACTCGCAATGCCTCGAAAGGCGGAAAGCGGGGAACGGAGTGTCTTAACACTAAGTAAGTCCTACGGTTCTTTCTGCCTACCTTGCCATATGCGGGATACAGCGTGAAGCTAATTTTATCTATATAAAACGTAAATCAAAAACTTTAGGCCCCTTTTTTACAAGCAATGTATGAACGAAATTGTATGAAATTTGTCATACATAAACTTTGTATGCTAAAGGAGAGCAGAGAGTCAATATATTTTAAAATAAAGCATTCTCACTACCATATATCTGACAGTATACACTTTTGTTTAAAGTGACGTACACGTTGCTATGGCAACGAGTAAAACACTTGTCAATACCTTTTAAAATGTCCATACAAAGATTAGATCATAGGAATTGAATCTATACCTACAGTTAGAGGTGTTGTTAGTTTTTTGTGTCAACAGCTACAAATTAACCTTGGCATATGACCTTAGAATGTAAACGTCTTAAGTAACACTACCGAGAAATAAGCATAAATTGAGTTTTGTACCAGTTTTTCCTTATAACATTCGACAAACAGAATAGAATACGCATTAGTTAAAATGGCCTATCTATAAAATTTTATATTTTTGATATACTACATTGATCGTAAGAAGTTTGTAGGCAGAAGGAAAATGAGCGGCGGAACGGAATGTAATCCCACGGAACCCAAAACCTTGTTTAATTTGTTTTTAGCGTTAATTGTAGGCCTATACTGAAATGTTTTTTTTTTCAAAGCAAAAAGGTTGCAAAGTTCAAAAAATAAGATTTTTTAGATATTCCTCTTTACTCTAAGCCTTTAAATGTCAAGTAACGCTTAAGGAACTATATGTCAATAACCCAATGTCATACAAAACTATGTAAAATAGCCAATTTATTATCATGTGAATATTTTAATAGCTATTATACTCTATCTGTAAAGCATTAATTCCAATCATGGAATTTATTTAAAAAAAAACGCGGCGTTGAGTTCCGCCACCTAAAAAGTTGGCCGGAAAGTGGAGAACGGAGTGACTTGTCACTGTATCTACTTTGCTAAAATACAGTAGGGTACATAAAAAAAAATTTTAATTTTATTACAATACCTATATATTGCGTAATATTTACAGCGAATGAGTTTTATAAATGTACACTGGTTCTTTTTCCGCATATACCAGGGTAGACAGTGAGAAAGTAGTGTTTACAATTTCCATATCGAGCGATGGCTCCCAACCTGCGATCCACAGATGCTAAATTATGGGCCGAAAATGACTTTTAACTTTACTGGCAGTGGAATTTGACCTTAATGTAGATTTTAATTAATTTCATTTTTTTATACCTTCGTCATAGTTCCTACTAATAACAATGAGACAAAAGTGGTCTCCAGCCAACAAAAGCTTGGGAACCCCCGGTTCAGAGTGCATGTAACTCAAGGTTGTATAATCGGAGCGGGGTTTCACCAAAATTATTATAATAATAGCTTATTATATCTTAGCTGTTACGGCGTTAGTGATTACATTGGTTAATGATTCTATAAGCTGATTTTTTAGGGTTCCGTGCTTCAAAAGGATCAAAACGGATCTTGTAGCATCACTTTGTTGCCAGTCTGGTCAGTCAAATATGTATATATATATATTTATACATATTTAGCCTATATTTATTTAGCCTATATTTATTATAGCCTATATTTTGTATGAAATTTTCCGCGTACACAGGAAAAAAAATCCAATACAAGGTTGTATATGTAGTTGATTTTGTACCAAATCTTTGTATGCGACCGCAAATTTGCGTCAACATGTATAAGTACTTTGCATTGGCCTATAATCATAAAATTAATACGGAACTCTCGATGACGCGAGCGTAAGTCGCACTTGACCGAGATTACCATTTGACTTCTTTCTGCTTCCCATAGATACAGGAGATGTATCAAAAAAAAAGAGTTGTAAAGAGTAGAATATATTGATGAAAATAAAAAAAAATAAATTAGCTTCACGCTGTATCCCGCACATGGCAGTGTAGGCAGAGGGAACAGTAGGAACCTAGTGTTAAGACACTCCGTTCCCAGATTTCCGTCTTTCGAGGCATTTGCGTGTTGAGTGGCGGAACTCAACGCCGCGCTTTGATTTATTACCAGAGCGAAGAAAAGGAAAATCATTCATTCTCCCCTATTGGGAATCGAACCCACAAACCGTCACGTTTACAAGCAGAGGCCATGCCTCTGTGCCACGACGGTCCATTAAATGTCCTATATTGATAATTAAAAATATCTACACATACATTTATTGATCGCACTAATCTCAGGAACTACTATTACTAGTATTGCATTAAAAAAAACTTTTTGCATCCTATAGTCCATATATCGAGGAAGGCTATTGCGTATAGGCTGTATTACGTCACTTCAAGCAAGCGAAGCAGCATATATAAAAAGCTAATAGTTTAGTTTAAATATAAAAACATACTATGAAGGTCAAATATTCCGGTTGTGTAATATATTGATGCTTGGATCAAAATTAATATAACATACTTTTTTTTATATAACTCAGGTATTGTTCTGTAGTTGTGTCTGATTGTAAGCGCGACTGTTGCGGGTTCGATTCCTATGAGGGAAAATAATAGTAAGTAGATAGACGAAGTTGCATACTATATGTTGTTTAGTGACGATGGAGTATAATCCCTTGGTCAGTCACGAAGATCCGGCACCTGCCAGTTAATTTTACTTGGGAACGTCACTATAAGCACGACGGTTGCGGATTCGATTCCAATATTTTATAAGCGAAGTTGCATACAATTACACTCTACACTCTATAGTAAGAATCTGTTGGTCAGTCATGAAGTCCTGGTACCTGCTAGTCACTGCTGTTAGTTCCGTGAACTAAGACTAATTTTCTGAAATAGAATGGCACGGTACACGGTAAGCGTTTATTTTATTTAGAAAAAAAAAAAGATAGATTTGACATTTCTTGTTCATCTCATAATATTGCGAATGCGCTATAGATAAGAAATTCAAGTGCATATCTACAAAAATATCGGTCAAGTGCGAGCAGTATTCGCGCGGCGAGGGTTCCGTACCAATTTCATGATTCCACTGAGGAAAATACTAACTATAAAAATTGACAAACTTAAACTTGCTGTCGTATCCACTCGTTTTGTATAAAACTAACTACACACATAGGCTTGTAATGGTTTCTTTTTGTGTTAAACTTGTAAATTGTCAATTTTGAGATTTACTTACCTAGGTCAATGAAGTACAAATAACAAGTGTCGACAAACTTAAGTTTGCGGTCGTTTGCACTCATTTTGTATAAAAATGAACTACAGGATAAATTAGTCATGATTTTTTCAAGGATATATCCATATATTTTTTTTAATTTTCGGATTATTTCCTTTGCTTGTACTGTAAGCTCCAACTTACTGCCAATTTTCGTAACTCTAGGGTCAACGGGAAGCACCCTGTAGGTTTTGATTACGCGACAATATACATACAAAGTGCCAAAAAAATATGCACAAACACCCATATCCTTTGATTGCGTTAACTTAGAAACTTGATTTTATATGTGCTGCAAAGAGGTTGAATACTTGGATATTTCATATTAATTTCAGCTGTGTTTTGGGGAAAATGATCTCAACAGACAGACATGGGATGGACAGACAGACAGACATACCAGAGCTGACTTTTCCTTTTGAGGTACGAAGCGCTAAAAATGGGAAAGTACGTTGAATTGATTGTACATATATAGAATAATCTTTGTATAATTTACACTTGGCCGTTTGACCTCAGATTAGTACCATGATAATGAAACTGATAAATACACACTTATGCTCTTAATACATTCATAAATAGATATTAAAGTAAGAAAATATATCAAGGCCATCGTGGCACGACTGTGAACGCGACGGTAGTGGGTTCAATTTCCTTTAGGAGAGAATTAATTATTTTATTTCCTCCATGTGTGTGACAAATCAAAAAACGCAGCGTTGAATTCCGCAAACTCTACATCTCGAAGGGAATGGGGTTGGAAACGGAGTGTCTTAACACTAGGCTCCTTATGCCTCCCCTGCTAAATGCGGGATACAGCGTGAAGTAAGAAAAATGCTGTATAGCCTATAGGCTATATAAATGGACTATCCACCACAACAATATTTTTTCAATTCGAACAAGTTGTTCCTGAGATAAGCGCGTTCAAACAAGCAACATCAGCATTACAATATTAGTAGGAATAGATTGAATTTACATCCAATTAAAATATATAATTGACATACAGACAAATATCGGTCAAGCGCGAGTAGTAATCGCGCACCGAGGGTTCAGAACCTATTCCATCGTACCTTTTAACTTCCATCGTACATTTCGTATTCCATCAAAATACTTTTTTTTATTTTTATTATTTGATGTTATAGCGGCAACGGAAATACATATTTTGTGAAAAATTCAGTTTTCTAGCTATCACGGTTTATGAGATACAGTCTGGTGACAGACAGACAGACAGACAGATAGCGGAGGTTTAGTATTTGGGTCTCATTTTTACCTTTTACCTGCGGAATCCTAAAAATGTAATGAATTTTATTAATCGACTCGACGTAATAACAACTTTAACATAAAAAATAGCTATTAACTTTTATAATATATTATTCTGAACGTATTTTTTCATATATAGGTAATTCCCCGGACATCAATTGATTACAAAAGGTTAAACTTAATTAATGAGTCACTTAGTGGTTTTTTTTTTATTTTAATTAGGTTTATTGCCCCTAGACGTTAATTAGTGTTTGACTCACATTAAATTAGTCCAAGTTGTTGTTGGTAATACGTAAATTAAAAAATATATACGAAAATACGTCTTGCTCTAGCAGTATTTGTCATTTTTTTTTTAGCTTCTCGCTGTATCCCGCACATAGCAGGGTAGGTGGAGGGAATCTAGTGTTAAGGTACTCCGTTCCTCACGCACCTCTTAGACTTAGACACATTGCGTGTTGAATGGCGGAACTCAATGCCGCGCTTTGCCTTGTTGCTTCATGTCTCATGGGAATCGAACCCACAATCAATGCGTTTATAAACAAACACCTCTGATGCCTCCGCGCCACGTCAGTCCTAATGACTAATTTTTTTTTTCAACTTTATCCTGCGTTTCTATCCTTTATATAGAATGGAAAGCAGAGAACTTAGTGTCAAAGTTTCTTCAAATTATATAGGGCATAGGACTTGTTGAGTCGCGTAACTCAATTGCTACCAGATACAGTTGTTACCAGAACAAGAAAGTCAAAACAATTTATTTACTCGTTTCGGAATTGAACCCATTACCGCCGCGACGTGAATGTATGTTACATTTATTTCATTAATTTAAATATTTTAAATGTACATCATAAAAGTATTTCTACAATACACCCAACAATTACATGAGGCTTGATAAACCTCGTATTTACGCTAGGAGAAATAAATACATACCTAAAACAGAATATAAAAACTAATATAGTCATGTAAAGGCCCAAACCCACCACACCAGAGGCCAGGATATAGTCAGCTTATTTTGCAAGAAACAAAGAAGAACTAAGAAACCATTGACGGTAGTTTGAAATTAATAATTATATGCACTGAAAGACTAATTTAATATGCTGAAATTTGGCATGTTGCTAATTTGGGGAGTGTAGGGGAGTGTGGAGGAGTAAATGGGAGTGGGGGGGGGGGGTAAACAGGGTTACACGTTCTGTAGTCTACACAAATGAAGTTGCGAGCTACAACTTGTACAGATACATATATAAATATTCAGTTTAAGGGCAAATTTTATTATAAAGAATATTTCGTAATCCTCCTGGGCTATATATATATATATATATATATATATATATATATATATATATATATATATATATTATATATATATATATATATATATAGATATATATATATATATATATATATATATATTATAATATATATATATATATATATATATAATATATATATATATATATAATAAAGTAAGACATTGTCTGCCTGTACGCAGTTACTACTTACATGACTATATTTTTTAAAGACAATCGAAAATAGACTCTTAAAATTTGTTTAATTTTTATTGTATTAAAAGTCTCTAGCACCAAATATTGTAGGGAACGGAGTGTCTTAACACTCATATCCCTCCCTATCTTGCTTAATGCGGGATACAACGTGAAACAATCAATAAAAAGACTATTTCTATTATATGTAATTTTTTTTTTCAAAATCAACGGTAAATGGAGAACGTAGTGCTTTAATTTTTAACACTAAAATTACCTCGCCTATTTTTTATATGATAAAAGATTAATACAAAATTATTTAACATATCTAAATAAATGTGAGGCGGGTTATCGTAAAGGTCAATAATGAATTAGTGAAGAAACTTGTCTTCTATATAAATTCTCTTCATAGCATATAATAATAGCATTAAACTCACAAAAAAGCATATGTTTTTTTTAAATATATATATATATATATATATATATAATATATATATATATATATATATATATATATATATATATATATATATATATATATATATTATATAATATATATATATATATATATATATATATATCTATATATATATATATAGTATGTATGCTTTAAATTATCTATTCTAATTTGCAAAGTTCTCAAGTAAGTGATTATTGTAAACTCGGAGATAAAGTCTTTAAACCTTATTTTGCAGCATTGTAAATTACACTCAATTAACATCATCATAAAGTATATATATATATTTGTACTGTTATTTAAAAATATACATTTTACTTGCGGCTTCGCTCGCGCTGTCAAATGGAGATAGCTAACAAATGTGTATGACACGACACATTCCGCAAGTACAATACATTAAAGGGATTACTGTGATGCAATATAGCCTATAGGCTATAGCCTTAGATAAATAGACTATTCAATAGAAGAAGATTCAATTAGAATCTATAGTTACTGAGATTAAAATGATGTATAACGCAAATTACCTAAATATTATATATCTAGCGCTACAAATATAATGACACAATGGCGTGATAATTAATAGGAAAGAGGGAGCAGTGTCTCAACACTAGCTTGCGTGCTATATGCGGGATACAGCGTGAAGCTAAACACACACACACATATACATATATATATATATATATATATTACTAATATATATATATTATATATCTATATATATATAGATATATATATATATATATATTATATATATATAGACATATAATATATTTGATATAAATAGTACGTACCTTGACCGCACGTCCGTTCAATAAGAGCACTCACGAGTAACTGGTTTTACGTTTTCCTTGTCAGTTTGTAGCTTGTGTGTGTGTGTGTTTTTTTTTAACTTCACCCGACATTATAGAAGTTTATGTGTGAATAATATTATTTTAAATATATCGTGGCGCCGTTTAATTGTGTTTTTTTGTAGACACGACGGTTGCGGGTTCGATACCTGGTTGGAGTATTTTTTCTCTTAATCTAGATTCAGCTTGTAGAGGAACATAGAGTTAAGACACTCTGTTATCCACATCCGTCTTCAATAGTTATAATTAGAGTGATTTTTTTTAAAATAATTAATTCCCTGCACATGGGTATCCGAATCCATGACCGTCGTGTTTAAAGTCAAATACGATCCCTAGGAAAAAATCTGGCAGGTACCAGGACTTCATAGGTACCAAGGACCAAGAGATTATTACTGTAGAGTAGGTACAATTGTATACAATCCCCCATTCGTGGGAATCGAACCCGCAATCGTCGCGTTCACAGTCAGACTGTGTGCTTCTTAATAATTACTTCGCCATCGAAATAAATTTATTAATATCATCCAAATATTCTTCTTCTATATTATATGTAAAATCTGTATTTATTTACCACAAACTTGTTGTTGACGTCATCGTGCTATCACAAAGGTCACCAGTTCAAATTTTTTTAAATCCCAAACATTATTCTAATGAAATAGATGAATTAATTATAACATTGCTTCGCTCTAGTAACAAGGTGAAGCGCGGCGTTAGTTCCGCCGCTAAACACGCAATATATCTGAAATTGAAAGTGGAGAACGGAGTGTCTTAACACTAGGTTAAGACACTCCGTTCCTGCTATGTGCGGGATACAGCGTGAAGCTAATTTTATTTAAGAATTGCTAGAGTTCAATAAATTAGTTTAAATTAGGTATAAGTTCTGGGTTCGATGCCCATTGCCCATCAGTAAGATTTAATGTGTAAAAGATTAATATGATGTTATATAGACTTTTCAATAGTTTTTTTTTTTAATTTAGAGTAGTTGCTCCTAAGATTTAAATATAAATTATATAATATCACAAATGTTTTTTTTTTTATGTTAGAATATATTTTTTTTATACAAAAGGTTTTTTGTTCCGCCATCTAATATAGAAGTTGATTTAATATGTGCGATTGTATTAAGAAATTCCACTATTTCTGATAAACGTACTATGTAGTACCAAAAATTGATAATAGATGGAGCTAAATGTGAAAAGATTTAAATATGATTACAAAAAGGCTTGTGGGTTCGATTCCCAGGAGGGGAGGATTAATTATTTTTATTTTCTCCGCTCTGGCAACAAGGCAAAGCGGCAGCGCAGCGTTGAGTACCGCCACCTAACACGTAATGCCTGGAATGGCGGAAAATGGGGAACGGAGTGTCTTAACACTAGGTTCCTTCTGCCTACCTTGCCACGTGTGGGATATAGTGTGAAGCTTAAAAAAATTCACCAATGGATTAAAAAACTATACCAACCGTGGTTATCTGTTCAAATCTATATCATGGTTTATAATCCTGAAAAGAATTTATATATATATATATATATATATATATATATATATATATATATATATATATATATATATATATATATATATATATATATATATATATATATATAAATATATATAAATATAATTTTCTTTAATTCCAGTCCTTTCAGTCTGCATTCAGTTGTCACAAGCAAAGGTTGTGTGTCAATGAAATAATATTAATATATAAATAAATAGATAAGTGATTTTTTTTATATAGCAGTGTAAAAAACAGAATATAGCATAAGAAGCGCATATGTTGAAGTGTTTATGTGGCTAAGAGCGCTAATCTCCGGAACTATTTTTTCTAATTGAAACAGTTTTTGTATTGTATAGACTATAGTCCATTTATCGAGGCTATAGGCTATATTGCATCACGTTAATCAGGTCAGTCAGAATTACTCAGGGTACTCAAAATGTGACAGGTTTCTTAAATTTTGATTATTTTTATTGATTCTCTAGTAAGATTGGTGACAAAATTTTATATTGTTGTTTAGCTGTTTTAGTGTTTTTATTTAAAAAGTAGCAATTAAACAAACTTGAGCCTATAGCCCACAAAATCTTCGTTACAGACTATTTTCCACCAGTTCTAAAACCATTCATTCTATTCGCCTTTGAATTAAAAAAGTACGACCATATCTCCGAATTCCTTTAGAAGTGGCTCGCTACTTCTTTATTTCTAGTATTTTTTTTTCCTCATTACTGCTATATATATATATATATATAATATATATATATATATATATATATATATATATATATATATATATATATATATATAATATATATATATATATATATATATATATATATATATATATATATATATATATATATATATATATATATATATATATATATATCACACCCTCAACCCATTTTCCTCCCTTATACGTCCTGTGCCTTAAGGTCCCTTGAAGAGATCGATGTTTGAGCGATAAGGTCGCCACCTCTTATACAATAAATTTATAATATAATTTTATAATTTTATTATTATTATTATTGTTCATATATTAGAGAATTCTATAAATAATTTTTCATAAGGGTTTTTAAAGGAGGCGGGCTTTTTGAATTTTGGGCCCCATCAAAAATGTTCCGATTAAAAAAAATTTAAAAAAAAATTTTTTTTAAAAAAGTTGGGAAACCCCCCAAAACCCCCTAACCCCACAGAAAAAATGTGAACGGGCAACCCGAGGTGTCTTTACGGGGGAAGTCGGGGAATTTGTATTATTACCATATAAAAAATTTTTAAAGAAACCTTATTTATAAACCCCAACTTTTTGAAAAAAAAAAATTGCCCAAAAGGGGACCACCCCCACCCTAAGCCCCTAATATTCAAAAAGGGCAAACGGATGTATATCATGAAGGGGGGAAAAATTTTATATTAAAAAAACAAAAAATAAAAAAAAAATTTAAAATTTAAAAAAATGCCAAAAAAATTAAAAAACCGCCCACCCTTAAGCTTATACTTTAAAGGGCCCACCTTAAGTTAACTGGGGGGGGGGGGGGAAGGGGGTTATAAAATAAAGCGTTGGGGAAAAAAAAAAATAATTAAAAATATTATAATTTAAATTGGGGGAAAAAATATATAGTATAATATTATTAATTTGATTTAATTTAATTAAATTTTATAAATTATAAATCTAGATATATATATATATATATATTATATATATATATATATATATATATATAATATATATATATATATATATATATATATATATATATATATATATATATATATATATATATATATATATATATATATATATATATATATATATATATATATATATATATTATATATATATATATATATATATATATATATTATATATATATATATATATATATATATATATATATATATATATATATATATATATATATATATATATATATATATATATATATATATATATATATATATATATATATATATATATATATATATATATATATATATATATATATATATATATATATATATATATATATATATATAAATATATATATATATATATATATATATATATATATATATATATATATATATATATACCGGTTCTCGTCCGATCACCGAAGTTAAGCAACGTCGGGCGCGTTCAGTACTTGGATGGGTGACCGCCTGGGAACACCGCGTGGCGTTGGCATCTCAGAGGGTGTCTAAGCCAATTATCTGTCCGATATTTGGTTTCCGGCATACGGGTACGCGACCCCGGGACCTCGAGCCACCACTTTCATAACCCGATCCAATCCATGTAAGTGGTGTCCCTCCCCTATACCTGTCCTTTCTTGGTTTCTCCCAGTAATGGGTTTGGAGGTCAGATGGCAATCGCTCCACAAAAAACCACTTCGCCACTCATATGGACCGATTGGTCTTAGTCGGAAGGCAGACCCTGGCAAAAGCCGGGACTAATGCCAGGAAGAAGAGATATTATATATATATATATATATATATATATATATATATATATATATATATATATATATATATATATATATATCTATATATATTATATATATATATATATATATATATATTATATATATATATATATATATATTATATATATATATATATATATATATATATATATATATATATATATATATATATATATATATATATATATATATATATATATATATATATATATATATATATATAATATATTATATATATATATATATATATATATATATATATATATATATATATATATATATATATATATATATATATATATATATATACATAAACATAGGAACATAGTGTTGAGACACTGTGTTTCCCGTTTTCCGCCTTTTGAGGCACTGCGTGTCGTCAAAATAATGAAAATACTTTATACTCCCCTCATGGGAATCGAACCCACAAACCGCCACGCTTACAGGCAGACGGGAAAGCGGCCTCTTAGCTTAATTTAATATTTTAATTTCAGATCCAAAAAATGTGTGGAAAATCTAGAAAAGCTTCAAGGGCAGCAGCTTTTATTATCATATCAATTAACCTGTTCACTTTAGTAAGTATCATTTTACTATCTCAAATAATATAATCTCTCCAAATTCCGTTCTCTCCATTATTTTTTTTTATATTCTTCAATTATAAATGTACAATTAGTGATGTGTTGGTCCGTATCCGTATCCTAATATATATCGTTGATATTAACATAATCGACCCGGATTTGTATCCCCTATCCATTTGCTTTCAACGTCATTTCTATCCTGAAAATAGTAGGAGAGGTCTATAACACTTAACCTTCTTACTTAAAGAAAACATATAAAAAATTTGAACGCAGCGGGATTCGAACCCGCACCTAACGGAAACTGTCCAAGCGCTCTGACCACTAAGCCATGCGTTCTTCCTCACGCTGCGTCGAATTCTTCTATGTTCTTATTCTTTCCTTAAGTGTTTTTTCTATACTTAGTGTGGATTAACAGTTTAAAAATCACCATCTTACCTCACCAGAGCGGAGCAGGGTAATTCCCCCAAGCTTATTAAGCTTATTTAAGCAATTAGTGTCTGTAGTGACTTTGGGCGGAGAGAGGAAAGTGCAGAAACACTATCTTGACACTTAAATTTTCTCTGCCTAACCTGCTATCTGCGGGATACAGCGTGAAACGTGAAATGTATGTATTTATGTATTTTTTATTTCATTTTCAGATTTCAAGCATGTTGTTTTTCGGTCTGAGCTTATGGATCATAGTGTCGCCAAACACCTTGTATAATATTATACAAATGTATGGAAGTCCTACGATAAAGGTAGGATTTTTAGGTAGAAGTATTTATAGGAGGTATTGTATTTATAATTTCTCTATATAAATTTGACAGAGAGAGATTGGGGAGAGAAAGCTTAGTGTCAATACTCTCCACTTTCTCTCGGACTCGAGACGAGAAACATTGAACACATAATAAGCGTGTACAGTCATTCATTTCAAAACATTCGGTGTTGCGATTCTGGACTATAACTTCCTAAAACAGGGCAAATCAAATATATTTTAATTTAAAATATTAAACTCCTACATAGCCATGGCCTAGTCTCCTTGAAGCTGAATTGATAGCCTTAAAGACAATTTTCATAGTTAATAAAAATAGAGGACTCGTGTGGTGTAGAGGCACAGCGTCTGCTTGTAAGCGGGACGGTTTGTGGGTTCGATTCCCGTGAGGGGAGAAGGGTCTATTAATTTCATTTTATTCGCTCTGGCAACAAGCGCGGCGTTTAGCTCCGCCACACAACACGCAATGCCCCGAATGCCAGAGAATAAGGAACGTAGTGTTTTAACACTAGGTTCCTTCAACCTACGGTTCCCTCTGCCTACCCTGCTATGTGCGTGATACAGCGTGAAGCAAAAAAATAAATATATAAAATCAAAATTATATCCAGGATAGGCAGAGGGAACCCAGTACCAAGATACCAGTGTCGGTTTTTACAATTTTTTTCTTTTAAGGCGAGACAAAGCAAACCAGCCTTCGAGATATTGCCAGTTGAATAGCGGAACTTAACGACGTTTTTTTTTCATTTTAACAGAAATATGAAAATAAATCATTCCCCCGAATACGAATCGAACCCGCAACCGTCGCGTTTACAGTTGGAAATATTCCGCAAATGTTAGGCTTATAAGAACCTTTAATAAGCTACAATTACGATTTTAAATATTCAATATGCCTTCCGTGCCAACGTCGATACAGTCGTATCATAAAAAATTTACAATGCCTATATATACTTATAGGGAAAATGCCGTTCTAGTTCAATGGGACGTTTTTTAAAGTAAGCGTCGGTCGTGGGTTCGATTTTTAGTGTAAAATGAATTAATTTAAATGCCAACAGAGAGCGGCGTTCAGCTCCACTTCAACATACAATTCGTCGAAAATTGCTTTTTGGTTGGCTTATTGCGCTTATCTAAGGAACTACTGTATAGCATTTAGGTTCTGTAGGCGCGGCGATACTATGTTTTTTTCTTGACTTTCCATTTTCATACCATCGATTTTACTTTTTTGTATACTTATTTTGTAAAAAAAAAAATAAAAAAAAAACGTTTATTTGGAACATAACAAGAGAAAACGTTGACTTACTTACTTAAGACACAATTATTGCTCCAAACGTAAAGTAAAAAAAAAACATTAAGATATGAAAAACATTAAAAATAACCAAAAATTAAATTTTTCATTTTTTTTATTCTCGTTTTAAGAGCTGAGTCACTGGGTGACTATGTTGCTCTGGTTAGTAGTTACAAAAAACTAAAATTAAATTACAATATTTTTTTCATACCTAGTTAGGAGTGTGTGTGTGTGTGTGTGTGTGTGTGTGTGTGTGTGTGTGTGTGTGTGTGTGTGTGTGTTTGCTTGTGCTTAAGTCGATCTAGAGTTGTCCAAGGCTGTTTATAGTTTTTTCAGTCTCCTCATAAGACAGGCTTGTGAGCCATTACGAACATGTTTCTTTGCATTGCAATTTAATTTATTGCAAAGGGAGCTAATTAAAAAATAAAAATGACGGCTTGCCAGGGCAGTATGGCTTAATACAATACTGTATATTATTTTATTCTATATATGACAATTTACATTTTTTATTCTATATTATATATAAATTCTATATATAATAATGAATATTTAAACACCTTTCCTGAAATACTAGAAATAGTACCACGTGTAAAGAAATTCCGGAGTTAAGCATCGTATTCAAACCATAGCTTACTATATACTGGTATATTGTGGAAACCAATTCGTTTTGTTGTTATGAATGTAAACGATATCTCTGGTTGGTACAAAGATTGGCCTCATTTTTCTAAAGTGGCTACATTTTGTAGCTCCACAATTTATCCTGAGGATCTCTAGCGGAGAGTCTAGTGTCTAGATACTCCGGCCTGGATTTTTCACCTATATTCCAGATATTGCCTAGGAACTCAACGCCGTGTTTTATCTTACCAGTGCCTGTAAATAGCCTATATTCGATCAATTATGTTTGTACCAGGTCAATAAGGCCTGGTTCTTACTATGAACAGTATCAGTAGGATCCAGTGGCGAAAAATATGATTTTTATAAAGTCGAGTAAATTTATTTACTCAGTTTACTTTAGTTCCTTTTACACGAAATAAATTACATTTATTTTTATTATTTATTTATTAATGTAATAATAAGATTTTCCAAAGGTAACCCGATGGGAATTGTGTTATATGGACACTTCGCCACTGATAGGTTCTTCTACGCATATATAAAAAACGTGAAGTGAAAAATATCAACAATTCATACAAAAATTATAAAAATTAAGTACGTATTAGTTTTTATTTTCAATAGCCTATTTAACAAGGAAGGCTATAGTCTATATTACATCACGTTAACCATCTCAACGTACCACGCTGTTCCTGCGTTCAAAATTACAATTTAGTTTGAATTAAAAAAAAAACAATGTTAGATAGCCCATTTAACAAGGAAGGCTATAAGCTATAGGCTATATCACATCAGAGTTGCCATGAGCATTTACAATGTGTCATATGTCAGATTATGCAGGCGAAGCCGCAGCTAGACGCTAGTTTCATATAAATACCCTGCGTGATTAGGGCACTATACCTTTTAGGTATCAATCGCGTGTTATAGACAATGCTAATAATACCAGCCAGGGAACCGTTCTGTGCAAACTAAGCTAACTTTGCAGGCTTACTTTACGAGGTTTTTGATGTTGAAATAACTTTTCTAGGCCAAGTAGCAGAAAATGTTGTTAAAAGTATGATAGAGGTCAAGCTAGAGGTCAGTGGGAGTGACTCTTGAAGGTGTCACTCCCACTCGAGTGGAGAGTTGAGTTCCACTGCTTAACATAAAAAAACTTTGGGAGGTCTTTTTAGGACTTATTACATTATAAGCTGTCAGATACACAATTGATTTATTGATATATACATATACATACAGACATAACCGTAGTTTAAGCCTTGTTTTATTAACTTCATGATAACAAAAGGAGGCAATTTTAAACGATTACAATGTAATGTGAGTATATAGTATTTGGGTCACATCAATACAGCTTGTGTGACACGCAAACTATTTTTATATACATATTTAATATTTGAGGCCGTCTCAGCGGCACCTTCTCGCTGAGAACGACGGTTGTGGGTTCGATTATCATTAGGGGGGAATTTTGGTAAACAATTGTACTCTATAGTGACGATCTCCCGGTCGGCTATGAAGTATTATTTGGGAAAATGAAATGCGACGATTGTGGGTTCGATTCCCATGAGTGGAAAAAATATTTTTCATTTTGGAACATTTAAAAAGACAAGCAATATCTTGAAAAAAATTGTGGAATGTTGGTAACAGATTGCTTAAACACTGTATTGTCTCTACTAAATATATGCTAAGTTAAAATATGCTAGTTTTTTTTTATATGCTAGTTTTATGTATGCTAGTTTTATGTATGCTGGTTTTATATATGCTAGTTTTACATATGCTAGTTAAATATATGCTAGTTTTATACATACTAACTTTATATATGCTAGTTATATATATGCTAGTTTTATACATACTAACTTTATATATGCTAGTTATATATATGCTAGTATTATATATACTAGTTTTATATATGTTAGTTTTATGTACGCTAGTTTTAAATATGCTAGTTTTATGTACGCTAGTTTTATATATGCTAGTTTTACAAATGCTAGTTTTATATATGCTAGTTAGTCATATTAACTTTATATATGCTAGTAATCACAAGCACATCAACACTTTAGGTCGCGTCAGCCATAGAGAGCATATACTCACATATATCAATGCAAGTTGGCACGGGTTACTGTGGATCTTCTTCATTTTATATATAATGTTTTTGACTTAAAAGTAAAAAATTAAGAAATTTTAGGACACCCTTATATACGCCTTCCTCTTGAATATATTAAAAAAACGCATCAAATTCCGTCGCGAAGTTTCAAAGATCTAAGCTTACATAGAGACAGACAGCGGGAAGTGACTTTGTTTTATACTATGTAAATTAAATACAGCAGTGAAATATCACACCAAATTAAATATTTAACTAGCATATATAAAAAAGTAGCATATATAAAAAACTATCGTATATAAAACTAGCATATATAATACTAGCATATATTAAAACTATCATATGTAAAACAAGCATATTAGAAAACTAGTATTTATAAAAAGTAGCTCATATAAAAACTAGCATATGCTAGTTTAATAAATATATATAAAACTAGCATTTATAACAAGTAGCTCATATAAAAACTAGCATATGCTAGCTTAATAAATATATATAAAACTAGCATGTATCAAACTAGCATTTATAAAGAACAAGCATATATCAAAATAACACATTTAAAACTAGCATATATAAAACATAAGCTATTTTGATAGCTTATTAAAACTAGCATGTATCAAACTAGCATATATAAAGAACAAGCATATATCAAAATAACACATATAAAACTAGCATATATAAAAATTAATTATATAATGATTACCTTTCGAATCATTTGCTTTAGTTTTTTATTAAAAAATTTTTTTTTTTCATTTTTTATTACAGATGCTGGTAACAACTAACACACTGACATTAGAACTGGGCATGGTTAGTGCATTTCTATCAATATTCTTCTTTTTTATATCCGCCATGGGACTCTATGGAGCGTTAGCTGCGTCTCCTTTTCTTCTTTTTATGGTGAGTTATAGTTTATACCTTCCTTCGGCCTACCCGTGTACAGCAAGGGAGAACCTGGAAGGGGACACCTGGAATCTCAGTTCTCTAGTGCCTCCGTTCTCCGCCCCATTTCTTTCTAGAAAGTGTGTTCTGGAACTGGCTATATCTATAGATACAACTTAGATAGAAAAAAGAGCATCTGAATGTACTGACTTTTTGACTTTTGAATTTACTAACCCATATACTGACTTTTTTTTAAAATATTGTGTAAAATTATAAGTTGCGGAACTTAACGCCACGTTTTGCTCGCTTACCTAGGGACCAAGACTGCCAAAGGCGAGGAAATTAAATGGGGCACCTGAAGCCTACTCTTGGGCCACAAGTCACAGGCACTACTCCAAACTCTTCACCTTGCAACTCTCTTCCACTGACCAAATCCTAATAGAAAGCTAAAAAGTTTCTTCTCTTCTATTTCAGTATGCGACCCTCGTGATACTGCTTCTTCTTCTAGAATGTTCTGTTATGTTCTATATATCTTCTAACATTGCTGAGGTAATCTTTAGTTTATTTTTAATTTTATTTCATACAAAATATTTGAGATCAGAATTTCTATACTTTTTTTGAAGCTTCTCGCTTTATCCCGCAGGCAAGAGAGAATGTAGTGACAAGCCACGTTCTCCCCGTCCGAATTCTCTTTGGAATCTATTTGAGCTTTGTCCTACTAGAGCGAGGAAATAAAAACAAGCATTTCGAATGAAACGAAGGAATTGAACCTAAACCCATCGCGCTTACTATTACTAATTCAAATTTAACTATACGTACATATAGGCCAAATTTAAAATTGTAATTTATTTGTAGTTATTAGGTAAAAAGGTTTTTATTTTTTTTATTTTTTCAGAAAGGACTCGAAGATCAATCGATCATAATGTCCCATTATATTCGTACATCATTAAAATGTTGTGATGTAAACAAAAATAATACGTAAGGCGTCTTTTATATATATATTTTATTATATTTACAGATAAAAATTTAACTTAGAGCTTAATAAAAAAAAAAACTTTCCATCAACCACTCTTTTTTTTTCGAGTAGGCTAAGGTACACAATCAATTATTTTCATCATGGCTTTCCAATAGTAAAGAATAATACTGTTAGTATGATTTGGATTATAATTTTCATATATATATATATATATATATATATATATATATATATATATATATATATATATATATATATATATATATATATATATATATATATATATATATATATGTTTACGTTTTAATATATACATATAGGTACATTAATCACGATTTTTAAATAATCGACAATGTGAAGCCATTCAAAAAAGAGGACGAAAATATCGTAGCATTGCATTATGATGTTAGAGGGTCGCTAGTAGTCTAATCTAATCTCAGTCTTTAAGTCTAATCAATAAAAATAAGCTATTTTTTTTCAATACTTAAAGAAAATATATAGAAATTTTAACGCAGCGGTATTGAACCCGCGCCTCGTGGAAGCCGTCCAAGCGCTCTGACCACTAAACCATGCGTTCTCATCGAGCTGCGTCGAAATTCTTATATGCTTTATACAACTTATTACGTTGTCAGCATCTCTGTAGGGAGATTCTTACAAATTTCCACTACACAAAGATTTTTTTCTATATAACACTTAAATTATAGCAATATTCTTTCTAGTTATACTTCCAATGTTATTTTTTTTCAGAAAACTACATGAAGTACCATGGTCTTGCTGTAATGTAACATACTATAACAATAGTTGTACTCTAGAAATGTCTTACACAAGTGTAAGTAATTACTAAAAGTGTAATGAATTACTAAAAGTTTGTTTAAGCGCACTAATCTCAAGAACTGTTGGCTTGTGTTGAAATTATCTTTTTATGTTGCATCGGCTATAGTCCATTTATGGGAGACTATAGATAGGCTATATTTAATCACGTTAACCGTTCCTATATAACCAATTGTACCTGCTAAGTAATAATTTTATTTTTTTGTAGGCCAAGTGCTTTTAGATGCGATCAGACGGTCGTGGGTTCGATTCCCACATTCCCAATGCTATAGTCTATAATATGCTCTAAAATAGTAGCCAAACTAACACAATGTTCCTCTAATTCATAATTTCCAGAATTGCCACCAAAAATTGACGGAATGGTTGAATAAATACTCAATTGTTTTTTACGTGACATTGGCCGTCATACATGTTGTATTGTCGTCCTGCTCTCTCCTGCGACGGCGGTATAGCTCGTCCCTTTCGCACACCTAGCGATCGCAGCGCCAATCTGGCGGTAAGTTTCTATTTAATTTGCCGCCCTAAGAGACTTATCGTCCTTAAATAAAGTTTGAAAAGAATATAAATACTATGAAGCGTCAGTACATAAATTGTGTTTTGGGATTTTGGAAATTCCACCCCCAAGGGTGTTAAATTAGGGGATGAAAGATTGTATGAAACTATTTATTCCTGTGATGGATATGTTCAAACTGTTGTAAATATATAGTGGAGCTGAAGCTATGAAATACGTATTTTACTATAAAAAGGAACTCTAACAATAATTCAATTTAATTATTTCTATTATGGCGTTCTTAAACCGTGTTAGTATGATTTTAATTATGAATTTCAATTTTGGGACATGGATATTATACTTGAAGCGAACATATGGCTTAGTGATGAGAGAGCTTGGATAGTATCCACGAGGTGCGGGTTCTAATTTTGCTATGATTAAATCAATAGAATCGTTTGCTACAATTTTCTTTTTGTGTGTATTTTTTTTTTAAACAAGCCGCCGCTAAAGACTTCTTCTTCTTCATCTTCTTCTTCATGTATGATATAATATATTTCTTTATATGTGTATGTATGACTAAGCATTCTACTAAATACAAAACAAAACTATTTAATGTATTTTTTTTTATTCTAAGCATCATTAACTCCAAGACCACGTGGGTGGAGATCCCGCGTCTCACCCAGCATCGAACCTGCGACTGATGACGTATTAATGCTAGTGTTGGGACGGGGCAAATTCAAATGGATTGATAAATAATATTTTTATATGTTTTAATGTTAGTTATATAATATAGCGAATTTTGGCGCCATCTTGTTTTAAAATATACTTTGCTCTAACTTTTTCTCAAATTTGAAACATTGTCATTTGACATTGACATTTTGAATGTCAGATCTCAACGCCGTTTCATCTCACTTAGCTGGGAATTAAGAATCATTCACTGTCTCAATAACTGGGAATCAAACCCACACCAATAGTGTTTACAGTCAGACGTTATATATTTAAGTTTAAATATATATATATATATATATATATATATATATATATATATATATATATATATATATATATATATATATATATATATATATATATATATATATATATATATATATATATATATATATATATATATATATATATATATATATATATATATATATATATATATATATATATATATATATATATATATATATATATATATATATATATATATATATATATATATATATATATATATATATATATAGGAAAATTTGTATGAAATAAATCAGAAACATAATATATTAAAAACGTGTTTTATTTAAAAACTAGAAAAATTCACATACACTTTAATGCTAGCTCTTGAACAATGGACCGAAATTTATATTATATTGTATTATATAGAAGTAAATTTATTTGTTTGTATATTCGCTTACATTTTATAAGAGAAAATCCATGTGAAATTTGAATCGGAGACCGTTATTCACATTTCAGTACCGATAGAAAAAAAAATATATATTTTTTTATTAAATCAATCATAAATAAGAGTTTTTTTTTGTTATTTCGATCCATATTGTACGTAATAAATTATATTACAAACAAACGCATACGAAAATCGAAGAAAAAAATGCCTAAAATTTAATTAATTCTAGTTGTTACATAATAAAAAAAAATGTCAAATAATAAGTACAATATATAAATGCATTATAAATTTTGCCTCTTGGACTATAATTCTTTGATTCTTACTATAGTTAAAAACAAATGAAGTATTAAAAAAAATCATGTTATATTTTAAGAAATGCATTTAAATTCGGTCCTTTTATTTAATGAAAATAAAACAAAAATAAAAATAGCTCCTATCAGAGTTATAGGCCAAGAGGTAGTCATTAAAATTATAACAATAATATGTCAATAAAAAAATATCAATATATTTTAAATATATTGGTAAATGTTAGTTTCAATTAGTTAATAATGAATTATATGATAGTAGGTTAAATAAAAAAAATGTTAAATTTAAAGGTACATGAAATATCGAATGTTTATAAAATTTGAGGCTATTTCAGTACCAAAAAAAAAATAAACTGTCAAAAAACATAGTACGAGGGGCAACTGTTTAAAATTAAATTACACATTTTAATTTAAATTTAGTTCAGAACGAATTTCGTAACAAAAAACATGACACACAGTGTGACAAACGACAAGATATGCCTACTAGCTGTGCCAGGTAGCGGTGCAGCGCTGGTGCAAGACTCTAGATGCTTGAACAAATCATTATAGTTCCTTGCAGCTTCATTCGTAGATTGGCTTGAAGCTTCAGCGAGACCAACCGCCGTGTCTTTAAATAACAAGTCACTTATGCCATAGAATGGCGAATACATTTCAAAGTTTATCAATTGGACACCAGAAGCTGCGTTGTAACCGAAATATAAGTCCAAAGTATCGAGAAGCGCGTTCAAGCTGTTTTGGTCGCCCCTGTAAAGAAACGTGAAACATATATATATATTTTACATGACACAAAAGTGAAGAAGAAGTATTATTATAGAGAAGAATTATTGAAGAATTCTGCGAAGGAATGGAGAACAGTGTCTTAAGCAGAGGGAGGGAAGTTCTTGATATTCCATTTCCATTTGCTTGTATTCAGTAGAGACACATGCTTGTTGAGTGACGTAACTCAACGCCGCGAGAACCCCTATAATAGCATTTACAACTGTGGTATTGTACATATTTTTTATTATTTTAAATATATAAAAAGCTTACCTCCTAGCAATAACTTCAGAATCGACAACGTAAGCTAAAAGGCAATTCCTGTCGACATCCACACCAGTGTTAACTGCTAAAGTATTATTCCTGCATAGAGCTCGAACTTGGCTCGCTTGGAGACCAGCAGCTTGGAGATGAGCTGGAAAATGGAAAAGCATATTAAAATTACAATATTTTTTTATATATTCTTTAAAGTGATTATAATGTTGTTAGCTTATGTAAGGATAATTCGTAAATTTCGTCTACCCTCCATTCGAACCTCCATACATAAGTTGTAAAAATTGTAAAAAAACGTAAGGCTTAGTGGTCTGAGCGTTTTGACGCTTTCCCTTTGACACTTACGTAGTTACATATATATATATATATATATATATATATATATATAATATATATATATATATATATATATATATATATATATATATATATATATATATATATATATATATATATTATTCTATTAAGACAAAGTGTGGCGTCGAGTTATAGTCACTAGGCGAAAAAAAACACATTTTAAAACTATAAAGATTGGAATATAGTGTAGTATAAAAGTAGTATATTATAAGAATTTCGACGCAGCGAAAGAGGACGCAGAGAGGAGGAGGTCACAAGACGTGCAGGTTCAAAATTTATGTTTTTTAAAATATACTTAAATTTAAATCTGATATTTTTAGTCAAAAAAGATGCACGATTTTCTTACAAATATAGCCTAGCTTTATCAGTCCTCACTCCTGTAGTCAAATGGAAATAACAAATATAATATAGCCTATAACCTTCCACATTAAATGGACTATAGAACACAAAATTTTCGAATCAGAAGTTCCTGAGATTAGAGCGCTGGAACAAACAAACTCCTTAACTTTATAAAACGTCCATAACCATACATACCATTGATATTTGTCAGCTCGACGAACGCTACGTCGCTGTTGGGGTCCGCCAGACAGTTAATAGAGCCGTTGTTCCCATAGAACATGTTGGTATAGTCGTAGCTGCATGTGTCTGGAACAGGATAGTTATTGTTGAAGAGTGTTAGTGTCCTCACGCTGTATCCCGCACGTAGCAGGATAGCCAATTTTGTGTTCCGAGTGGGAATCGAACCCACAACCGTCGTGTTTACAGTTAAACTTGTGCCCAAGATAAAACAAGGAGCAGGTACCAGGACTTCATAGCTGACCGAGAGATCGTCACTATAGAGTACAATTGTATACAACAACTGTCAACTGTCAACTGGCAGGTACCAGGACTTCATAGCCGACCGAGAGATCGTCACTATAGAGTACAATTGTATACAACAACTGTCAACTGTCAACTGGCAGGTACCAGGACTTCATAGCCGACCGAGAGATCGTCACTATAGAGTACAATTGTATACAACAACTGTCAACTGTCAACTGGCAGGTACCAGGACTTCATAGCCGACCGAGAGATCGTCACTATAGAGTACAATTGTATACAACAACTGTCAACTGTCAACTGGCAGGTACCAGGACTTCACAGCCGACCGAGAGATCGTCACTATAGTGTACAAGGAATGAATTATTATCATATCCTCGCGCTAGTAAGAAGAACACCACTCGATCCACAGATGCAGAAGAAGAAATACATTTACTTACAATTATTCTCTTCTGTTGTCATTACGATAGGTCTGCATAGCGTACACAAGTTGGTCGCGTTGTATGTCTAGAAAAATAAAAAAAAAATATTTAAAAAAAATTACAAGCATTATATATATATACTATATATATATATATATATATATATATATATATATATATATATATATATATATATATATATATATATATATATATATATATATATATATATATATATATATATATATATCTATATATATATATATATAATATTTATTACATAGCCAATTTGAGACTTGATTTCCCCATGTGTAAATAATAAATAATACTTTACCATATTTAAGAAGACAAGAAAAACTTAGTTATAAGACTCTCTTTTCTCCGTTTCATTATTATATTTTTAATATTATATTAATTCATTAGTGACGCGTTCATATATATATCCTCATGATGCAATTGTTCAATAGAAATTATATATTATTATTTTTTCACACTGTATCCCGCATATAGGATAGCGTAAGTAACCGTAAAACGGTGTACGGTACTTGTTTTAGATTTTCCAGAATCTAGTGTTAAGGTATACTGTTTTGCAGAATCTTCCAGACAATTCCAGAAACTCGGTTCGATTCAGACTCAGACTTTTGGCGTTAATGTGGGTTTTGCGGTATAGCTAAATAGAATTGAAACAAGTACTAGTAGTACACGTGCACCAAGAGATGATACACGTACATACCGCTGTTGATTTTTTTTAAAATTTTTTAGTATTTGTTGATATATGGGCAACGAAAATTTGTGAATTTTTCAGCTTTCTACCTGTCTTGGTTTATGAGATATAGCCTGGTGTTAAATAAACAGACAGACAAACAGCGGAGGCTAAGGAATAGGGTCCCGTTTTTACCTTTTAGGTACGGAACCCTACAAAAGGCCTAAAGTAACTTACGCTATCAGCTAGAGAGTGGCTGTTATGCAGAGCGCCGGGTGCACAGCTGCTGTCGAAGAATTCACCAACTGCCTTCCCATAGTCGCATTCTGATGTACTTATTATACCACGCTCGTGAGCCACTTGGACGAAGGCTACGTAAGCTGGAAGTGGAATTTAGTAATGTTTCAATGTTTTATTTTGTCTGGTATTAATAGAATTTATTTTGTCTGGTATTAGAAAAGAGCAAGGTAGAGTCCATAAATCCATCCAATAGTCCAGAGCTAGGATATAGAAATATTTGACTACCTCCATTGATGATCAGATACATGGCTATCGTATTTACAATCAGATGCTCTCCCAATACACCATGACGGTCCAATAATATATATATATATATATATATATATATATTATATATATATATATATATATATATATATATATATATATATATATATATATATATATATATATATATATATATATATATATATATATATATATATATATATATATATATATATATATATATATATATATATATATATATATATATTTAAAAGGTGAAAAAATCCTATGACAGACAAGTATGTGTTTATCAAAATTTTTCTCAACGTTTTTGTTCTTACTATCTAGAAATAAGTCATACAAAACTTTAATACTTACAAATGCCTCCAAATTCAGGGAAACAAGCCTTTCTGCTCCTCAAGTTTTCGAATCTGTTAATTTCACCTTGAGCTGAACTATCTTTCAATAAGGCGACCACACGTGAAAACGCCGAAGGGTTGCTTTGGGAGTTCTGAACTAATTTCACTGGTGATAACTGATAATGCCTGAAAATATAGATAAAAAATGATTAAATGTAGTATACAATAGATACATATTTCAAGGGCTAACAGAAATAATAGATAGAGTATAAAGAGAAAAAGAATATAAAGAGTGTGGTCTTCTTTACGTCCGAATTTGAAACTTTGCGTACTAAGTGATGGTATTTATTCTGAACTTAACTGTACTGACTGATCTGAACACATTGCCGCAATTTGTGTTGTTTAAGCAAGAAAAAAAATCATTCGCTTGTGTGGGAATCGAGTGTTTTAACACTAGATTATCTTTGCCTACTGATCAAGCTAAAAAATCTACTTTTAAAATATCCACATATACATACTGTCGTGTAAGATATCCATAATTCGATGCTGCAGCCATGAAATCAGCCGTATTATTCTTTATATCCGAGAAACAGTTGAAGATGTTATTCCTAAGCTGGCAGGATATAGAGGGCTCGATACCCAGCGTGTGTGCTGCACTTCGTAACCAGGAACATTTGTTGTACTCCTCAGCGCTGATGGTGCACCAGCGTAGTGGTGAAAAGCAGGAGGATGAAGCATCCACGTTTGTAAAGTTGCGAACTATAATATAGATAAAGAAATGGTACACTTTAAGTATAGATATTTAAAACATTTTCTGAATAAGAAATCTGAGTTAAGCCATATCCAATAGGATATGCAGGGAGAAATAAAGGTCAAGATAATTCATTCCCAACTTTCTGTTTCTGTTGACTGGCGAAAGATCGCGCTTCGTCTTACCAGAGTGAGGAACCAGTGGTTCAATCTGCATAAATCCAATGTTGTAAATACATATGTCGCAGGTTCTATAACCTACAACAAAACCCATTCACAGACAAACGATGTCCCACGTATTAAAATCTTAACAAAATAAAAAAAAGCCTGTCTATTACTCGATAGTGACTAACATTTGAACTGAGGACTTACCTCCTTGTGTATAGTTCTGAGGTGAATCGATCTGCCCGAATATAACTCTTGCGTTATTTCCTCCCACTACGCCAGCGAAAAGTGACGCTTGCCAGGAATTGCCTCCGGGACTGGCACCATTTGGCCACCATTGTTGGAGAACGTTCGAGATTTCTGATGCTCTAGATCTATTACATAAAAAAATTAAATAAGCGCTTCTTTTAGTACTGAAATATGTCCCACTCGACTTTGCGTAGTTCTTCAAATCAGGTAAATATTGGAGGAATGAATAAAAAGCATTGAGATGTGAGAGTGTATCATATTAAGAATGGTAAAAACATGCATCAAAATCAAGATATGCTGTACAGTTTTCTTCTTTTTACCAATAATATAACATCATTTTTTTCATTCAGCGTCACTTTCTATCCCCAGGACAACTTCGTGTCAAAACTCTCCGTTCTATGCTACCTATATTCGATACATTGCAGAGTATAAAAGTCATAATTAAAAATATTACTTACGTGGTAGCAACAATACCGGCCCAGGGTTGTCTGACAAATGAACAAGGGGCTGATGGTGATGCTAAGGCCTCAGCTGTCAGCACACGAAGAGAACCGTCTTCGCAGAGTAAAGCGTATGACGTCGCTTCTTGTGGGTTGCGGAGCTGGAAATTTGTATATTAGAAATTTATAGTGGAGCCTACAGCTTTAATAGTGTGGACAAGAAATTCTGTTTTCAAAAAATTTTCGGGTAATCCTGTATGACCTATGCGTTGTCTATCAGATCACCATTTAATAATAAATCATATTCTTTCAATATATCTATCTATATATGTATATATATATATATATATATATATATATATATATATATATATATATATATATATATATATATATATATATATATATATATATATATATATATATATATATATATATATATATATATCATGATTTCTGTATCCATAATTCTAAAGAACCTAGATACATACCTTTATGTGTTTAGATTTTTTACACTTATTCCTAAATAATGCTACCTTAGAAAAGTTTTAATATGCTTCGCTCTCCAAATTGAGCTGAACTCAATGTCATACATAATAAAACAATACTTACATTGAAGAATTCCCGCACGTGTTGCCAAGCTGCATACGCCACCACTTTGCTGGTTACATTATTATTATTAGATCTTAAGCATTCCAAGGCTTGGATATGTCTATTCTCGTTTTGGACACCAGCAACACTGACACCCATATCGATGGTGTATCTTGAACAGTTTGCATTTTCTCCACAGAGAGAACAGAGAGATGGATAGCGGTTTCCTGTTAAATAGAAAACATGCTTACTGAAAAATATAATATTATCAGCTTCATGATATATTCTGCGTGTAACAGGGTAGGCAGTTATTGCCATTCAGGATACTCCGTGTTGATCCACTAGAGCTGGGAATGAAAATAGTGCATTTCCTCGAGTGGGAATCGAACTCGAACTACCGTAAAGATTTGCAAGTTTAAACTCGCAAATCGTTTCCTCACAAATAGATAGTAAAATGTTAAAACCCCCTTTTCTGATTCCTAGTGGAATTTGGAGGAATATATTAGTGCTCCCCTGCACTCCCCCAAATAATGAATTTCACTGTGTAAAAATATAGCTTAAGAACTCCACAAAAACAAAAACAGAGCTGATGCTGTTGACTGAATTTGATATAACATATAAGTCTTTTGTATATAACCTTGTAAAATGGTATCTTGTATTTGGTATTTTATAAAAAATATTCTATCCTGAATATATAGAAATTAAAAAAATATATAAAAGTAACGTCACTTTAGTTCACAATTTTAACACAAACACTTACTTAGGTCAGCATCGACAGCAGCATTGGCACTCCAAGGTCCAGGGCGGCAGCCGTTGCTGAAGAACTTGCTCAAGGAATCCACCTCCAACTCCTCGGCTGTCTTGCCATTTCTGTCTACATCTGGACATTGGTCTGTTCTTGCAGCCTGTTAAAATGTTAAATATATCAACATTATAGAGATTATATTACAATTAGCAATAAACCGTTAGTTACTCTTTATTTTTCTGTACATTTTCTGTACTGTATTTGGCCTACTGCAAACATCTGTATTGGAAATATGTATCATATAAAACGACGTAAGCGCGATTTTTGAAAGTCGATTTCTACTTTTTTTCTTTCACCGATCTGACAAACCCAAGCGCGGCGTTGAACGTCACTTAAAATCTAATGTCTTCAATTTGAGAAGAGAAGAGAGTCTGATAACAGAGAACAGAGTGTCTTAGATTTTCTCCGCCATTTATGGCCTGGCATTTGCAGGATACAGCATGAAGCTAAACATATTTTTTCTTTCATTTATCATCAAAGATTGTAGACTACACTGTCTATCCTTCTCTTATGTTAAACTAATACTTACAGCCCTTTCCAAAGCCTTCAATACACGAGGAGACCAGCGGAGATCTGATTGGTCGAAGCCAGGGTGGCAGTAGCTACCACCTCTCAAGCCCTCAAGTCCGTCCGTGTGGCTCGCGGGTACAACTGCAACTGCTTCGAATGCATAGGGTTCTGCAAATTAAGTAAAGTATTGTTATGATCATTTGTCTTTTCAGATGAAAACGCTTTATCCCGTATCAAAAAATGTAGGTAAAGACTGCCTATTCATAAACTCTCCCACAGACGGATGATACTGTGAGACCACCCACACAACAATGGGACCGTACCCACTAGGATACAGTGGAAACCTTCTCCACCTACAGAATCGCCCCGGACACCACTACAGCGAGTCAGTGGAAGGCCTTCCTTGACAATCGCCTTCAGGGCTCCCCCGGGCTTATTAATACCCCGTCCTAAGATTTCCATCCGAAGTTGAGATATTTCGTGTACATAACGGAACTCTGCGCTATATTTTGTCTTGTCCTGTCCCGTAAATGCCTCTAACTGTCAACGATGCCCGATGATATCATATATATTGAATTAATTGTATCTAAGTATTTACATAGTGTACACAATACGGACTATTTAAACGTACCAGGTTCACTCTACTAGTAAATAAAATTACAATAAAAAAATAATAACTTACCAGTTCTCGAAACATCTCTAATAGACGCTATGACTCGATTTTCATTTGGCTGATGTTGTCCGAGCAGTACCATTTCTTCCTCAGAAAACACACCAATATCAGCAGCTCCGCGAGACAACTTGATGGCACAGTCGATTCTATGGCAAGAAATAGGAATTAAATTCTACTATACGATATATATATATTCTAAACTTATATTATCAAGCTGCAGTTTGTTTGTTAAAGCACTCTAATCTCAAAAACTGCTGGTTGGAATTAAAATAAGGTTTTGATTTTGATAGCCCATGTTTAACACAACACATTAGGAAGGAAGAAAGGCTATATATATAGCCTATAGGCTATATTACATCACCTTCATAATTTTTATGTGCCATTTGTCATATGTAGCTCTTGGTTATTTCCATAGCTTAAGCTTAGCATATTCGCTTAAATATAGTGTTTAATATAAATGGCCACTTCGTGATCGATATTGACTGACGTTGACTGCAGCAGGTATACTGGTTACCAATAAACAAGACCAAACGATTATACAACACTAGTAGCTTTTTGTCAAGCGAAGCGAAAGTTTGAAAGCGATGATCGTAATGTCTTGTCACTAAGTCTTCTCTACTTACCTTGCTATATGCAGGATACAGGGTGATGCCGAAAATATATTGAAATACATTTTATTACGTTTGTATAGCGGAAACTTGTAAAAATCTCCCTACAGAGATGCTAACAACGTAATAAGTTGTATAAAGCATATAAGAATTTTGACGCAGCGTGAGGAAGAGCGCATGGCTTAGTGGTCAGAGCGCTTGGACGGTTTCCATGAGATGCGGGTTCAAATACAGCTACGTTAAAATTTTTAAGTATTTTTTCTATGCTTAGTGTGGATTAACACTTTAAAAATCATTAAAATAATCAATATATACTTACTTAGATTCAACTGACTCGCAAATAGCTTGGCTTCCATCTCTGTCCAAACTCTGACACAATACTGGGCTAGTTGACGGTATGCACACGCGATCTGTAAACATAAAAATATTTCATAAATAGAATCAACTATGTGTAACAAAACAAAAAAAAAAAAACAAAGAAATAGCTTCACGCTGTATCCCGCAAATATAGGAGACCTGCGTTTCACGCGTTCCAACCAATTTTTGAGACATTGCGTGTTGAGTAACGGAACTCAACGCCGCGCTTTGTCTTTTTACAAGAATTGTCTCGCCTATTGACAGGACTTTTTGACAGAGAAGCAAGGATTGTATAATTTTTTTTCTTATTAAATATCCTTCTATTTAATATAAAACCGTCGTTTTAAGCCGTTTATTTTCAGCCGGAGTCGTCGTGTCAGTTGGTTCGGTTATTCCCCGCTCTGGTAAGAGTTGAGTAGCGTTGAGTTACGTCACTCAACGCCGCGCGTCATCTTTTTATAGGGGGGGGGGGTTCTCGGTGGTGTTTAAAAGAAAATTATTGCTGGTAAATACTAAATATTTTACATGACCAAATAAATTTTATCTAACTATAAAAAAAAAAAAAACCCCCCCAAAAAATTTTTTTAAAAAATTTTTTTAAAAAAATTTTTTAAACCCCTTTAAAAAACCCCCTTTTCCCAAAAATTAAAAATTTTTTTTTTATTTAAAAAATTTTTTTTTTTGGGAAAAGGGGGAAAAAAAATTTAAAAAAAAAAAAAAAAAAACCCCCAAGGGGGGAAAGGGGCCCAAAAAAAAAGGGGGGGGGGGGGGAAATTTTTTAAAATTTTTTTAAAATTTTAAAAAAAAATTTTTTAAAAAATTTTTTTAAAAAAAAAAAATTTAAAAAAAAAATTTTTTTCCCCTTTCCCCCCCTTTTTTTCCCCCCCCCTTAACCCCAAAAAAAAGGGGGGGAAAAAAAATTTTAAAAAAAAATTTTTAAAAAAAAAAAAAAAAAAAAACCAAAAAAAAAAACCCCAAATTTCCCCCTTTTTTGGGCCTTCCCAAAAAAACCCCTTTTAAAAGGCCCGGGGGGCCCCCCCCAAAAAATTTTTTTTTTCAAGGGTTTTTCCCAAAAAAGGGTTTTAAAAAATTATTTTTTTTTTAAAACCTTTTTTAAAAGGGGGTTTTTTTTTTTTGGCCTTTTTTTTTTTTTTTTTTTTTTTTAAAAAAAGGGGGCCCCCCCCCCCCCTTTTTTGGGGGGGGGGGGGAAAAAAAAATTTTTTGGGGAAAAAAAAAAAATTTTTTTTTAAATTTTTTTTGGGTTTTTTTTTCCCGGGGGGGCCCCGGGGGGGCCCCTTTTCCCCCTTTTTTTTTTTTAAAAATTTTTTAAAAAAAAAAAAATTTTTTTTAAAAAAAAAAAAAATATAAAAAAATTTTTAAAAAAATTTTTTTTAAAAAAAATTTTTAAAAAAAAATTTCTTTTTTTTATTTTAAAAGTTTTAAAATTTTTTTTAAAAAAAAAAAAAAAATTTTAAAAAAATTTTTAAAAAAATTTTTTTTTTATTTTTTTAAAAAAAATTTAAAAAAAAAAAAAAAACCCCAAAATAAAAATTTTTTTTTCCCCCTTTTTTTTAATTTAAAAAAAATTTAAAAAAATTTTTCCCCTTTTTTTTTTAAAAAATTTTTTTTTTAAAAAAAAAAAAAAAAATTTTTAAAAAAAAATTTAAAAAACCCCAAAAAAAATTAAAAAAAATTTTTTTTTATTTTTTTAAAAAAAAAATTTTTTGGGGGTTTAAAAAATTTCCCCCCCCCCCCTTTTTTTTTAAAAATTTTTTTTTAAAACCCCTTTTTTGGGGGGAAAATTTTTTTTTTCCCCCCCCCCTAATTTTTTTTTAAAAAAAAATTTTTTTTTTTCCCCCTTTATTGCCCAAAAATTTAAAAAAGGTTTTTAAAAAAAAGGGGTTTTTTTTTTTTTTTAAATTAAAATTTAAAAAATTTTTTTTAAAAATTTTTTTTTTAATTTAAAATTTTTTTAATTTTCCCCTTTTTTTTTTTTTTTAAAACCCCAAAAAAAAAAAAAAATTTTTTTTTTTTTTTTTTTTTTTTTTTGGCCCAAAAAAAAATTTTAAAAAAAAAGGGTTTTTTTCTTCCCCCTTGGGAAATTTTTTAACCCTAGGGTTTTTTAATTTAAAAAGGGTTTTTTTTCCCCAACCCCCCCAAAAAAACCCCCCGGTTTTTTTTCACTACCGGGCCCTTTTAAAAAATGGTTTTTTGGGGTTTTCCGGGTTTTTTAATTTTGGGGTGGGGGGGGGTTTGGTAAGGGGTTTAAATTTTTTTTAGGGTTTTTTTTTTGGGGGGGGGGTTTAAAAAAGTTGAAATTTTTTAAAAAATTTGGGGGGGGCCCAAAAGGGGGGGGAAAAAAAAAAGGGGGGGGGCCCCCCAAAAAATGGGGAAAAAAAAATTTTTTTTAAAAAGTCCCCCCCCCTTTTTCCCGGGAAAATTTTTCCAAATTTTTTTTTTCTTTGATCCCTTTTCCCCCAAATTTTTGGGGCCCTTTTTGGAAAAAAAAAACCCCCTTTTTTTTTAAAATTTCCCCCAAAAGGGTTATTTCCAAAAAAATTTTTTTCCCCCCCGGGTTTTTTTTAAAAAACCCCCCTTTTTTTAAAAACTTTCAAAACCCCCTTTTTTTTTTTCCCCCCCTTTTTAAAAAAAAAATTTTTTTTCCCCCCCCCCCCCCGGGGGGGGGGGGGGGGCCCCCCCAAACCCCCCTTTTTGGGGCCGGGGAAAAAAAAAGGGGGGTTTTTTTTTTTTAAACCCCCCCAAAGTTAAAAAAGTAAAAACCCCCCCTTTTAAAAATTTTTTAATAAAAATTTAAAATTTTTTTTTTTTTTTAAAAAAATTCCAAAAAATTTTTTTTAAAAAAAAAAATTTTTGGGCCCCCCGGGGGGGTTTTTTCAAAAATTTTGGGGGCCAAATTTGGAAACCCCCCAAAAAATTTTTTTTTTAAAAAAAAGGGGTTTTTTTTTTTAAAATAAAAATTTAAAAATTTTTAAAAAAATTTTTCCATTTTAAAAAGGGGGGGTTTAAAAAAAAACCAAAAGGGGGAAAAAATTTTTTTTTTTTTTTTTTAAAAAAAAAAGGTTTGGGGGGGGGCCCCCCGGGAAAGGGTTTAAAAAAGGGAACCGGGGGGGAAGGAAAAAAAAAACAAATTTTTTGGGGGGACCCGACCCGGAAAGGGGGGGGCCCCCTTGGAAAATTCCCGGAAAACCCGGGCCAAACCCCCCGGGGGGGGAAAATTTTTTAAAAAAAAAAAGGGGGGCCTAAAAATTTTTAAAATTTTTTTTAAAAACCAAATTTAAATTTTTTTTTTTTAAAAAAATTTTTAAAAAAAAGGGAAATTTTAAAAAAAATTTTTTAAAAAAAAAATTTGTATTTTTTTTAAATTTTTCCTAATTTGGAATTTTTCCCCCCCCCAAAAAGGGGTTTTAACCTATTTTCCCCCCCCGGGGGGGCGGGAAAAATTTTTTTGGGTTTTTTTCCTTTTTTTTTTAAATTTTTTTAAAAAAATTTTTTTTTTTTTCCCCCAAAAAAAAAATTGGGGGAAAGGGAAAAAAATTTTTTCCCCCCAAAAAAAAAAAAAAATTTTTTTTCTTTTAAAATTTTTTTTTAAAAAATTTTAAAAAATTTTTTTCCCCCTTTAATTTTTTAAAAAAAAAACCCCCTTTCCGGGCCTTTTTACCTTAGGGCCCTTTTTTTTTTAAATTTTTTTCCCGGGCCCCCAAAAAAAAGGGGGGGTTTTAAAAAAAAAAAAACCCCCCCGGGGGAAAAATTTTTTCCCCCCCCTTCCCTTTAAAAAATTCCCCCCCCAATTTTTAAAAAAATTTGCTTATGGTTCCCCCAAAAATTTTTTCCCCCGGGGGGGTTTTGGGGGTTTTTTTAAAAACCCCAAAAAATTTAAAAAAAAAAAATTTTTAAATTTTTTTTTTTCCAATTTTTTTTCCCCCCCCTTTCCCCCGGGGAAAAAATTTTTTTTTTTAAAAAAAATTTTTTTTTTGGGAAAAGGGAAAAAACCAAACCCTTTTTTTTGGGCCGGGGCAACCCTTTCCCGGGGGGCCAAAAAAAACCAAATTTTTCCCCCGGGGGGAAAAAAAATTTAAAAATTTTCCCCCCCCCCCCCAAAAAATTTTTGGGGCAAAAACCCAAAAAAGGGGAAAAAAAGGAAATTTGGGGGGGCCCCGGAAAAGGGGGGGAAAAAAAGGGGTTTTTAAAAAAAAAGGGAAAAAAGGGCCCCCGGGCGGAAAAGGGGGGCCTTCCTTTTTTTTTTTTTTTTAAGGGGGCCTTTTAAACCCTTTAAAAGGGGGGGGTTTTTTTTTTTTTTTAACGGAAAAAACCCCCCCCCCCGTTTTTTAAAATGAAAAAAAAACCGGGGAAAAAAATTTTTTTTCCTTTTTTGGGTTTTTTTTTTTTTTTTTTTTCTTGAATCGGACCAAAAATTTTAAAAAACAAAAATTTTTTTTTTTAAAAAAAAAAAATTTAAAAATTTTTTTTTAAAAAAAGGGCAAAAAAATTTTTTTTTTTTTTTTTAAAAATTTTTTTTTTTTAAAAATTTTAATTTGGAAAAAAACCCCCCCTTTTTTTTAAAAAAAAAAATTTTTTTAAAAAAAAAAAATTTAAAACCTTTTTTTAAAAAACCCCCCCCCCCCTTTTTTTTTTTTCCAAAAAAATTTTTTTTTTTTAAAAAAAAAGGGGGGAAAAAAAATTTTTTCCCCCCCCCCCGGTTAAAGGGGGAAAAAAAAACCCCCCCTTTTTTTTTTTTTAAATTTTTTTTTCCCCCCAAAAAAAATTTAAAAAAGGTTTTCCCCCCCCCCCAAAATTTTTTTTTTTAAAAAAAAAAAAAAAAATTTTTTTAAAAAAAAAATTTTTTTTTTTTTTTTTTTCCCAAAAAATTTTTTCCCCCCCCCTTTTTAAAAAAAATTTCCCCCGGGAAAAAGTTTAAAATTTGGTTCCTTTAAAAAAAAATAAACCAAAAAATTTTTAAAAACCCCTTAAAAAAAAAGGGGAAAAAAAAAAAAAAAATTTTCCCCAAAAAAGGGGGTTTTTTTAAAAAAAAAAAAAAAACCCCAAAGGTTTCCAAAAAATTTTTTTCCCCCTTAAATTTTTTTTAAAAAAAAATTTTTTTGGGGGGCCTTTTCCCCCCAAAAAAAAAATTTTAAAATTTTTGGGGGAAGGGAAAAAAATTTTAAAGAAAAATTTTTTTGGGGAAAAAAAAAAAAAAATGCCCTTAAAATTTTGGGGGGGCCCCCCCAAAAAAATTTAAATTTTAATTTTTGGGGAAACCCGGGGTTTTGGGCCCCCCAAATTTAAAAAACCCCCAAAAAAAAGGGGGAAAAAAAGGGGGGTTTTTAAAAAAAAATTTTTTTTAAAATTTTTTTGTTTTAACTTTTAAAAAAAAAAATTTTCCCTTTTTTTGGGGGGGGACTTAATTTAAAAAAAAAAAAAATTTTTTTTTTTAAAAAAAAAAAAAAGGAAAAAAAAAAAAAAATTTTTCCCAAAATATACCCTTTTAAAAACCCATGGGGTTTAAATTTTTTTTAAAAAAAGGGTTTTTTAAAAAAAAATTTTTTTTCCCCCCCCCCCAAAAAATTTTAAAATTTTTAAAAAAAATTTAAAAGGTTTGGGAAAAAAAGGGGAAAAAAGGGGGGAACCCCCCCTTTTTTTTAAAAATTTTTTTTCCCGGGGGGCTTAAAAACCCCCCCTTTTTTTAAAAAAAAAAAAAAATTTTTCCCCCCCGGGGGGGCCCCCCAAGGTTTTAAAAAGGGGGGGAAAAAACCCAAGGGCCCCCAAAAAAAATTTCCCCCTTTTTTTTTTTCCCTTTTTTTTAAAAAAAAAATTTTTTTTTCCCTGATACAATTTTCTATTTTTAGTAGAGTTTAAATTATATTTAGTATTATGGTTTCTAGAGTCATATAGAAAGTTCTAGAAGTATCGAAACTGTGACTAAAGTCGCAAAAATTTTTAAAAAGCTGGTAAAGTACAACTTGACTTAAAACATCAGCGAGAAGTTCAAGTTTCTCTTTTCAAAATAAAATTTTTAAATTTTAATATAATAGTGCTATGCCTGCATGGAGTTCAAGTTTTCTTCCATACATTTATATATTTAAATATTCTTGGACAGAATAATAAGATTTGCTTATTTACAATATTCTGATAGTAATTTTAAACATAGGAAGTGGTAAATTTATTTTACTATAGAAAATTTGTTCTTTTAGCCTGCCTTCACAGCTGATATCTAAACTATTACTCGACAATTTTCGGGGCTGTGATGCGTGGAATACTTGAAATTGAGCCCGAAACACAAAGAAAGACGGTTTTTTTTCTTAAATAATGAAGAATATACAAATTGTTGTAAAGAATATTGTATGCAGACAAGTATTCACGGTTGTAATCATATACTGCTTCTAGAAGACACTGGATAGAGAGGTGAGACGGTATTTTTAGAGGCAGCAATGAAGAGAATTTGTTAAAAGAGGTACACAGTTTACTGTACGTGGTTTTCCGCTGACCTTCCATTCGATTTTCAATGTTCAGTAGCAGAACTTAACACCGCGCTTTGACGGACCACAGCACTGAGATGAAACTAGTTAATTTCCTTGAGTGGGGATCTAATATAGCGTAACACTGACCTCGACTCCAGCTATACAATTCTATAAAAAAATTTAAACCCTAAATTCTAGATTGCTCTGGATAATTGTCACTGGTGTGGCAATTTGGGGCGTGATCGACGTCCTCTGGGACAGTGGCCGCGGTATAAATGAGAACCCCACCGTGGTCACTCTTGAAAAGGACTCAGGGACCTGGAGATTTAATATCCAGCTGTCACTGCTTGTGAAAAGGTGAAAGGTTTAATCAAATGTAAAATAACACGTGCATTGCAATATCCTCTTGTCTTTGAAATTTTAGATCTCACTTCTTCTCTTTCTCATAGGAATTTTAAAACAAAGTCTCTCTTTATCTTATTCAACAATACCCAAGGAGCGGATATGCCAAGTTTTAATCGTTCTACGCTGCGTAGTTTCAACTATGCTTCTGTGTATCTCTAGATCTCTAGATAGATAGCCTAGATATGAAAACTATAACTTTGAACTTGTCATGTTTATGTTTATTTAAAAGTGTTAGCTGGATGGAGTAACTAATGGAGTAATGTATATATATTAACAAATTGGAAACCAAAGTCGATTCCCAAAAGCATATATGCTATGAGTCTAAAATTAATAAATTACACAAAGAGCAGTGTTTCATGTGGAAAGGTTATATGTAGGATAGATGCTGCATATTGGTGTAGTCCAAGTTAGTGTCTTATAACCGAGAAGCCTTTTACTTTTCTTTTTTAAATCTGTATCCGGAACGATTGTGGGTGGGTAGTGGTTGAGATTTCTCGATTTATTTCCGCCGACCTGGATTTCTCGATATTTCGAGTATCTCCAGATAATTTTTTTCTACTAAATTCGATGTTTTACATTTTTTTTGATTATAACTAAATTAAAAGGATTTTTTTTTAATTGTCATTAATTGCATTAAATAATTGAGTAATCAACAAAATATATTAATATTAATGAAAATATTAATTTGTATATTTTTATTTTATGTGAATGTTTGGTTTTGTCTAACGAAATTAATGCCGAAAAGACTTTGAAGATATATATATATATATATATATATATAAGATATATATATATATATATATAGATATAATATATTATATATATATATAATATAATATATATATATATATATATGATATATATATATATATATATATGTTGTGTTTTTTATAGTCCTAATCATACAGTTGATTATTTCCTCGTCATTTGAAAGCCGGGTAGATGCAATACCCTCTTATGCAGCATACTTTAAATAATAGAGCGATGTTTAACAACTTATGCCTTCTTAAAAAAGATTATTGAGCAGCCCGTATGCAAACTTTAAATAAAATCTGCCAATTTAAATTATTATTACCCACAGCGCCAACTGCATCTCACTCACCAATCACATCCATCAAATAATGTACTTACTTGACTGCGTGTACTAATGAACTCACTATAGATATCAATATCCGATTGTAACGGAAGTGATTCAATCTTTCAATCAGTGATAAGAATTTCTAATGTGAAATATATTTTTTTTCTAAGAATATAAGTTAATATACCTATGACGCATAGTTTGCCTATTTTTCTTTCATATATATATATATATATATATATATTATAATATATATATATATATATATATATATATATATATATATATATATATATATATATATATATATATATATATATATATATATATATATATATTCCCTCTCTCTCACCTCTTGGATGGTTTTTTTTTATAATAATATATATTCAAATCAGTTTTTTTTTATTCCTCATATAGCAGAGGAGGCGGAGATAACCCAGTCCCATAAGTGTAATTCCCGAACAAGCTTGTTGACTGACGGAGCTCAACGCCTGGAAATGAAAGACTTTTTTTCCCGAAGAGTTCATGTCGTTTTAAATACTTTAATTATTTATAGCTATGTAAGTCTAGTTTAGAATAATGTCAAAGGGAATTAGATTACTAGATAAGCACCCCCACGCTCTTTTACATTGCGTTTTTAATTTTATTAAAGTTAAAAAAAAATGCTTTTAGTTTAATTTTTCTACAAAAACGTATTTTTAGTTTTTTTTTTCACAATATTGTATTGTCATCGATCTCTTATCTGTCTGTAAAAAATAAAATTAACTCGATAAAGTCGGTCAAAATCACAGTAAAACTTTCCGTTACATAGATAAACACATTAATACATACATACATACATACGACCACAGCTAATAAACGCGTATAAAAAAATAATGAATTTATAAAAAAAAAAACAATTGCCAAAATTTGTTAGCAAAAAGTATGGAGACGGACTATGTATTAAAAAATAATAATAAAAAAAGCAGCCGCAATAGCTTTCAACGTTAAATACTATTCGTGATATCGAGTTAAATTACGTAATGTGTAATTTTAATGGATTTTTCTTGTTCTGTATATCAATTTTCTATGTTAGTAGAAGTTTATAACTTAATATATATATAGTATTTATATGTGTTTCTAGAGTCATATAGAAAGTTCTAGAAGTAATCGAAACTGTGACTAAAGTCGCAAAAATTTTTAAAAAAGCTGGTAAAGTACAACTTGACTTAAAACATCAGCGAGAAGTTCAAGTTTCTCTTTTCAAAATAAAATTTGAAATTTTAATATAATAGTGCTATGCCTGCATGGAGGTCAAGTTTTCTTCCAAACATTTATATATTTAAATATTCTTATACAGAATAATAAGATTTGCTTATTTACAATATTCTGATAGTTATTTTAAACATAGGAAGTGGTAAATTTATTTTACTATAGAAAATTTGTTCTTTAGCTGCCTTCAACAGCTGATATCTAAACTATTACTTCGACAATTTTCGGGCGTGATGCGTGGAATACTTGACATTGAGCACAGAAACACAAAGAAAGACGGTTTTTTTCTTAAAATAATGAAGAATATACAAAATTGTTGTAAAGAATATTGTATGCAGACAAGTATTCACGGTTTTAATCATATAGCTGCTTCTAGAAGACACTGGATAGAGAGGTGAGAACGGTATTTTTAGAGGCACAATGAAGAGAATTGTTAAAAGAGGTACACAGTTTACTGTACTTGGTTTGCCGCTGACCTTCCATTCGATTTTCAATGTTCAGTAGCAGAACTTAACACCGCGCTTTGACGGACCACAGCACTGAGATGAAACTAGTTAATTTCCTTGAGTGGGGATCTAATATAGCGTAACACTGACCTCGACTCCAGGCTATACAATTCTATAAAAAAATTTAAACCCATAAATTCTAGATTGCTCTGGATAATTGTCACTGGTGTGGCAATTTGGGGCGTGATCGACGTCTCTCTGGGACAGTGGCAGCGGTACAATGAGAACCCCACCGTGGTCACTCTTGAAAAGGACTTCAGGACCTGGAGATTTAATATACCAGCTGTCACTGCTTGTGAAAAGGTGAAAGGTTTAATCAAATGTAAAATAACACTGCATTGCAATATCCTCTTTGTCTTTGAAATTTTAGATCTCACTTCTTCTCTTTCTCATAGGAATTTTAAACAAATCCTCTCTTTATCTTATTCAACAATACCCAAGGAACGGATATGCCAAGTTTTATCGTTCTACGCTGCGTAGTTTCAACTATGCGTTCTGTGTATCTCTAGATCTCTAGATAGATAGCCTAGATATGAAAACTATAACTTTGAACTTGTCATGTTTATGTTTATTTAAAAGTGTTAGCTGGATGGAGTAACTAATGGAGTAATGTATATATATTAACAAATCGGAAACCAAAGTCGATCCCCAAAAGCATATATGCTTGAGTCTAAAATTTAATAAATTACACAAAGAGCAGTGTTTCATGTGGAAAGTTTATATGTAGGTATGATGCGTGCATATTTGGTGTAGTCCAAGTTAGTGTCTTATAACCGAGAAGCCTTTTACTTTTCTTTTTTAAATCTGTGTCCAGAACGATTGTGTGGGGTAGTGTTTGAGATTTCTCGATTTATTTCCCGCCGACCTGGATTTCTCGATATTTTCGAGTATTTCCAGATAAATTTTTTCTACTAAATTCGATGTTTTACAATTTTTTTTGATTATAACTAAATTAAAAGGATTTTTTTTAATTGTCATTAATTGCACTAAATAATTGAGTAATCAACAAAAAATATTAATATTTAATGAAAATATTAATTTGTATATTTTTATTTTATGTGAATGTTTTGGTTTTGTCTAACGAAATTAATGCCGAAAAGACTTTGAAGATATATATATATATATATATATATATATATATATATATATATATATATATATATATATATATATATGTGTGTGTTTTTTATAGTCCTAATCATACAGTTGATTATTTCTCGTCATTTGAAAGCCTGGTAGATCAATTAATACCCTCTTATGAGCATACTTTAATCATGGGCGATTTTAACACTTGCCTTCTTAAAAAAGATTATCGAGCATCCCGTCTGCAAACTTTAATAAATTCTGCCAATTTAAATATTTTACCCACAGTGCCAACTCATCACTTTCCAAATACTAATCCTTCTCTTCTCGATCTAATGATAGTTTCTTCCATTGACCATGCAGCGAGACATGGTCAGTGTCCTGCACTAGCATTCTCTTATCATGATCTTCTTTATATATCTTACAAAGTGAGACCCCCTAAAGCTAAATCAAGAATTCTTCTCCAGCGCAACTTTGGAGGTATGGATTTGGATCGTTTACGTGAAGATGCTAATGACATTGATTGGTCTATTATTGAAGATGCAAGTACAGTCGATGAGCAAGTAAATATTTTCAATTCTCTCTTAACCAAGCTCTACGATATTCATGCACCAGTGCGACCAGTCAGAATGAAACATGTACCTGCACCGTGGCTGACGGCGGACATTAAAAAACTACAAAACAAGAAAAATATTGCAAAATCTAAATATATCTCTAATGCAAATGAGTCCAATAGAGAGAAATATGTGAGAGCTCGAAATCGTTGCAACAGAGTTTGTAGAGATAGTCAACGACGCCATATCTATAAATCTATAATGGAAGAAGATGATCCAGTCAAAGTCTGGAAGTTCTCAAAACCCTCGGAGTTGGTAAAACTAAACATGTTGTTTTTCCCAAAAATATAAATATTAACTCTCTTAATCAACATTTCACTTCTTTTAGTACAATTGATAGTACAAATAAACTGAACACCTTAAGTTATCTTTCCACTTTATCAACTCCTGAGGTTCCTCCTTTTAAGTTTACTCAATTCACTGTATGTGATGTTAGGAGAAATATTATAGCTATTAAGTCGGATGCAGTTGGTGCTGACTGCATTAGTCGTAAAATGATCATTCCTATAATTGACCTCTTGGTTCCTATTATCACATCCATTTTAAATCGCTCTATCCTCCAAGGTGACTTTCCGTCGGTCTGGAAAGATGCTCAAATTATTCCCCTGCCTAAAAAATCTAATCCTTCTACTTTTTCTGAGTATCGTCCTATTTCCGTTCTTCCGCTACTATCAAAAGTGCTTGAACGTCTTGTTCACAAGCAACTTAGCATGTTCCTATCAAATTATAATTTTTTAAATCCTTTACAATCCGGTTTTCGCCAAGGTTATAGTACGACTACTGCTTTAGTCAGGATCACCGACAACATCAGACAGGGTATGGATGATCGGAGGGTGACGGTGCTGATGATGATATGACGGTGCTATTATTAGACTTCAGTAACGCTTTCAACACTGTTGATTTCGACATACTACTTGCTATATTTATTTTATTTCTCTTAATATATCTCTTGAGGTGATTGATTGGTTTCATTCTTACTTGTTCGGACGCCGGCAGCGCATACGAATTGAAGAATTCTATTCTGAATGGTCCTCAATCACTGCTGGCGTTCCTCAAGGTGGCGTGTTGTCTCCTCTCTTATTTTCAATTTTTATTTATTAATTCTGTCATAAAATTTCTTCTCTCTGCCACCTGTATGCTGACGATTTACAAATTTACGCACAAAGTACTCTCACGAATTTTTCTAATACCATCAAAAGGATAAACAATGACCTTGAAGAAATTTCAACGTGGAGTAAACATTTTGGGCTCATGATTAATCCTATCAAAAGTCAAGCTATAGTAATCGGCAGTCCTAGATTATTGCGGAAAATTGATGAATGTAAAATAACATCTGTATCAATCAATGGAGCTTGTATTCCATTTAGTAAATCAGTCAGGAATCTAGGGTTGGTTGTGGACCAGCATTTATCTTGGGAACCACAAGTAGAAGAAGTAAGCAAAAAAATTTATGCTGCTTCTTCGTGCCTGCGTAGACTGCGCAATTTCCTACCAATATCCACCAAAATTGTGCTGGCAAACTCACTCCTTTTACCAATTCTTGATTATTCTGATATATGTTATCTTGATATTAAAGAGGAGCTTTTGAATAAACTTAAGCGGCTTCAAATCTTTGCATCAGGTTCATATTTGGTTACGTAAATATGAACACATTTCCGAGTTTCGTAATAAGCTTAAGTGGCTGCCCATTCGCCTTCGCAAGAATACTCACATACTTAATCTTCTCCATTCAGTGCTGTTTAATCCTTCTACTCCTCCATACTTGAAGAAACAATTTAAGTTTCTTCATGACACCCACTCACGTTCCTTACGCTCCAACAGTAACTTCTTGCTTGAAATTCCTCTTCATTCTTCTTCCTTTTTCTCTAATTCCTTTACTATTAAAGCTGCCCGACTATGGAATTCCTTACCTTTTAAAATTAGACGTGCAAAAAGCCTGCACATTTTTAAAAAAATACTTAAAAATTACTATTTAAGCCAGTAATTTTGCCTTTGTGTTATTATAATAATTGTTTTTAATGATTTGTATGTATAGTGTGTATGTATTGAACTTATTTATATGTATATTATGAATGTATGTATATTATGAATGTATGTATGTATATGAGTATTTTTGTACGCTTGTATTATTTATTTATTCATATTTTATTTATATTTATTTTTATGTTTATGTATATGTTATATTTAATGCACCGCCCATGTTTGTACAACTCCAACATCCAAAGGTTGCCTGGAAGAGATCGCTTTTAGCGATAAGGCCGCCTTATTGTACTTCTGTCCTTTTTTAGCTCTTATGTAATGTATATATATATTTATGTTGTGCAATAAAGTATATTTGTATTGTGCAACAGGTTGTGTAAAATACTGTGCAACAGGCGGCCATATCGCTAAATGAGCTAGCTCTTCGAGGCAAAATTTCTATTGCAGTGCCTACGGCTGAATGATAATCAGCTAGCAGTTTTGACCTACACATATTTAAAAAATATATATTACTACTACGACTATTATTTCGTGTTTGACGTCTTCGGACTATTGTTGGTTCTGTTGTATAGAGCGTAAAAAAAAGCATGTTTACAAATAACTAACATACAAATAAATGGACTAAATATTAATTATTTCTTTTAGAATCGTGTCAGTATTGAAAAATTACCGGATGCAATTAAATCACGTTGGAACATACAAGAAAACGATCAAAAATATAAATATTATGAGAGATTTGTGCATACAGTGGCTAATTCAGATTTATTTCATTTGAACGGTTATGAAGAGTTCAAAGATGATCCAACACTAGAGGTCGATTTGTATGAACTAGTTTTAGAGGTATTGTATTCGAGTTAGCAACATACATACAGACATACATACACACATACATACATACATACATACATACATACATATACATAAACATATACACACCAACACCGTTGCTGTAATAATAGCAATAATTGTACAACTATACTATAGTATAATCAAATTCAATCTTTATTACGCTTAGCAGAAAATGAAGAGACCTCTAGTGACGAAACACTACTTAAATACTATATATTTCCCCCGAATGGGAATTGAAACCAAAACCAATTTCGTTTAAACTCAGACGCTAAGTGGAGTATGATGGCCTCATTTAAACAATTTTTTTTCAGATCCCAGAACCAAAATACCTACATTATTTATATATTGACGCTCCTTTGATCTGATCTGATCGGATCAAATAAAAATAATTTGTCTGTATTTATGTAATTGCTGTAGAGAATGAATTATTTTCATTATTTTCGCTTTGGTTACAAGATAAAGCGCGGCGTTGAGTTCCGCCACTAAATACGCAATGACTCCAACGGCGTAATGCGTGGAACGTAGTGTTTTTACACTAGGTTTCCTCTTCCTCCCCTGCCATATACGGATTACAGTGTCAAGTTATAAAAATATTCATCCCCTAGGTATTACCAGAGCACCGCATCAAGATGAGATCTTCGGAAGCTATAAATCATAAATGGATCCCAGTTATGACGGAAAGTGGAGGATGCCACACTATCAATTCCTTAGCTGTAGCTGATGTTGCTTTGGTGTAAGAATTATGTATAATAAGGTTGTATAGCTTTAGAATATTTGTATAGATTTATTTCACACACACACACACACACACACACACACACACACACACACACACACACACACACACACACACACACATACACACACACACATACACATCAAATCAGCCTATAGCAGACCACTGGTTGAAGGTCTCCCCCAAGGTACGCCATAAGGCACGATCTTTTTTTCTTTTCGCCATCCACTCATTACTAGCTGCCTTCTTTAACTCATTTGGTCCAAGTGGCCGGAGGGCGTCCATTTAATTTTTTTATATTTTTTCAGGAATCTTGATGCAAATAACACAGTGAATGCTCCAACCACATGTAAATACTCTTCGCAAAGTTGTTACATCATGTTCGAGAGCTCTGCTACTTATCATGTAAGGAATATTTTCTTTTCTTGAATTTTGTTCACTCTGGTAAGCTCGGTCGGCGCTATTCAACATGCAATGTCTTCAATTTATGTGGAAATGGGAGAACGGAGAGCCTTGACGCTAGTTTTTTTGTATCTACCTACAGTCATATATGTATAATTATACGTGAGTCTATAAAATAAATATATAATTATATCTTTGCCATTGTTCAGGTGCTATCAGAATTTAGCGTTTTAAACGGCAACACTTTTTTTCTAAAATATATTTCTGGGCAGGCTTTAATAGCTTTTACAGCTACGTGTTCTTATGTGTGACACATGTTTAATATGAATACAATCTTCTTTCTATTCAGTAACCATAAGTCACATAAGGAATATATTGTCTTTGAATAAGCATAAAGTAAAGTTCCAAACAATTTTATTACTTTTATTTAATACTGGGTACTTAATTGTTAATCAAAAGCATAATATTTTGGAATGGCTAAAGAGATTTTTTTACAGTACTACATCCATTCCCCGTACGATGTAGCCAACGTAATGACTGCACCAAGCACGGTGTTTCCGTCTCTTAACCGATACACAGAGTTCAGCACTATGGAAACACGCACGGGAGTTGGTGTCAGATCTCTCTCTCCGAGAACTAGACATTGTTTTTATACTGATGAACCTGCAATACCATCGAGAAAAGTAAGTAAATAAATCTGGGCCTATATTTTTTTTATTACATTTATATTGTCAGTCAGACTTTAACACTCAGTATAGATGTATACCGTTTTTTTTGCGGATTTCAACGCCGCGGTTTGTTTTCCAGAGTATGGAAATTAAAATAATGAATTCCACCAAGCTTAAGTCTATGAACGTCACACATGAGAGTTAAAGTATCATGGGAGCCTAAAATACTTTGGGGAGAATATTATTTGCCTTTAAACGTAGACTAGATCTATAAAAAAAAGGTGAAAATTATGGAGGCACAAAAGGATTTGGTGCCTCCATACGTTTTGCATGTATGGATAAAAATTAAAATATGTAAATAAAAAAAAACATGGATGTAAATTGAAATATATGAGTTTAATCTATTTTTTATTCAATAGGTATACAGCACTAATTCTTGCCGCCAAGATTGCAGAAGTCAACTGGCACAGAAGCTATGTGGATGCAAGCCATTTTATTATTTCTACATCGGTAAATTCTAGTATAATTTGTTATTTATTACACCTAGTTTTCACCTTCAGAAGGTAAATAAATCGTTTATGTCCCAAGGTAACGCATGTATAATAAAATTCCACAAATACTTACAGACTTACGCTTTGAGCAATTTAAAGTCATATTATTAGGGAAAGTATAGTACTCCAAGAATATTATACGGATGTTAGTGAGTGGAGTTAAGTGCTGTTGATGCTCATTGGGAGGCTAACCACAGTTGTAAATATATTGTAAGCTTACATTAAAAAGAGCAACTATTGAGTTTATCGCCAGCTCCTCTCAGCAGAACTGCCCTCCGAGCTGGTGGTAGCTTCTAGTAGGACTGACAATACAATACTGACACTTATGTTAATTGACGATCGAAAGTGCTTGTAATAAATAGCCTATTTGACTAAAGAATATTTTAATTTGGTTTGATTTGATATTGTATGGTCTTAGTCCAAAATAAAAAGGTGGCGACAAATCTTTTCAGCTCTACAATTTATCTCACTTAGTACTATAGGAACCTAGAAATCACGTTTAAGGTATTTAAAAAGTCTTATGTATTTTTTTGCATTTCCAGGTGGTCCACTATGCACACCAGCTGGCATGTGGTGTCTGGCTGCGTACAATCTGACCCTGGCGAATTTCAACGGCATCAAGTGCTCTTGCAAACAACAATGCTTGGATTCTGTATACAGAGAGATTTCTACTGATGATCAGATTTGGTTGGTTATGCCAAAATGTGATTTTTAATTTTATGCCTTTACTTGAATATACTGTTTTAGTTTGTAACGATGGTGGACCCTGTTATTTGGAAATTATTATACCTTATAAGTTAACGCAAAGAGTATAATTTTACTGCAACACTTCTTAAATTATATATTTAACAATTTTATGACAAATATTAATTAACGTATTTTGTTTTAATATCAATTAGGGATAAAGGCCCGTTTCAAACGAACGGCGCCGTACGCTTCACAGTGCAAACTCCTCGCACACGATACACCAGGCACATCGTCTTTCATCTCCAAGACCTTGTTGGTATGTAGTGTATGTAGTGTGCTTAAGTGCCTATCAGTGATAAAACCCATGTTATTGAGAAAATTGGAGAATATGGATTGTATGAAAATGTGTTATAATAAAATGAGAGCGGATTCGATAACCACTTGTAGAAATAAATCATTTTAATTTTCCTTCTCTGTCTTGAAAAATCTCTCTGTCTTGACAATTGACAAGACATAGGTTTGACAATGTCTTGATGATTGACACTATGTTTGGCAATGTCTTGACAATTTACATATGTTTGACAATTTCTTGATAATGGACATATGTTCTTTCTTCTTCTTCTTCCTGGCATTAGTCCCGGCTTTTTGCCAGGGTCTGCCTTCCGACTAAGACCAATCGGTCCATATGAGTGGCGAAGTGGTTTTTTGTGGAGCGATTGCCATCTGACCTCCAAACCCATTACTGGGAGAAACCAAGAAAGGACAGGGAATAAGAGGCAGAAAGACTTGGAATATAGGGGAGGGACACCACTTACATGGATTGGATCGGGTTATGAAAGTGGTGGCTCGAGGTCCCGGGGTCGCGTACCCGTATGCCGGAAACCAAATATCGGACAGATAATTGGCTTAGACACATGTTCTGACATATGTTCTTTATGTCTACGAAAAGGTTTATTGCCAGACATATCGTTGTGCGAGTGTATTGTGTGTACGAGTATCCATTAATTATGAATTGATTATTCAAAACATTTATACACATTAACCATAAGTTTTAAATATGACATATACCAGTGACCATAATTACCATACGTTTTTATATTTGATCACAGTTTCCTTTGGAGGTGCTGCAGGGCTGTTCTTGGGCGCCAGCTTCATAAGCTTCGTGGAGATAGGATACTTCTTAATAGAAAAAATCTTTTATACACGACGTCTAGAGCCAATTGTGGAAAATGTCAGTTTAGGGGTAAAATTTAGATAAAAAGAATTTTATTTAAGTCATCGAGGAACAGTGGGACGAATCCTTCACCGTATATATTCACATACCTTCCTTCAAACCATGCACCTTCAAACACATTGAAATATCCTATATAAATGAAAATATTTTGCTACATTCGTCATAATAATCTTTCTGTCGTGATGTTCTTTGATAATTTTTCCACAGAGACCTTTAATAAATGTAATACAATTGTTCCATGGCACGAATTGAACATGTGGGAAACAATATCATTTCCTCGCTCTAACAAAAAGACAAATCCTCAAATTTGTTTAGAAAGCGGAGAATGGAGGATCTTGTCACTACCAACTCTCTGCTGACTTTATATGGGTTATATTATCAAATTATTAAAATTCCGAAGTTGAACTTATTTTATTATTAATATAACAATAACTTCAACAGGTAAAGAATAACGCTATGCCTTATGAAGCAAGAATCAAAGAAATAAATCTTACTCTAGAAGAATGTTTTAAAGAATAATAGCTACATAGTTAAAAAAAAATCTAAAATGTCTCTAAATAACTGCTAATGATAATCTATGTGAAGATACGGTCACAGTCATCATACTTACATTATATATCAGACTTTTGATGCTCACTGCTGGGCATAGGCTTCATCCAAGACGGTTGGTCTTCCATCGACTTCCGCTGAATTTGACCAGATCTTCGATCTACCTGGTAGCAAGTCTGTCCAATGTTCGTCTTCGGAAACGTAGCTGCATCTCCAGGACCTTACTGCCTCAACGGCTATCAGTTTAAATAGCTACCTTTTTTAAGCGCTAGCGCTAGAAGTATAAAAAAGAGAACCTACGATCAAGACACTTCGCACACTTATGTTAAATGCCAAATAAATCAATTTGTGCAAATAAATTTTATTTTAATTTTATTCCCCTATTTTGTGTTGTTATTAAGTAGAGGGGACGCGAGCTTTTTATTATATATTTACTATATTACTATACCCCCCCCCTAAATTTACTATACCCCCCCTGGGTATAGTAAATTTATAACAAAAAAAAATAAGTCTAGTGTGAGTGGTATCTGAGTAACGAGGGTTCCGTACTAATTTCATGATTGTATGTAAACGAAAAATAGGTTTTTCTTTAATGCATGCAATCATTTCGTATGAAGTGAAATTGTACCTATAAATTTTCATTTTATGATCTTTTTGCCTTTACTATTTTGTATTATATATATATATATATATATATATATATATATATATATATTATATATATATATATATATATATATATATATATATATAATATATATATATATATATATATATATATATATATATATATATATGATTAGAGTTGTTTATGTTTATGATTGAATTACAAACAAATGCGGCAAAAACTAAGCATATACGTTTGTACCTTCTCATTGTGTTGACTTCTACGATTTATTTTTTGTGTTCCAAGGGACCATAGACTTGTATATTTTTTAAGAACAGTTTTGAGAAAATAATCTCGACGGACGGACAGACAGACAGACATACAACTTCAAAGTCATCCTATGAGGGTGCTGTTTTTTTTCTTTCGAGGTACGGAGCTCTAATAATCTTAACAAGCTGTCAAATCTATGTACACCTAATCACGATTAAAAAAACTTGATATATAAATATATATATGTGATTATATTTAATCCAGTTACTGATAAGAGTTGATAAGATTAAACTTGAACATTAGAATCTTAACAGTGTATCAATGTCGAACGTATACTTTGTGTAACAGGTATTTATTTTAAATTAATTTGTATTTTGTATTTATATGGAAGCCGTCGTGGCGCAGAGGAAATAATAATAGTGATATGCTTTAAAAAAAGAATAACTCAAAAAAAACGTAGTGAGTTCGATTACCAGTCGGTGGAATTAATTATTTTCATTTGTTGTTACTTTTAATAAGACTTTGAAGAGGAAAAGGGGGCTTCAAATTGATCAAGAAAAGCTATAATAGGCTATTTGTGGACTATTAGGTTGGACTAATGGCGCCAAAACTACCTCGGGAATATTTCATATGTCATTTTTTTATTTATTACGGGAGTGATATATATATATATATATATATATACATATATATATATATATATATATATATATATATATATATATATATATATATATATATATATATATATATATATATATATAATATATATATATATATATATATATATATATATGTTTTATACTATTATTTGCTCTTTTCCATACGTAACTTCATATATGTAATTGTAATGACCATATAAAAAAAGTCCCGCTCAGTTTCTTGCACCAGTTCTTCTCAGGTCTGAGGCATTAACTTTAGTAACCAGTGGTCAGCAAATCATACAATAAACGTACAGAAATAAATTCAATTTATATATATTACTGTGTGTACTTTTGAATATTTACTTACATATATATATATATTTATATATATATATATATATATATATATATATATATATATATATATATATATATATATATTATATATATATATATATATATATATATATATATATATATATATATAATATATATATATACATATATATATATATATATATATATATATATATATATATATATATATATATATATATATATATATATATATATATATATATATATATATATATATATATATATATTATGAACGATCGCATTCTGTATGTAGAAAGAGGCTTAGCGTAGCTTTATTCTATGTATATAGGGAACCATAGGCTCAAGGAACCTAGTGCTAAGACCCCTGCCCTGCTTTCCTTTCAAGGCATCTGGAGTTGTGGAACTCATCGCGGCGTTTTTTGCCCTGTTGCCAGAGTGAAGAGAATGAAAATATTTAATTCTCCTCTCATGGGAATCGAACCCACAAAACGTCGTGCTTAAAGGCATAAGCTGTACCTCTACGCCACGCTAGCCCATATATTTATATACTTATACAAATATTCACATCGGTTTCAGACCAAAATGAAGCTGGTACTCTTACTGTTATCAACCGTCCACTTCTCTTACTCTTACAACATATTTTGTCTACATCATATACCTTCAATAAGTCACCACAACTTGGCAGCTGGAATAGTGAAGCCTCTGTTGAAAGCTTCCCATAAGGTAAATTTAATTTAAGTTTATATATATATATATTATATATATATATATATATATATATATATATATATATATATATATATATATATATATATATTATATAATATATATATATATATATATATATATATATATATATATATATATAATATATATATATATATATATATATATATATATATATATATATATAAAACAAGAGCGAGTAGTAATCACTGAACAGAGGGTTCTGTACTAATTTCACGATACTAGGTAAAATTTAAAAAGTTAAACATAAAATTAACAAACTAAAAGTAAGGGTACATCCTTGAGTGCCCAGACTGTGTGTGTCCTAGTACTGGAGCGTACTTGAGTACTCTCAGTATGTGTGTGCCTAGTGTGTGTGTGCCACTGGTGTTGAAAACCTTAATACCAATACATTGGTGTATGTGAACTGCTGAAAATGTGAACACTGAATGGACATGTCTCTACCACAGATTCACCCTGACAGACGACAGGTCTACTGAGACGAGTAGAACAGTAGAACAACTTAACAGTCTTAGTTGCTTTTTTCAATATCCATATTACAATTCTATTATAAAATACAATCTATCTAATAGCTATCTTGCATAAGCTTCCAATTACATTAATTCCATACTTTTTCATAATTTAGATACGTTTTACTAACAAGTGCTGTATTTAAATTGCCTTTATATTTCTAAAGTGGCAAATATAGAATTGACTTTTATATTTTTCTTTTACAGGTAACATGGGTGACACCATTCCCTCGTCTCACACCGAAACATCAAAACCTGACAGTGGTGGACGTCAGCGCCATCCTTGAAATTACAGGACGTAAGTACCAGTTAAAATACTTAAGTGTTCTTACCTTAGACTTAAGTTTAGATACTTTTTGTATGATATATACATATTGGGTCCATCATGGCGCAGCGACAGTAGTGCTGTTGATGCTCATTCGAGAGGCTTACAATAGTTGTAAATATATTGTAAATTTACATTAAAAAGAGCAACTGTTGAGTTTCTCGCCAGCTCTTCTCAGCAGAACTGCCCTCCGAGCTGGTGCTAGCTTCTAGTAGGACTGACAATACTGACACTTGTGTTAATTGACGATTCAAAAGTGCTTGCAATAGCCTATTTGAATAAAGAATATTTTGATTTTGATATTTTTGATTGTGACGCGGCCTCTGACTCTATATGCAACAGATGTGGATTTGATTCCCACTACGAGGCATGAATTACTGTCATTTTCTCATTCTGGTAAGAAGACAGAGCTAGGCAATGAGTTCCGCCACTCAGCACTCAATGGCTGAATGACGTCATCACTAGGTTTCTCTGCTTAACCTGCAATATGCAGGATACAATATGAAGCTAACACTGGCAAGATATATTGCGGCGTTAAAATCTGTGTCTGGGGAAAATTGGAAAGTGTCTGACACTAGCTTCTGTCTGCCTCATGTTCTCCATAATTCCAGCTCTAGATGACAAGTTACGTCGTATCACTAGCATCTCTACGATTAAAGAGATCACTATGAACATATCGCTAGCTGCTTTACAAAATGAAGAGATAAGACAGGCCTTGATCACAAACCAATATGACGCGGTTGTGTCTGAGTGGTTCTTCTCTGATGTGGAAGCTGGGTATGATCTTCTATATTTTTTGTTAAATTTGGTAAAGGTAAATAAAGGATAAAGAAAAAAAGTGAGAGTAGTTCACACTCGCCGAGAGTTCCGTGCCAATTACATGATTATTATTAATACATGATAGAAGTTACAATTTATAAAAGTTGACAAATTCCAGATTTTGCAATTTTCAGATTTTTCTTATTTATGGCAATTGTAGAGGTCTCTTTCTGGCTCCTTTCTTTACGTTCATACTACCACTTAAAATTAAATTTTTGTATGCAAAAGCCTATTTTAAACAATTTTTAATTAGAAACAACTTTTACTAAAAAAACTACCGTTCCTCCTCGTTTTGGCTAAGAAAATATTATGTATTTAAATAGATTTTTGGGAGCATTTTTAAATCTAATTATCATAAAGCTATCACCAACTTGGAACGTAGTGCTGCTGAGAAGAGCCGACAAGAAACTCAAGAGATGCTCTTTTAAATATCCATGTTACAATTGAATATCATAAAATCCATATATTTTATCTTTTAAATACTAGTTTCTTTAAATTTATGTTGTGGGCATATTTAATAATAATTAAGTACAGAAATGAGACAGCAAATCGGATTATATTAATTTCAGGTATGCAGCAATTCAACAAGTACCTTGGATCCTTTTGAGTTCTGTACCCATGCACCCACATCTGGAAAGCCTAGTGGACACTGTGCGATCAGTACCCACACACCCAATGTTCTTCGACTTTCCAATACCAATGAGCTTGAAGGAACGTTTCATTACTAGCGCCTTGTATTTTCTGTCTAGTTATGATGCATGGTGAGATTTCCGTTTTTTTTTTTAATTTTTTGGTATTTCTATATATTAGCTTATTTACTCTTATATATTAAAAAATATATAAATAAAATTAATAATCTGCTTGTGAATTCATAATTACTGTGTCATTTCAAGTCATTAATACGTTACTAAAATTTAAAAAACATATTTTTAAAAAATTTATCTGTCTGTCTGTATGTCAGAATTTCATTGAGCTTTTACTCACAAATTGGATAAAAGTGTAGAGAGAATACAGAGTATCGTAGCACTTGATTTTCTCGATAGCTTCACGTTGTATTCTGCATATAGCTTTCAATATTTTTAATTTTACAGGAAAGACCGTTCATTTAACACTGCACTTTACGAAACCTACTTCACACACCTTGCAAGAGCTAGAGGAGTAACTCTCCCACCTTATCTCTCTGCTCTACATAATATATCTATATTACTAGTCAATTCGCACCCCTCGTTCACACCAGCTCAAAGCCTACCCCCCAATGTGGTGGAAATAGGGGGTTTTCATATTGAACAAGAAACTCCAGTGTTACCAAAGGTAAACAGTCCAGTGTTAAAAAGGTTACTTAAAGTGTATAATTTTGGTAAATTCTATATGGCACACAATTCTTGAGGAATATTGTCATATATTACGATGTGGCAATATTTTTGTAGCTTTACGCTTTATCTCTCATATAGCAGTGAAGACAAAGTTAATTTAGTGTCAAGATACTATATTCTCGGGCTTCCGCAAGTTTTAAAGCGCATTGCGTATAGAGTGGCGCTTTGTCCTGCCACGGCTAGAAAATGTTAACAGTTATAACAGCTGTTAATAATCCATTCTATCAAGAGGCAAGTCAAACCCACGACAGACATGGCCCCACTAAGATATGGTGGCCTATTAATATCATAATTGTAACATTAGTATATAATAAGATCTATCATTTTCGCCATTTTTACATAAAACTAGATCTGCTTTTTCACGATTTATATTGTATTTATATATATTAATAACGAATCTATAACCGGATCAATCGCGTCCATACTCACAGGTACTCTATATGGGAGATCGCCAATTTTTTTAAATGTCGAACTTAAACAATATATTTTCTTATACTAAAATACGTGATTAATCAGGTTAATTTAAAAAATATTAAAATACAATAACATATTTAGGATATTCAAGAAATCCTGGACAATTCTCCACGAGGTGCAATATTCTTCAGTATGGGCTCCCTCTTGAAATCGTCTTCTCTACCACAAAAAACAAGGGAAGAACTTATCAAGATGTTGGGAGAACTCCCATATACTGTGCTTTGGAAATATGAAGAAGATATTGTGAATCTTCCAAAGAATATTCATGTACGGAAGTGAATGCCACAGACGAGTATATTAGGTGAATTTTCTTGCCTTTGACTAAAGTTTGCAGTACTGTTATTTATTTTGATGCCTAAACCATTTTGAGAGAGAGCCTAGTGTTAAGACACTCCGTTTCCATCTTTCCGCCTTAATACATTCCATGTTGAATGGATTTCAACGCCACTTACCATTTTGATAATTATATTTCATTTGAATTTCTTCTTGTCTTACCAAAAAAATTATTTAAACGTATTTTTTTTCCGTTTCTCTCTGTATCCCGCATGTAGGATAGTTAGAGGAAAACTTGGCTTAAAACGCTCCAATCCCACTCTCCACTGATATGTTGAGTGTCAATTGGCGAAACTAAACGCCTTGATGTGTTTCGTTACCAGAGCGAATAAACGAAATAATTTATTCACCCCGAGTGAGAATCGAACCCCCAACCGTCACGATTACAATCAGACGCTGAACTGGTGAGCCGCCCATTCTATCAACACAATTTGACAATATTATAATTTCATCCACAGCGCACTCAAACACCAAAGTTTTTATATCCCATGCTGGTCTATTAAGCACCCTGGAAGCCCTACACTATGGAGTACCTATGCTTGCTGTCCCGGTATTCGGAGATCAGCCTCGAAATGCGGATAGTGCAGTGAGAGGCGGCCGAGCTATTAAAATAGAATACGGCCCAGATATGGTACCAAATATGAGAGATGGATTAAAGATTCTGTTAGAGGATGACAGGTATTTTTTTTAAATCGCTTTTTTCTGGTTATAATTTTTAGTTAAGGGACGTTTCATAAATTCTATGAGCAATCTAATTTGGGACGATCGCGGCGTAGTGGTACATCGTCTGCCTGTAAATGTAATTTTTGTGAGCTTGATATGCAATCGTGACATGGAATATTATTCTCTGGACAGAGAAATTCTCCGCCATTCGTCTCGGCCCGTATTTACGAGAAAAAGAGATGTCAGAGTGTCTTGTCACTAGGTTCTATTTGACTACTCTGCTTTTTTAAAGAGTGAACCTTATAAATGAGAGAAAAGAGAAATAAATATATTTACCTTCTCCACTATTTGCCTCATTTAAATAATGTAATTACTGCTATTCTAAACATTGTATATTGAGTGGTGAAGCTCAACGATGCTCTTTATCTGACCAGTGAAGGCTGCCTTCTGCGCCTCTATATTGGCCTCCCTATAAAATTTCATATTTTCTTACACCTTACATGAAAAATCTCATTAAAAGTATTTATTATACAAATATTGAACCATCGTGGCGTAGTTTCAGCCGGGAAGGACAGCTGTGGGTTCGATACCCACTCAGGGATAATAAATCATTTTTATTTTCTTGGCTATGGTAAGAGAGTCTGCTTGACTCTGCGTTGAAAGCAGGTAGCGGAGTGTCTTAACACTACGTTTCTCCGTCTATCCTGCTACATGCGGGTACAGCGTAATATTAAGAGAAAAGAAAAAATATATTAATTTTTTTTATTATATTTCAGTTACAACATCAAATCGAAGTACTTGTCCGAGTTGTTCAGAAATCGCCCCGTCTCCCCTTCTAAGCTTATTACACACTATATAGAACTCGCAATCAAAAGTAAAGGTAGTATGAAGTTCAATTATTTTTAATTAATTTGGAATTGTCATATATCATGAATCTAAAAGTTTGTTTGCTAGAACGTACTAATCTCGGGAACTACTGGTTCGAATATATAGGCCATTTGTCGAAGAAGGCTATAGGCTATAGGCTATTTATATCACCAACTGTACCTGCTGAGCAAAGCGGGCAAAGTCGCATGTAAAAGTTAATTGTTATTTTTTTTTTCAGGAGCCTACCACATCCGGTCGAAAGCTCAACTTTATAAATGGTACGAACTATTAATGCTAGATCAATTATTAGTAATAATAATAATAATTTATATATTATATTTAATTTTGAAATATTTATTTAAATGTATACAATTTGTATTCAAATTTGTGTTTGTTAAAAAATTAAAAGAGAAAAGAAATTAAATTAGTTCTTGTTAATTTTTTTTGTGTGTCCCGTCCCTATCATTGATATTGTGAATGTAATATACATATATTTATATGTACGTATAATATATATAATATTCTTTTAAGTTAAAACATAGCGAAGCGTCTTGATACTTGTTTTTCTGACATTTAAGGTTAGACTCTGTACGGCGTTCTCTACTGTACATAAATATAGCAATGCAATGCAATTATATATGTACATATATATTATATATATATATATATATATATATAATATATATATATATATATATATATATATATATATATATATATATATATATAATATATATATATATATATATATATATATATATATATATATATATATACATATATTATATACATATGTATATATATATCCTGTAGGCGTTTTATCAATGTTTTTTATTTGTTTGTTTATTCTCATCCCTGGTTATTAACCTATGTGTAAGTCACTATACATTTCCATTGAACGTTTAAAGATTTCACATATTTATAATATATGAGGAACGTGTGTCTGTAAACACGACGGTTTGTGGGTTCGATTCCTACTCGGGGAGAATGAATTATTTTCATCTTCTTCGCTCTGGCAACGGGGCAAAGCGCGGCGTTGAGTTCCGCCACTCAACACGCAATACCTCGTAAGGTGGAAAGTATTGAACGGAGTGTCTTAACACTAGGTTCCTCCAACCTCCAGTACCCTCTGGCGAACCTGCTATGTGCGGTGGACACAGTGTAAAGGCAAAAAAAATAATAATAGTAATAATAATAATGTTATAATAGTTCCTATAGTATATATATAAAAAGTAGTATATATAAAAAAAGTACCCTACGCACTTCTGTTTTACTGTTCTCTGCGTCTCCAGCTCTGTCACTCTAACTCCTCATTCTGTAACCACATCCGATCCAGACTAATGGCAGACTCTCTCACTTTCCTTATCTCCTTATCTCATTTACAAAAAGTATGGTATATTTTTCTTGCGGTATCTTTTGTAAAGGCATCCACTGATGATGATGGAAATGCCACGATTGGTTAGCTGATAGTATCCCGGACATTCCAATACCCTACACCCTGTTCTAGAGCTCTTGAATTTATTTTGAATATTTTACCCATAATTTTTATGAAAGTGCAAACCTCATGGCTTACAATAGGGTTTAGTAAAATTAATAAGCTTACCATGAGCTTTCGTATGTAGATGGACGGATGGATGGACACTTCTGCGTTCGAATAGCTCCGACATTGCGCCATCAAACACTACGCTGCCTTTCACATCATCGTGAAATTCTCTCACAATGTTAAGAAGAGTCGGAGGGCAGCCAATGCACTCAAGTGCACTCAAGTGTATAGTCCTTCATTGCTGAATTGCACGATGGCGCTTTTATTAATGGTAGACATTGGAGTATCCATTCCCATAATTGTACAATTTACAATACAAGTAGACAAACTCAATTTTTCAAAACACTCCCCAGTTATAAGGCCCAAAGTCCTGCCACTGTATAGGAGAGTGCGTGTTGTATATGACGTTTAATTCTTTCCTATCACTTTTATTAATATTGTCGATAAAAAAAAACGTGCACTGTCATCATCATCATCATCATTGTCATCATCATCATCATTGTCATCATCATCATCATTGTCATCATCATCATCACCATCACAACCTCATTGCCATCATCATCATCACCATCACAACCTCATTGTCATCATCATCATCATTGTCATCATCATCATCATCGGCCTCCAACATCAATTTCTGATGATTTAAGTATTGCTGGTGGAACACTTTCGTTGATAGCTAAGCCTATTCTGGAGTGACAGGTACTAAACTTTTTCATATTACCATAATATGCGAGTGAAGCCATGTGTGAAGCTAGTATGAATAATTCCCCCACTTTAGACTTGAACTCACATTATAGTAGTATTCGCGTGTCACACGAGATTTATGAAACTGTGTTCCACTTTCAATTTATATTAATGGCTATTTTATATTTTTTTTATATTATTATTCGTTTATAAATATTTTATTTCAATATGTAATTATTCAAATTATTATTAATTTGAATATTTCAATTATTTTAATTTAAATTGAATATTTATTTTCATTCTGTTAGATTTAACTCTAACAGCGTATACACAGGGAAAGAGACAGAGGCGCCAGAGGACAGAGGTGACAAAGTACAGAGGTGACAGAGGCCAGAGGCGACAAAGACAACCTACTTGGTAACCATTTTCCACCAGAGATCTCAGAAACTGCGTTAAATTACATACTCAGCCACCGTAACCAAGCTCAGTAACCAAGCGGGGAAGCGGAATTAAATAATTCTCCCAAGTGTGAATGGAACCTACGACCATACTTATGACCGACCACGGTCGTATATATATATATATATATATATATATATATATATATATATATATATATATATATATATATATATATATATATATATATATATATATATATATATATATATATATATATATATATATATATATATATATATATATATATATATATATATATATATATTTATTGTAGAGTGGGATTAGTGTTTGTCGGTATCGATATCTAACTATAGTACATATACTTCTTTGTCAAATTAACTTTGTAATATGGACAACAAAATCATATCAGTAGCTCCTTCCTTTTGCGTTCAACAAACGGAAGTTTTCAACTTAATATTATTATTATTATTTATTTAGCTTCACGCTGTATCCCGCATATGGCAGGGTAGGCAGAGGGAACCGTAGGTTGAAGGAACTTAGTGTGAAGACACTCCATTCTTATATAGCAATATTTCTTATATCACATTAATCAGACGGCTTGGGCACGTCGGGAGAATGAGTAGTAAGAGAGGTAAGGGAAGATCTCGCTTGACCTTCGAAGACACACTGTCGAAAATACTGGAGGAAGGTCACGTAAAAAGCACGAGGTCTCCGGAGAGCATGTATGAAGAGGTTAATAACAGTGGACGAGGCGGAAGAGGTATGTAGGGACCGCAGCGTTTGGCGCTCCGTTCTCTCTGACTGCCTCGCTAGGGATAAATATGTATGTATGTATAAAATATATAACCAAGAAAACAGTTAAGCAACATTTTAAACATAAACTGGTCATCAATAGTCGTCTTTATAGCATTTATTATTATTATTTCTTATTTAATTTTTTTATATTATTCATTTCACTAGTTTTCTTATGTTTATACTTTTTTTTAATAATATATTATATATATATATATATATATATATATATATATATATATATATATATATATATATATTATATATATATATATATATATATATATATATATATATATATATATATATATATATATATATATATATATATATATATATAAACTTAATTCCAAGTGGATGAACCCACGAGATGAAGACAGTACAAATATACTATACGCATACCGTAAATCGCTTAAAACAAAAAACAATTTAGCTTTAATGCTCTTTTTATAGCCCATTGTGTATTTACAGAAGTTATATAGGTACAATTATTAATGTAAATAACTGGTATACTATGTTATTTACAGTCTTTTTTTTACGTACACACACACACACACACTCCGATTTATGTATAAATAAAAAGAGCATAGAGCAAAGACACTCTGTAGTCCTTCTTCCTTTGGAATACGTCGCACCAAAGCAAGCAAGACACTTGCACACACACATAGAATGAAGTCAGGCGATATATTTCAATATTTTTTTAGAGCTATCTAGATCTATATTTTATTGAATTGGAATATATATATATATATATATATATATATATATATATATATATATATATATATATATATATATATATATATATATATATATATATATATATATATATATATATATATATATATATCAGGCATTCAGAATGAATGATTTAACTATGCAGTAGCTTAGTAGGTTAGGTTAGGTTAGTAAGTATGAGCCTGGATGCTATGGACTCCCAGGACCTCTCCACGCAGGTGAGGTCGGAGTGCCGCTGGGTATTTTAGTGGGTATACCGAGAACGCCTTTACCGGGGAGTCCCACATGCCCCTCTCCCGCCACCGGGACCTGGCGGGGAGGGGATGCGTAATGTATTTTTTTTCCCAGCGACAAAAAAAAAGGTTAGTAAGTATAATATACTTGTGTTTAAAAAAATGCATAAAAAACTTGAGTCAAATGTTTATACAAGTACTCGACATCCATATAGCAATTCTTTTATCCATGAAGTCGAGAATTTAATTTAATTTCTATTAATATCTCATTTCATATTAGATTCGATGTTTTTGATTGAATACTTTTAAGGATCTGTTAAATCAAAAAAAAAAAAGCGGCACCTTATAGGATCACTATATATAGTGTTGTCTATATATGTTTCTCTGTCTGACGAATGTCTGTCTGTCAGTCAAGACTCTTGTGGTGGTGTAAATCTAAAAATAGTATATTCAGGTCAACGACCTCTTCGATCACAGATTAAAATGCAATTTAAAGATAGCGTGTTTCGTTTTTGTATGCATATAGTATGAATTTTACCGAGAATTATGAAAATTGGCAAGAAATGTAAAAATAAAGAAGAATCCGCAAATCATTAAAAGCCTTTATATATATATATATATATATATATATATATATATATATATATATATATATATATATATATATATATATATATATATATATATATATATATATATATCTATATATATATATTATTTCACTGATTCCTATTCCTAATAGATTCCTACTCGGGAGAGTAATATTTTCACTTACTAGCTCTGGTAAGTCGACACAGCGCGGCCTTTAAGACCGCCGCCTCTTACATACGATGCACGCACTTGTTTGCCATAAACACCATACGTTCTTATCAAGCTAGGTCATATAATAATAGATTTTATATTAAGGAAAATCTTTGGACCCCATTTAACAAACAATGTACGAACAAAATAGTATGAAATGTGATATATATATATATATATATATATATATATATATATATATATATATATATATATATATATATATATATATATTATATATATATATATATATATTTATATATATATATAACACGAGTACATATGTCATCAAATTTGAATTTGGAATTTTTTTTTAAGTTATATTTTCTGTTGGCATTTATTAAATTTGTACGGAACCCTCGGTAGGCGAAGCCACCTCTCACTTAACAATACTTTTTTAAGTAATCATACAATATATTTGTAGAATTTGATGGTGTTTCACGCTGTATCCCGCATTTATTATGAAAAGCAGAAGAAATCTAATGTTAAGACACTCCGTTCCTAACATTCTGTACATTTTTCAAGTCATTGAATGAACTAGAGCGAGAAAGTAGAAATAATTCTATTTCCTCAAGCGGGAATTGAAGCTAGAACCATCGCCTTTCCAAACAGACTAACTATATACAAATTAACTATTTAACTCCTCCATTATATTCGTTTAAATTCTTTTCTATGGAGAATTTTAAACTAATAATATTCACGTAGCCAATTATTAAAAAAAAGTCAATCACCGGTACTACAAAAAAGTACACGCTCTTGTACGAAGCACCGTTATAGAGTAAAAAAGTCAATTCATATAAAACCTTAAACACATTATAATAAAGCTCTATTTTAGGTATTTCTTTAAAAAAATATATATAAAAGTTGTAATTTAAGACGTATGCTCAGAGCGAAAAGGTTTATTATAGTATTAATAGCTTCTTTATTATCTGTGAAATGAATTTTGACATTTAGCAACATTGACATAAAGCTTAAAATGGCGATTTTTAAGACAAAAGGACAATGCCTTATTAAACAGTGAGTAGTGTAACCCTGTTATTTATATGTATTTATTATTTTAAGCGATTGTAAGCTTTATTTTGATAATCATATATGTCAATTTTCTGTACATTTAATTTGATTAAAGTCCGTATTTCCTTACTGTTTCAGCTTCTGGGAACGCTCGAACGCAGTTGTCATCTGAACGTGATAGATAATGCTTGAGTTTTTCTTATTTTAAATAAGGAATGTGGTGTTTTTTTTTAATTGACTATAAAATAGTGAGTATTGATTACATTTTATACAGCTTTTCGTTATTTTTTTAATTACATACTTATAACAAAATAAAACGCACAGATTTATACTCTATAGAGATTTAGATATTATATTTCTTATTAGATATAATATTACTAATATTACTATATTTGATATTATTGATATAAAACATATCATTTAAATTATTTTGTTAAATTATCATTAAATTAAATAATATTTTAGGTCAAAACTTTTTTGTATAGTACATTTTTAGAAAATCGGATGGTAGAGTATACTTGTGAGAACACACCACAACAGGTCGAAACGTTGTGCCTTAAAAAAAGTAGAGTTTACAAAACAAATATATTCGTGATATATCCCGTAAAAGAGTTTCATTTAAAATGTGTAAAAATTGTAATAATTAAAAATATTTTAAATAAGGTTTCCTGCATTTAAATAACCAAGAAGTTAGTACATTGAGTTCAATATAATGAGTGTTTCCCTTTTCACGTGAATCCAAGAAGCGGAATTCAACGCCGCTCCTTGTCTTGCCAAAGCCGTGAAAATGGCAATTAATTGTTAATTGTCCTAAAATAAAACCCACTGCTAGAACATCTAAAGTCAATTAAAAATATCTGTATTATGTATTTTTTGTCGACCTGTAATTTTTTTTTGTTTTTGTATCATCGAGCTGGTCTGATGGTGAAACCAGGACCTGAATCGTGCTTCCCCTAAGAAATATATATATATATATATATATATATATATATATATATATATATATATATATATATATATATATATATATATATATATATATATATATATATTATTTCACTGATTCCTATTCCTACTAGATTCCTACTCGGGAGAGTAAAATTTTCACTTACTAACTAATTTGCTCTGGTAAGTCGACAAAGCGCGGCCTTTAAGACCGCCGCCTCTTACATACGATGCACGCACTTGTTTGCCATAAACACCATACGTTCTTATCAAGCTAGGTCATATAATAATAGATTTTATATTAAGGAAAATCTTTGGACCCCATTTAACAAACAATGTATGAACAAAATAGTATGTAATGCGCCATATATACACTTTGTTTGGTAACGGAGAGCATAGAGTCAATATATTTGTAAATAATGCTTAAGAAATAGTTTAAATGGATAAAATAAATGTAACGCACACTACCATATATATGTCTGACAAAACACACTTCTGTATAAAGTGACGTACACGTTGCCATGGTAACGGCTTCTTTAGCTAATAGGCAATTTGAATATTTAACGGTATATTTTGTTTTCAAAGCCTAAGGAAAATGAAGTAGCAGGTACCAGGAGTTCATGACTGACAAATAGACTATACTATATCGTTACTATAGAGTACAATTGTATGCAACTTTGTTTATATATAATATGGGAATCGAAACCGCGACCGCCGCTCTTATAGAGACATCCCCAAGTAAAATGAAGTAGCAGATACCAAAAGTTCTTGACTCACCAAGACATCTTTGATATATATATGCGACTTCGTCTATATATATTATAATATGGGAATCGAAACCGTGACAGTCTCGTTTAAAGTCAGACGCTGTGCCGCTACGAAAATAAATAAGTTTTAATTTTTTTTTCTAATTTAAATAAGTCTACAGGAGCTTCGTGCTTTTTACGTGACTCGACTGACATTGTGTCCTCGAAGGTCATTCACGGTCACGCCCTACCAACCTGTTGCTTATAGACAGATAGATTACAGGACAATTCCAATATATAGGTAGACGAGAGAGACGAAGTGTCTTCAATACAATAGTATATATTTTTTCAACTTAAAACCGAATAAAACTGCACCAGACAAAATAAAAAAGATCAAAAATCATTTTTTTTATAATTAATTTTTTTTTGAATTTAAATGCTATTAGTATGGTGATAAAGTAATTCTGGGTCCCAAATTCCAACCTTGGACGCGGTCAAATACTGAAAATGTGTTGATAATATTATATATATATATATTTAAACATTTATATATATATATATATATATATATATATATATATATATATATATATATATATAGATATATATATATATATATATATATATATATATATATATATATATATATATATATTAAAACATTTATCCTTTACTAGTTTTTACCTGCGGCTTCGTCTGCGTAGTTATATGGAAATAGCTAAAAGCTACGTATGATACCTGACAGACAACTCTATGATATACGTAACGTGGGTTGGTGATATAGCCTATAATAATTGGCAACATAGCCTATAGCCTTCCTCGTCAATTAAAGCCCGTAGTTCCTGAGATTAGTGCGAACAACCAAATGAGCTCCAGCTTTATAATATGACGACAGATATAGATTTCATAACAAAAACTTTGCTTGCATTATGCGTTGTAGTTTAGATATAACATATCTCTCTCTCCCTCCCTCTATCTCTCCCTCCTCCTCTTTCTCTCTTCTCTTCCTGTCTCTCGCTATTGTAAGTATAGTTCGAGCTGTTAATAAACACGAAAAAAAAACGTGAGACAAAAATTGCTAATGTATTCACAACTATCGACCCACTAGTATACTATTTTGTGCATGTACAGTATACTCGAATTCACTCTAATATATTATACAAGCATTATTTGTATAAGCTTTCTTCTCAAATTAGGCAATATATTTTAATGATTTTTAAAGTGTTAATCTATACTAAGGATAGAAAGAAAACATATAAAACTTTTAACGCAGCGGGATTCGAACCCGCGCCATGCGCCCTACCTCACGCTGCGTCGAAATTCTTATATGCGTTATACAACTTATTCTACACAAATTGCCTCTACCCAAAGATTATTGCAAAGAACAATCATTTGGCAAGAGAGAATGCCATTCTTATTTAAATATTTTAATATTTTTTTAAAGTTATATTTATTTAAAGTTAGTTAATCCCTTAGTTAGTATGTAGTCCCTGATACACTTCATCATTGCCTTATCCGTCTGTGGCAGACGATTTAAGTAGTGCCAGATATCCCTTTCTGATGGCAAAATGTGTCAATACGGGAGCGGCATACTCCAGCGCAGATACTGCAGGAGAACTTAGTGGCAGATGGCATCTGAGCTAAACTATTCTTAATCTCGGTACTTGTCTTTACACTACGCAGTTTATGCCTTCTCTCCTATTCGTCGTTGATGTGTGAAGTATGAAAGCATTTGTTTTAACACATCAACAGACAGACAAAGTTGCACTTGTCACATTAATATTTATTATATATAATATATTATATACGTGACCACACTGTGAAGATATTGTCCATTGTTAAAAACCACATATGGGAAAAGAACGCCATATAAAGTGTGTACATGTGCATGTATGTACATATATGTATGTGCTGGTGGGATTTTGAATATGAATGGTGCTTGAAATTTTAACGCAACTCTTCATTTATCTTCATAGAATGTGACCACATTTGGACTCGGAGTTTCCATGAGGCGCAGGTTCAAATCCCGGTGCGTTCAAATTTTATATGTTTTCTTTAAGTATTTTTTCTATCCTTAGTGTAGATTAATCTTGTCAAAATCACACAATTTTTTTATATAAATAGCCATCTCTCTTGCCAAATGATTGTTTTTTGAAATTTGTAAGAATCTCCCTACAAAGATGCTGACGACGTAATAAGTTGTATAAAGCATATAAGAATTTCGACGCAGCGTGAGGAAGAACGCATGGCTTCAGTGGTCAGAGCGCTTGGACGCATTCCGTGAGTGTAGTTCCATATAAGTGCAGCCCACGAGTGGGCTAAGAAATATACAGTCTCGTCCATACGATTCGTATCCCGGACTAAAAGATTAGGAAATCGTTGGCATTTTTTAAATTGGGATATATTGACTTGGTGAGCATGAACGTAACTTTAGTTTTATATATATATATATATATATATATATAATATATATATATATATATATATATATATATATATATATTAAGACATTGCAAAGTTGTCTGGCAGAGAAAGCTTTTTAATATAAAGCTCGCCTTGTATGTTTTTTAAAAAACAATTTGGACTTGTGAAACAAACAATTTGGATCCCCCTTATCAAATATTGTATGACTGAAGTAGTATGAAATGTGCCATACATACACTTTGTATGGTAAAGGAGAGCAGAGAGTCAATATATTTGTAAATAATGGATTAGAAATACTTTAAATTAATAAAATCAATATAACAGACACTACCATATGTCTGACAATATACACTTCTGTATAAAATGTAAATATACAGATTTAAGAATATATATCACGAGAGAAATATCATCTAGCTGGTCTGATGATGGAGCCTGAAGGTAGAAGATGAAACCCTGAGCTATCTATCAGTAAGATCGTAATTGGAACTTGTAGACTCATCTTGGTATACTCTTCTTCTTCTTCGTTCTTTCCTGTTGGGTGTGGAAGGTGATTGATTATATAACCCAAGTCGTATTTTTTTCCTTTTTATAGTAAGCTCCTTCAATAATCACGCAAAGACCCAAAATTTGTAAGTAAAGCGGATATAGGAGTGTCTTAACACTCGCTTTTCTCGGTTTTCCGTGCTACATGCGGGATACAGCGTGAAGTTAAAAAAAATACTATAAATATATGGTCTAGTAAAAACACAATAACTTTAAGTCTTTTAACCAATTCTCAATATGTCTAAGTGAAATAAATAAAAATCAAAGAGCATTTGCTTGGTTTCAGAACAAAAATGAAGATTGCTATTTTACTGTTAGCATTTGTGACGTCAGCCTGCGGCTATAAGATCCTGTGCCTGCAGTCAATTCCTTCGAGGAGCCACTTCCAGCTCATGATGGGGCTCGTCAACCCTTTATTGGAAGCTGGTCATCAGGTGGGTGGGTCACGGTGGGCCAAAGGGGACATAGATTAAATTTGTCATCTTTTTTTCCTTCACATTTTAACCCCCATATAGAAGGAAAGGCATATGGAACCTAGTGTCAAGACACTCCGTTCCCCTCTTTCTGACGTTGCGTGTTGAGTGGTGGAACTCAATGATACGTTTAATCTTGTTACTGGAGTAAGTCAAGAGAATAATTCATTCTCCTAACTAAAAACTGAACCTGAAACCGGCGCACTTAAAGTCAGATGATACCACTGCGCCACTACGGTTTAGTTACGTACTAGTAAGTCTACATTACACTACAGGCATTGCCATTGAATATTGAAATAAAAAAATAAAAAAAAACCATCACAAAAGCTGTTTTTTTCAAGACTATGATTGTCCAGAGCTTCGATGAGAGGCAAAGGCTTTGACTGTAGACTCAAATCTTGTCACGCTTAATTTTTTGTACGGAATTTTACTTAACATTGATAATTTTTCCAGATAACGCTGATCACAACACATCCAGAAATAAAACAACCTAAAGAAGTTAATGTAATCGATGTAAGCCATATACTACAGTTTAATAAGAGTAAGTTTATTATATTATAACATACATTCATATATACATACATACATACACACACACATACATACATACATACATACATACACACATACATACATACATACATACATACATACATACATACATACATACATACATACATACATACATACATACATACATACATACATACATACATGTATACGTACTACTCATAAGGAACGGAGCGCCAAACGTTGCGGTCCCTGCATACCTCTTTCGCCTCGTCCACTGTCATTAACCTCTTCATACATGCACCTCGGAGAGGAGTCTTCATAATTTTTACGTGACCTTCCTCCGGTATCTGTGATTAATATTATGAAGGTGAAAATTTTGAACGCACGAGATTACCTCAGGAAATACTGGTTCGAGGCTCAAATACCAAGGAAGACTATAAGTATTTTATCTTCTCTATATTTTCACTATCACCAACTTTTTTATCTCATTTTTCTTTCTGTCAATTCTAGATAGAGTTTATTGGATGATATATATTTTTTATTTTTATTTTGAACCCACAACCATTGCATGTACAGTTCGATACTTCAAATCTACGCCACAATAGCATTCATTTATTAATATTTACATATATTAATCTACATTTACAGTAATGGCCGGAAGCGATCGGTCTAAACAAGGCATGCCCCTCGTAAAGCAATTCGCCAGAAATATTTCCTTAGCTGCCATACAAACTCCAGCAGTGAGAAACGTGCTGGTAAAGGAACAGTTCGATGCCTTCATATCAGAATGGTTCTTCTCAGAAATAGAAGCAGGGTAAGGTTATGAAGTAATTTTAGTACCTATTCAGTGATTTTTTTTAGTTTAACGCTGAATCCTACCTGTAGCAGGGTAGGCAGAGAAATCTTATATGTAAAACCTCTTTATTCATTCATTAGTATTTGGTATATATTGATCTTTTGTATTACTATATTAGTTATTACTATATTAGTTAGTTTTTAACCAAAAAATCGGGAAAATAATTAGATAAGTGAATACGCAATCAGCTCTCAGAAAATTTCTGTAGGACCAACTTCGGAGCCCTTCGGATACCATTAAACATTTAACGAATATGCTATGCATGAGTATCAAAAATTATACAGCATTTGAAGAATACTTTTGCTTTATAATCGGGTTAGTGGCCAAGAAGCTTATAGAATATCGACTATTCGCCACATAGACAAATATACACCATCAATTCATTTCTGGAACGGACTTTGCAGGTGACACTAGAAAGATTATTTTGAATTTGGTCTTAATAGAGAGAGGAGCTCTGACAGTGAAGGTGAGCCCAAATGCGCTTTGAATAGGACCTTTAAAAGGCTCCCAGGAACTGTTCTAAACTCCTCACCCTAAAACACGATGATTCTCACCCGATTTATCCATGAAAAGCTAAGTTTATTCTTCTATTTCTACAGATATGCCGCAATACAGCAAGTACCGTGGATATTACTCGGTGGTATGGTGATGCATACGAATATAGAATTTTTAATAGACCAAGTTAGAAGTGTACCCAGCATCCCGTCTCTAAAGAGTGAAGCGTCTATACCAATGAATTTCTTCGAACGACTGTCTAATACAAAGGATTACTTGTCTACTATGGCTCTATTTTGGTAAGAATTTATTACGTGTCTTTGAGAGTGTGTGAGAGATATGTGCTCTATATATCTACTATGTTGTTTGTATACAAACTTCTTTATAACGGTACTTTAATACCAATGCTAATAAAAACAAGGCACATATTGCAATAATTCAAGAAGACTAGACAGTCTATACAATATTTGTATACTTTCTACTCGATGTAGTAATTTAAACAGCATTATGAACTGTGCTGAAAATTTGAGTCAAATTCAATTATAGGAATAGCTTTTTACCATCGGTAACTGTAACGTAAAGTGACAGGACTCTATACATTTTAATAACAACATGGTGCTTATTTACAATATTGCCACAACAAGCCATAACAAGTCCACAGCTATAGTCAATATAACGTTAATCGTTCTAATGTAACCTAATTAACCTGTGCCTGTGGACATTAGGCTGAAATCAACGGTGAGAGTACGCCTCTGGGGTTCGATCACCACTCTGGGTAATGATAATATATATATATATATATATATATATATATATATATTATATATATATATATATATATAAAAGAAGTTCCATAGAATATCCATAGAATATCCATAGAATATCCATAGAATATCCATAGAATATCCATAGAATATCCATAGAATATCCATAGAATATCCATAGAATATCCATAGAATATCCATAGAATATCTATAGAATATCCATAGAATATCCATAGAATATCCATAGAATATCCATAGAATATCCATAGAATATCCATAGAATATCCATAGTAAGAACCTCTTGTTCCGTCATGAAGCCTGGTACTTCATTTTGCTTGAGAACTTGTTTGACTGTAAACACGACAGTCGCGAATTCGATTACCATGTGACAATAAATATGTATAAAAGAAGTTGCATAAAATCACACTCTATAGTAAGTCTTGCTCAGTTAATAAGAAATCATAAAAATAATTAAATCAATTTTCTTTCCAGGAAAGATTATCCATTACAAAAATCTGATTATGAATCTGAATTTCACCCCCTAGCCAAATCTCGGGGGGTAACGTTACCCCCTATTTCATCATCCATGCACAATATATCGGTTTTATTATTAAACTCCCACCCCTCCTTCGCCCCAGCCCAAAGCTTACCTCCGAATGTAGTGGACATTGCTGGATACCATATTGATCCAAAAATACCACCATTACCAAAGGTAAGTTTCATTTACGTATTTCATATACATGTCTTTTTTTTTATTTTTCACGCTTTATCCCGCGTATAGCAGGGTAGGATCTATTTCTGAATAGTGCTTAGAATATCCCGTTCCTCAATTCTTGCCTGTGACTGAAACACTGCGTGTTGAGAAGCAAGGCTTAATTTCCCACACTTCTCTCACAATCTACCCTGCTATGTATACCACCATTTTTAAAGGATAAAATATATACAATAAAACAGTAATAAAATAACACTCTTTCTCCAGGATCTCCAAGATATCCTAGACGCATCATCAAATGGGGTGATCTACTTCAGCATGGGATCAGTGTTCAAGACCAGTGAATTACCAGATTATACCAACCAGAATATATTGAAAGTGTTCAAAGAATTAGACAAATACACTGTTCTATGGAAATATGATGGAAAAATCGATAATTTACCAAAAAATGTCCATATCAGGTCGTGGATGCCACAATCTAGTATTTTAGGTTATTTCTTTTTCTTTTTGACTCATATTTTTTTATAATTTTAAACTTAAACTCGAAACCCACTTTAAGCATTGTTTTTTTTATTTATTTCTTGGAGTCACCAGTGTCTTTTTTTTATATCGTAAGAAGGCAAACAAGCAGAAGGGCCACCTGATGTTAAGTGGACACCCTCGCCCATAGACATCTATAACCTGAGAGTATGTGGATGCATTGGCCACCTTAATGTTGGAGTAGATGACTGTACAGACGACTCTTGAAAATTCCTAAATTATATTGATCAAGGAAAACCTCAGGAGGTAGACCATTGCTTCCATGTACGCGGAAAAAAGAGATCTAGACGCACGCGCGTTGGATGTAAAAAATTCATGGTGATGGTGGTATCTGCTCCTTTAGGCGGAAAGTGCGATGGTAAAAAGAAGATGGTGGCACCAAATTAAATAATTCCTGTAAGCATTCCTCGTTTTACAGTCGACTGTGTCGTTGTCGAGTCGAGTACCGACAAAGAACCAATTTCGTTTTGCTTTCCAAATGACCCCTAAATTGAACCTAATTGGACCTCCTAATACAAACGTCATGGAGTTTAGGAGCTAAAGTGAAGTGAGATCTTATAGCGGTAAACGCGCAAACTTGTGTCTTAAAGGGGTTAAATTGGACAAGGTTACGTCCACCCCACTTCGAGACCTGTTCCAAGGAAGACTCAATATCGGACACAAGTTGTATTCTCCGTGTCCCCACCTCGGCGTGAAATATATTAGCCCGTTTATTATAAAAGGCATTCCCCGTGCTGTACACTGCAAGTTTGCAACATGTCATTGATATGCAGAAAAAGCAGCGTGGGAGATAGCATTGAACCCTGGGGTACTCCAGCATTGACGGACTTGGTTTCCGAGCATATACCATCAACTACGACCTTTATGCTGTGTCCTTCTATGTTTCATAATCCCTCGGGAAGTCTGTATAATGGCAACTTCGACAACAGAGCTTTGTGCGAGACCCGATCAAAGGCCTTTGCGATATCAAGACTAACTGCCATAGCTTCCTCCTTACTCTCAATAGCAGCTGCCCAGCGGTGAATTCGGTAAACCAAGAGGTCTCCAGTACTGCGACTGTGACGAAAATCATATTGTTGAGCACTAATAAACTGGTTTTTCTCAAGGTAACCGAGTAGTTAGGAGTTTATTACGCGCTCCATCACTTTACATAGTAAGGAGGGGAATGGGACGGTAATTGGATGGGTCCGTACTGTCACCCTTCTTAGGAACAGGGTGAACCACAGCTACTTTCCACGAAGATGGGACAATTCTGATGAAGATAGGGAGAACAAGCGCCGTAGCACTGAGGTTAACTGGGGAACACACGTCTTGAGCACGATAGCAGGAATACCATCAGGATCAATGGACTTCCTGACCTCAAGGGAACAAAGAGCACGACGCACTGCGGTTTGTGTAAAGCGTACTTCTGGCATAGTGTCATGATTTGAGTTAGATACAAAAAAAGTGCATAGAATATCAGCTTTCTTGCTGTATGTGCCAGAGATCCATTTTGTTCGCGCAATGGTGGTAGAGAAGACTTAGAGAAATTGCCTTCAACAAAATTGGCAAGAGACCAAAATGCTTAACAATCTCTTGCCTATTTTGTAAATGTGCTTAGCCTTAGCCCGAGCAGCTTGCTTCTTACAAGATCAAGAGTCAACATCGAATTTTCTTTAGACTTAACACTAGGTTCGTTCTGCCTACCACTTATTATGAAAAGCCACTTAGAAATTCACTACCGTCGCGGGAATTTCCCTCAATATTAACAATTACTGAATCTCTTTTCATACATTACAGCACATCCAAACGTGAAAATCTTCATAACGCACGGTGGTCTTCTCAGTACTTTGGAATCCCTGCATTTTGGGATTCCCCTGATCGTGATCCCGGTGTTTGGGGATCAACCGAGCAACGCGAGACGATCAGAAAAGGCCGGACATGCATTAGTGGTGAAGTTTGGTCCAAACATGGACACTGGATTGAAGGAGAAATTGAATATTATGCTGAATAATGATACGTGGGTTTTGAATTTCTCTTTCTTTTTTTTATTATATCTGGATTTATCTGGTTATGTCTAGGTTTTTATGTAATATTTTAATTATGGTTCCCTAAGTCGATAGAAAAAAACCCCTATAAATTCACTTTGACAGGAGGACACTCCTGTCTGTCTGTTTGTTCACTTGGAGGTCCCTTGGAGCACAGAAGTCAAACTCCTAAGTTAGCGAAATTCAAGTTAATTCATTAAAACACGATTCGTTCTTGCCGTATTTGTATAAATTTCGCCGCTTAATAATAACCTATAACTCTAGATCAAGGTTCCTTAGAATTTACAGTAAGTACAATTATAGAAAAAACAATCGAAAATTATCAATTTCGGTAAACAAAAAAAAAACCGTTACAAATTTATATCTGTAATTCATTTTAAAATTGAAATTGATGCATTCGAATTATGCTATATACCAGATCGACTCTCACTCACTCTCCCACGAACGTAGGGCGAATACGTATATGTGTATATATATACACATATATGTTTATATATATACACATGTATATACGTATATATATATATATATATATATATATATATATATATATATATATATATATATATATATATATATATATATATATATATATATTATATATATATATATATATATATATATATATATATATATATATATATATATATATATATATATATATATATATATATATATATATATATATATATATATATATATATATATATGTCAGACATACATAAGACATACGGAAAATAAAGTATAACACACGATCGTAGCAGTATTCCGTCTATTTCTTTGGAATTACGGAACTCTAAAAACCTTTAATATTTTATACGTATATATATAATAATATTTTGAATATTTTGAACGTTTCTAATGTGTTTGTAATTTTTTTTTTTTTGCAGTTATTATAACAAAGCCAAATACATATCGAATTTATTCAACAAGCGTCCGGTCTCCACGAAGAAGTTGATACAGCATTATGTAGAACTCGCTATAGAATCTAAAGGTAAGAATCTGTTATCTCTTTTACAAATAAAATGAAAGAGAGAAAACTATTATTTGAATGAGGAGTTAATTAGAAGAGTGACGTAATATGAGATTGTCAGAGCCCATTTTTGTTGAGCCCATTTTGATGAAAGGTCGTGTTCACAGTTTTGGTGGTTTCACGAGAAATTTGTGGGCAAATATATTCAGACTCTGTAAATTTACTATCTTTTTGAGATAGGCTTATGTCCGGAAATACCACGGAATTAATCTGCATAATCGCAAGTTCATTCCCGGTTGATGTAATTATCTCTTTACAATTCCAGGAGCGTATCATCTCAGATCCAAATCTCATTTGTACGAGTGGTATGAATTATGGATGCTGGATCAACTCGCCCTTGTATTATTAATTATTTATATATTATATAGAGTTGTTAAGAAGTTATTTAATTTAATATTAAAATCATCACCTGCTAAGAAGATGAATAAGGATAGAAAGAAGAAGCACTGAATAAAAAGAAGAATAAAATATATACATATATAAATTTAAAATGATTGTTTTATTTATTTAAAATTTTGTTTCTTATGTGTGTGTGTGTGTGTGTGTGTGCGTTTGTATGTTTTTTCTTACAATAATTCTGCTAATTAAGAATCGAACTCAAAATCGATTTCCTTACAACGCGTAACCCAACGCCGCGCCTTGTTGACTTAGCAGTGGTCGAGCCCTCATTTAATTTTAATTTAGACATACTATAGTTGTTATTTACTTACTTTATATATAATAGTCGTTCAGAGAGTGTATTTTAAAAAGTTAAGGAAAATTATAATTTCTTAACACATCGTATTCGATATTTTTTTATATTTAAAACACATCACTATACCGTTACGTCAATTATTAGTAAAGTGATGCCATGTAAAAAAATACATTTTCCCCTTTTATTTAAATTCAAAGAAAAATATGTGTTAAACTTTAGATAAATCTATATTCAATGAAAACATTAACTATATTTGTAACAGATTTCTATATTATTAAACCTATTATAAAATGACAATAAAAAGAGAGATTCTTAAAGAGATTTAAATAATATATAAGTGATAAGGTCAGTATAATCTATAATTATACACGCATACCTTACAAGATGCACAATATTTGATATTATCGCAGTGTTAAAGTATCTCGCAATGGTTTTGCTTTGGACCTCTACTTGTGAATAGGTATATAAATATTTTCTTTTTTCTGGTATCGTTATATAAATAGAACATTCTGTGGACAGTGACTCGCTTAGTTTAGCTCGCCTCATTATGAACAACAATTAATACAAAAAATTATGTAAAGATAGAAGTGATAATTTTTTTTATCATATATATATATATATATATATATATATATATATATATATATATATATATATATATATATATATATATATATATATATATATATACATATATATATATATATATAGATATATATATATATATATATATATATATATATATATATATATATATATATATATATATATATAACAGCTTCACGCTATATTCCGCAAATGGCAGCGTAGGCAGAGGGAAACGTAGTAATTTAGTGTTAAGACACTCCGTTCCCCGCTTTCCGCCTTTTGAGGCATTGCGTGTTGAGTGTTACAGGAGTTCCCAGTCTCATATTGGTGATGTATGCGACATACCTAAAGAAAATTGTGTATTTATATTGCGGTAATAAGCATTTTGCTACAAACAAGGACTGTCCTGAGTTTGCGAGACAACAGTCCATCAAAATTACAATGTCACAAGAATGCATCTCATATATGGAGGCTTTCTCTCGTTATCCTCTTTTCCAACACTCTTATGCAGACATTGCTGAAGAAATGTTTCCTCAGTCCTCTTATTCATACTTCCCGACCTCAACAAGTCATAACTCCGCTCACACCCTCCAAATCTTACCGAAACGAAGTCCAGTCAACTTGTTCCCGTGCTCCGTTCGCGAAAAGATACGACAGGCAAGCTCACCAGGCTATATTTGCCAATTTGCTGACAGTCCAACAGATTCTAGAAAAAATCTGTTAGTTACATTGACAAATTAACTCATTTTTAAATTATTTGTTCCTCCACTGATTGAATCTTCGGATGAAATGGATGTTTGTTTCTCATCCGAAGAACTTAAAAACGAATTAACAGATTTAAGGGACACTAGTCCAGGAGAAGATTTTGTCTATTACTTCTTTATTGCTAGACTCAATGAAAATTCTAAGCTTCACTTTCTAAATTTGATTTATTGTATATTTCAATGAGGTAACATTCCCAAATCATGGAAATCTCGAGATGTCATCCCTATTCTTAAACCCGGAAAATATCCTTCTGATCCAGATTCCTACAGACCCATTGCTTTATCATCGACCTAATCAAAATTGTGCAATGGCTTTTAAAAAAATCGTATATATATATATATATATATATATATATATATATATATATATATATATATATATATATATATATATATATATATATATATATATATATATATAATATATTCTTCTAAGGGACATAGTACCCTCTTACCCCCCCCCCCCCCCCAACCGGTGTCGCAGTCAAGGTCATAGGGCTAACAGCAATAAATTTACAACAAAAAAAAAGTGAACGGAGGAGTATGAAGTTTGGCACACTTATAGTGTATGTGTGTTGTGTGTGTGTGTGTGTGTGTGGGCGAAGTGAAAATGCTCATATTGTTCAATAACAATGCTTATAAAGTACATTAAATCAATAAATAAAACATTACACGCACTACCGTACGTTCAACAATATATAACTTTTGTATAAAGTGACATACACGTTGCTATGGCAACGCGAGTTTAACGCGGCAACGGGTCCTCTAGTAATAATTACATTGACATTTAAATACTTAAATTTAAATTAATGAATATATTTGAATTTGTTTTAAATATATTAATAAGTTATAGTGAGAAATTCAGTATTTCAGTACCTGCTAGTTGATAGTTGACAGTTGTTGTATACAATTGTACTCTATAGTGACGATCTCTCGGTCGGCTATGAAGTCCTGGTACCTGCCAGTTGACAGTTGACAGTTGACAGTTGTTGTATACAATTGTACTCTATAGTGACGATCTCTGTTCTGTTCTGTTCTACGGTAATGGCGTTTCGAGCGTGCCAGTTGAGCACAATTTAGTGACGATCTCTCGGTCGGCTATGAAGTCCTGGTACCTGCCAGTTGATAGTTGACAGTTGTTGTATACAATTGTACTCTATAGTGACGATCTCTCGGTCGGCTATGAAGTCCTGGTACCTGCCAGTTGACAGTTGTTGTATACAATTGTACTCTATAGTGACGATCTCTCCGTCGGCTATGAAGTCCTGGTACCTGCCAGTTGACAGTTGACACTTGTTATATAGAACTGTACTCGACTTTGCTAGCGTTTGTTTCGGTTGACACACGTGTTAGTGAGAATTTCTGTTGCAGTGGTGAATTCTGTTAAGTTGTGAAGTGGAAACATTATATAATTCTGTGAAAAGATCCATACTAACAAGGTTATTAGTTATAGTAAGTGCTTGTGCAAGGAACACCTTGGGCTAAAGTAGTTGTATTAGTATAAGTTTAGTTTTATAGGTTATAATTAAGTAGGATGGAACCTGATCCCCACCTGATCCTCCCGACCCTGAGGGTCATCTAATTTCTACAAAAAGACAAGGTGAGGAAACATTTTGTAGTCAAGAAAATGTTACAAAATAATTATAATAAATCCTTCCACAGCTACTCCGTCCATCCAAACTGTCTGGATTCATCCATCTATGACTGAAGCCCCAAAGTCCTACATTAATTCAGACAAAGGACCCTTTATAGTTTCCCAACAGTCCAACGTTCCTATGCGGATATCGGAAATGGAAATAAAAAACATAAAGGAAATGTTTACTCCTCCTGTATTCACAAACACCCAGATCCCACAAAGTAAGGTCCCTGCTAGTCCTACCAAGTCTTATCGTAAGACAGTTTTCCAAGTTCCTCGTCCTCGAGCTCATTTGTCAAAGGGATATGATCGACAAGCTTACCAATCTGTTATTAATAATTGTTCCCCCTCCTTTTCCAATGGTTGTGCCCTTAACAGGGTTCAGACAGTTCAACAGAATCACGAAAAGATTTGTTAGTTGCTCTGACTGAGACCTTGGTGAGCATAATCTCATACTGTCCAACGTTGTCCAAAACTTACTCAAAATCTTTCAAATCCTAAGCAATGGCGTGCTACTAAAGCATGACCTACTGCGTATTATTTCTCTGTATGATCCTGTCATTATTGCCCTATCTGGTGCCAGACTTCCCGTTCAGGGTATCAGATTTTGCCTGTTTAAGGGAGGACGGAAGTGACGGGTATGGAGGTAGTGCTATCCTCATCCAGCACTCCTGGATGGATGTTTCCAGTACTCCTACTGTGATGAATTTTCTCCTTCGTTGGTAGAATTAATTGCCGATGTTAATCTCTGCCTTCTCAATGATGGTGACCGACTCGTAGGGTTAATCCTAATCAGAATCCTAGGACTGCAGTTGACCTTTCCTTATCTTCCCCGCATATTGCTTCCCAATTATCATGGTCTGCCCTTCCTTCTACCCATGGTAGTGATCATTTTCCTATCCTCCTTTCTATGTATAATAGAAATCCTTCTTCAGCTCTTCCTTTTTCATCTCCTAAATATGATTTAAAGAAAGCGTTGGCTTTCTTTAAATCATATTTAAAATCATATAGATAGAATCATACATATCAATCATATTTGGAATGAGTATGCAGACTCTGTGGATTACATGTTTGCCAATCTTCCTGAGTCTGGTAATTATGAGAATATACTTTCTAACTAATAATATACTTACTGACTTGCACTTTACTTCATTCAAAGTCGAATGCATTTTAATCCATGGTGGGATCAGGAATGCTCTGATTTTGTCAATCGGCGAACATCTGCCGAGGCGTCGTTATACACGGCCTGTATGACGATGGATTATTACGCAAATGCACCGATGCAACGTTCGGAAAATGTATTTGGAAAAGAAAAAAACTTGGTTGGGTTTATTTTTGTGAATCCTTTAATCCTCGCTCCCCTTCTTCCCTCGTGTGGACAAATATTAAGAGGTTTCGCAGATCTCTTAACAATGTCAGTAGTCCTAACTCCAATAATCCTTCTCTTTGGCTTGACGATTTTGCAAACAAATTGGCTCCTCCCTCTGCACCGTCCCGTGACCTGTTTATATTCACACTTGTTAAATCTTTAGAGGAAATGGATCTTCCATTATCCTTTGATGAACTCGAAAATGAATTGGCGGATTTAAAGGACATCAGTCCAGGTGAAGACGGTGTTCCTTATTCATTTATTGTTAAATTAAACGAAAAATGCAAATCTTCTCTTACTAAATTTAGTAAATAATATATTTCATTCAGGCAATATCCCCAATATCTGGAAATCTCAGATTATTATACCTATCCTCAAACCCGGCAAATGTCCCTCTGACCCTAATTCCTATAGACCCATTGCTTTAGCATCTACATTGTCAAAGATTGTTGAACGACTTTTGAAAAATCATTTGGAGTGGATAGTGGAAAGTAGAAACATCTTAACGTCCTCCCAGTTTGGCTTTAGAAAGGGCTTAAGTACTATTGATAGTCTCAGCGTTTTTACCACAGACATTCGACGAGCTTTTGCCAAAGGTGAATATTTAGTTGGTGTTTTTCTGGTTTCCCCAGACTTATCTGGAAAGATCTGCCTCAAGGTTCAGCTCTCAGTCTTCTGTTGTATAATATATAAACACATGATCTGGAATTGTCTGTTAATAATTTTTGCAATATTCTACAGTACGCTGATGACATCGTCCTCTATTATAGTTCAAATTCAGTAGAGGATATTACTTATCGTCTGAACACTGCTTTGCACTATCTAAACCAGTGGCTCTCTGAACATGGCCTGGCATTATCGCTAGATAAGTGTCAAGTGGTAGTGTTTACTAGAAAGAGAGTAATTCCAATTTTCCAAATAGTAAGTGAGAATATTCCCATACGGATAACAGAAAATGTTAAATTCTTAGGCATGATACTCGACAAAAGACTGAACTGAATTGCTCATGCTGAATTTATCAGCCAGAAATGTGAAAAAGGCATTAATGCTCTAAGAGCTGTCTCTGGTGTGTGGTGGGGGCGCATCCTTACAGAGAGTAACTGCTGTACAATGCTATAATCCGTAGCCATATTGACGACGGGTTATTTGTTTTGGACCCCTTTAATAAAGTAGCTACAGAAAAAATTAATCGTTTACAACATAAATATCTATGGATATAGGTGCAATGAGGTCTACTCCTACTAATACACTACAAGTGGAGTGTGTGGACCTGCCTTTCCCTATCCGTCGACAATTTCTTTCCGATGAATTTGTATGTAAAATGTTACAGTTGTCTTCCCATCCCTTGAGGTCTAAGTTATCTAAATTAGCCGAGTTTATTCCACGTGCCAAGATTAACCCTACGTGCTAGATAGCTTCCTTAGACTATCCTCCCTCCCTCGCCCCTTGTCCTCCTTCCTATCAAACCCATTATTCCGTACACTTTATAATACTCTTGTCCATTGTCCTCGTGTCATTACAAATCTTGGCCTAACTAAGGGAGATCCTGGCATCGACATAAAATTTCTAGAGTTGGTTAGTGAAAAATGGTTAAATTATGTCCTCATCTTCACAGATGCTTCAAAGCTTTCGAAGGAACGCTGTGTTGATGCAGCTTGCTGGATCCCAAAGTTCAAAATTATTTTACAATTTAAATGCCCTCCCGAATCATCAGTGTTTACAGGTGAGGCTGTTGCTTTGCTAGAAGCAATCCTGTTTACACTCTCCAACGACTTTAAACAAAAGGTTATTTTTACGGACTCGTTAAGCTGCTTAATGTAGTTAAAGGGAAACTCGTTTCATAGTAGGTTGAGATCTTCAATTGTTTTAAGGATTCGTGAAGAATTGTACTCATGTCACCTAAAAGTCTTGGACGTTACTTAGGTATGGATTCCAGGTCACTCTGGAATTAGTGGGAAGAATCTGCAGACTCTTGCGCCAAATTAGCCATCCAGTGTGGTACTTCTGATCACTTTTTCAACTCGGCACAGGATCTGCTGACCCTGGCAGATGTTCATCTATATAAGACCTGCAGTAATTTCTGGGATAAGTCAAAATTAATCAAAGGTAAGTACTATGCCTTAATTCAACCTAATATTCCAAACGGAGGATTATATCAATAATCAGCCGCTTACGTCCTCAGGACATGCATGTACGCCTGTGCATTTAGCTAAGATCAGGCTCAGAGACCATTTACTGTGTAAATGTGGCCTGGACGATGGTTCCCCCTCTCACATCCTTTTCTCTTGTTTTAAATTAACTTGCCCCTTTTACGATGTTCTTCCCAATAAAGTTCCTCGTCCTCTTGATGTTCAGTGTTTGTTAATGTTTGTGCTTAAGTCCCTTATATAAATTTCTATGTAAATACATTAAGTATAATAATATTCTATTATAAATTAACACCCGTGTAAAATCCTATTTAGTACTAACCTATTTTATTGTGTGTACATATTGTAATTATTATGTGTTTAATTTGTAGGTGAAGGACGAATTTTTATTGGATCTCTTTCTTACATGCATTGTATTTTTATGTAAAGTTAGTTATCTTTTCACCGTACATTCTGACATAACGTGACATTGGCGAAGTGAATTGTGCTGAACTGGCACGCTCGAAACGCCATTACCGTAGAACAGAACAGAACATTTTACAACATTTTAGAACATAGAAAGAGAGATCCTTATAAAAGTCCCATGGGGCAACATTAAAAGTACAGTACTATCCTAACAGTTCTTTTCTTTTAAATATTGTTTTTAAATACTTAGCAATCTTCGGATTTGTGAGGATTTTAGGTAGAACTTGCGATATAAGTATAGGTGTCCGTTAACCTACATGCACTATGAAATGCACATCTCACCTCTACTGTCCTAGCTCCAACCTCTACTTTACAGATTCCATATATTTACGACAATAGAGAGTATAAAGATTTTGATTAATTTAAAGAGTGCAAAACTCAGGCTCTGTGGGAAAATAGTTCCCAACACTACAGAGAACAATGAGAGAGAGAGAGAGAGAGAGATTAGAGAGAGACTATAGATTTTTATTTTGCAAAGTATCAATACAATTTTCATCGTAGGACAGCAGGCTTTAAAAAAAACAACCAGCCTGTATTTTACTGCAAAACAGCTAGTTTGCTATCCCAAACAGTAAGTCTTTGCTAACATTTATTATGTGTGTAGAAATTTGATGAACATTTGAACATTTTTTCTTCATTTCTCACTATTCATTACTCGTTCAAAATTAAGGGCGACAAATTTAACAGCCTTCACCTTAAAAATAAGTACATTCTGTATCTACCTTCTTAAGCAAATCTTTTACTATTTTTTTCAGGGTTAACATGTGGTAATTCCGACAGTCACCCAGTTGTGGTGGGAACAGGACGCCAAATTCCATGTTCAACAATACGGAATCTGATCCTCAAACTACCAGAGAACTTGTTTTATATTTCTTTTGACTTGCCTAGAAACGGGAAATCCGACCATTTCCCCAAAGGTTTACGGCATTTGATTTGGTATCATCTCTTGAAAATATCTGATCATTTTAAGTGCGAGAAGTTTATTTATGTTGGACATTCATTTGGAACTGTTGTTGGTAAAATATAGTGCTTTTTTTTTCTCTTTTAAAGATAGATAACACTTTCTACATTTCAACAACCTAGTAAAACATTGCCATTTAAGCAAAAAAGCTAAAGCTATATTAGTTAACTTCTAAAGTGAAATTATTTTAAAAAAAAGAAAAAAAGAAAAAGGAAATACATATATATATATATATATATATATATATATATATATATATATATATATATATATATATATATATATATATATATATATATATATATATATCGTGAATTGTCTCCTAACCTCGGACTTGTTGCTCCAACCTTAACCCGTGACGAAACTCGTAATTGTCTTCGACGCATGAAGAACGGAAAAGCGGTAGGACCTGACGACATCCCAATCAAGGCGTGGAAATCGTTAGCTCTCTTGGTGTGCTCATACTTACTGACCTGTTTAACCGTATCTTGAATACTGGAAAGATGCCACATCAGTGGCGGCAGAGCTTATTATCCCTATTTACAAAGGAAGGGGCAGTGTTCAAGATTGCGGTAGTTATAGGGGCATTAAGATTATGAGTCACACCATGAAGCTCTTCGAGCGCATGATCCGCTTCAGGCTCCGCCAAGAATGTACTGTCTCTGAGTCTCAGTATGGGTTTCAACCAGGATCAGGCACTATGGAGGCCATTTTTGCCCTCAGAACTTTGATAGAGGCTTACATGGAAAAAAGGAGAGCTCTGCATGTGGCCTTTTTGGACCTGCAGAAGGCCTTTGACTGTGTGCCACGTCTGGTGTATCTGGTGGGCATTGCGATCCAAGGGGATCCCTGAAGCCTATATTGAGGTTGTCAGAGATACGTACAACGACTCCGCTTTAGTGGTTAGGACCGTTGTTGGCGACACCAAGCCCTTCCCGATTACAGTAGGGGCTCACCAGGGCTCAGCTCTTAGTCCGTTCTTATTCAATGTAGTGCTGGATACTGTCTCGGCTCACATCCAATGCCAGCCTCCGTGGCTGATGATGTATGCCGATGACATAGTACTCATGGACGAGAACCGACTGATGCTGGAGCGTAAAGTGAACGCCTGGAAGGGTGCGCTTGAGAACGGTGGTCTCAAACTGAATGTGTCGAAGACCGAGTACATGGCTTGCGGGAACCCGGACTCGAGCACCATCCATATCGGGCCTGAGCCAGCCGTTAAGTCGGAGAAGTTCAGGTATCTTGGAGCCGTTATGCATGAGTCTGGAGGCATCGACCACGACATCCATGCTTTCACTTTCATTGCTTTCCGTATAAACGCTGCCTGGGTCAAATGGCGGAAGGTCACTGGTGT
>JAXRJS010000098.1:157500-216707 GCA_037127375.1 Dione juno
AGAACAGTGTACTTGTCTAATTCTTTGAACACTTTCAATATATTCTGGTTGGTATAATCTGGTAATTCATTGGTCTTGAACACTGATCCCATGCTGAAGTAGATCACCCCATGGGATGATGAGTCCAGGATATCTTGGAGGTCCTGGAAGATAGAAGGCTTTATTACTTTTTTTGCCATTGTCATAAGTGCTGTGTCATCACTTTTGGCTGAATGAAGGTTGCTTTAAACGAACAACACCTATGGCGTTTATTTAAACACACTTCTAACATATACACGATAGCTTCTCTATTTTAGTATATTAAGGCACAGTGCCACCGTGAATGACTTACCATTAAAACATTAACGCGACAATTGTAGATTCGATTCTCATGAGAAGGAGTTAATTATTTACTACTATTTCCGCGCAGAAAAAAAAGTGTTTGAAACGTGGGCGAAAACCGGACAACTAGGTGGTGCTACTCTGGGTTATTTTCGTTATCTGCTATATGTAGTATAAAGTGTGAAATAAAAAAAAACATATGAAATACGTAAATGAAACTTACCTTTGGTAATGGTGGTATTTTTGGATCAATATGGTATCCAGCTATGTCCACTACATTCGGAGGTAAGCTTTGGGCTGGGGCGAAGGAGGGGTGGGAGTTTAATAATGTAACCGATATGTTGTACATGGATGATGAAATAGGGGGTAACTTTACCCCCCGGGATTCGGCTAGGGGGTGAAATTCAGATTCGTAATCAGACTTCAGCAATGGATAATTTTTCCTGGAAAGAAAAATAATTTTGTTTTTTTTTTACGATTTCCTATTAACTGACTAAGTTGTCACATGGGAATCGAACTGCGACCGTCGCGTTTATATCAAACACGTCTCTAAGTAAAACGAAGTACGGCGACTTCATGGTCGAACGAGAGATTCTTACTATAGAGTGTTACGTATGCAACTTCTTTTATATATAGTGCCATTGACCAGAGTGGGAATCAAACCCGAGACCGTCGCGTTTACAATGAGACTTTCTGTCACCGATGATTTCAGCTTAATGTCCACAGGCACAGGTTAATTAGGTTACATTAGAACGATTAACGTAATGTTATATAGCCTATAGCCTATAGCCTTCCTAGCAAACGGACTATCCAACAAAAAAGAAATTCAACTAAGGAAACTGCTAAAACTCATAATATTAATATCGATTATCTTAATATCATATGATATCTTAACATAAGCTTATATTGAACGGTTGTATTAACTATATCAGTGGACTTGTTGCGGCTTGTTGTGGCAAATATATAGAGTCCTGTCACTTTACGTTACAATTATCGATGGTAAAAAGTATTTCTATTGAATATTCCTATAATAAGATTTGACTCAAACTTTCGGCACTGTTCATAATGCTGTTTAAATTACTACATCGAGTAGAAGCTAGACTTGAATTATTGCAATATGTGCCTAGTTTTTATACGTATAATTTCTATACATACTGTTATAAAGGAGTTTGTATACAAATAACAGAAGATATATATATAGAGCACATATCTCTCACACACTCCCAAAGACACGAAATAACTTCTTACCAAAATAGAGCCATAGTAGACAAGTAATCCTTCGTATTAGACAGTCGTTCGAAGAAATTCATCGGGATAGACGCTTCGCTCTTTAGAGAGGGGATGGTGGGTACAGTTCTTACTTGGTCTATTACAAATTCTATATCCGTATGCAACACCATACCGGCCAGTAGTATCCACGGTACTTGCTGTATTGCGGCATATCTGTAGAAATAAAAGAATTAACTTAGCTTTTCATGGATAAATCGGGTGAGATCCATCGTGTTTTTGGTTGAGGAGTTTAGAACAGCTCCTGGGAGCCATTTAAAGGTCCTTTTAAGGTCCACCTTCACTGTCGGAGCTCCTCCCTCTATCAACAGCAAATTCGAAATGATTTTTCTAGTGCCATCTTCAAAGTATTCTTCGGATGCTCTACAGCTTTGGATACTCATGTGTAGAATTTCGTTAAATGTTTAACCGACGAATAAAACATAACTGGTATTCAATTTTTCATATGTAATCAACACTTTCATACATTTGGTATTTTTTTTATATTGGCACATAGGTTTTACAGAGGAGACCAATTTTGATATATTTTTTCATGTATAGGGTATCCGAAGGGCTGCAAAGTTGGTCTTACAGAAATTTTCAATAAAAATGCTAAAAAAATAGGAGCTGATTGCGTATTCACTTATCGCACTAACACAGTTATACAAAAGATCATTATATACCAAATAGTAATGAATGAATAAAGAGGCTTTACATATTAGATTCCTCTGCCTACCCTGCTACCTGTAGCACAGGTAGGATTCAGCGTTAAACTAAAAAAAATCACTTAATAGGTACTAAAATTACTTCATAACCTTACCCTGCTTCTATTTCTGAGAAGAACCATTCCGATATGAAGGCATCGAACTGTTCCTTTACCAGCACGTTTCTCACTGCTGGAGTTTGTATGGCAGCCAAGGAAATATTTCTGGCGAATTCCTTTATGAGGGGCATGCCTTGTTTAGACCGATCACTTCCGGCCATTACTGTAAATGTAGATAAATATATGTAAATATTAATAAATTAATGCTATTGTAGCGTAATTGTTGGGGGGGGGGGGGGGGGGGTTCATTGAACCTGCTGTTATTTTGTTTATAATATAAAAAAATATATAATAAGAAATTAGACGTTTTCGTAGATACAATGCCATATTTTATATTAATTGCAGAGAAGGTAAGTGTTAAGACACTGTAATAAGAGAAGAAGTGAGATACCCAAAAATTTGTGACATTGAGAAGTGAAAGCATTTTGAACGCCGCGCTTGCTCTTGTCAAAATGGGAAAAATAAATATAATTAATTGCTCTAATTGGGACCGAACCAAAATTCATTGCGCTCGCATACTCCGTCCTTATGTGCCACGGGGGTTTTTTTATTACTTTATAAAACACACCACGGACATGAGCCTTCCGTACTTTCAGTACTCTTTTCTTTTTTATCTGTGATTGTTGTGATTTTGCAATTTTAATTATTGATGACAACAAAAGCCCCAATGTGCCACGGTTGCCTCTCAACAACTTCAACTGGGAATCGAAGCCGTCATCATCGTATGCAGATTTTACGTGCGGCTTCTATGTGACCGACAGTAAACCGCAGGTGAAGTGGATTACATTGAAATGATTAAAGTGATGTATTATAACTAGAGATGTACCGACTTGGCGGTAAAGCCGACTATCCGGCTTCACACTTTGCTTGTATATATCAAAAAATCTATCACCTAAATACAAATTTTGTATGCTTATTTTAATATTTTTAATAAATCTAGTACACATTTTGAAATTAAAAAAAAACAAAGCAACTTCTCCTCTTTTATAATCAGTTTCTAAAATGACTTGGAAAAAAAACGTATCGATGACGTCAACAAAGATTATTTTCTTTCGATAAAACTCTGAAATATATATGTTACTTCGCTTCTAAGATCAAGTCGTCGTCAAGAACTTTTTAATTATTGTGTCATTACAAATTATCGGTTTAGCCGATTAGTCGGCATATCTCTAATTATAGCCTATAGTTTTCCACCTTCATAATATTAATCGAAGATACTGGAGGAAGGCCACGTAAAAAGTATGAGGACTGCCCTCCGAGGTGCATGTATGAAGAGGTTAATGACAGTGGACGAGGCGAAAGAGGTATGCAGGGACCGCAGCGTTTGGCGCTCCGTTCTCTCTGACAAGTACGTATGTATCTATGTATGTATGTATATATGCATATATGTATGTATATATGTATATATGTTATTAAACTTACTCTTACTAAAGTGTGCTATGTGGCTTACATCAATTATTTTTACTTCTTTCGGTTGTTTTATTTCTGGATATGTTGTGATCAGAGTTATCTGGAAAAAATCCCAATTATAAGTAAAATTCCGTACAAATAAATTAAACGTAACAAGATTTGAGTCTACAGTCTAAACCTTTGCCTCTCATCCAAACTCTGGACAATCATAGCCTAGAGTAAAACAGCTTTTGTGATGGTTTCTTATAATTTTAATACTCAATGGCAATGCCTGTAGTGTAATGATACTTTTTTTTTATGTGAAAAACAATACAAGCGACCGTTCGGGTCACCTGACGGTAAGTGATCACCGACGCCCACGACCCCGTTTAACACCAGAGGTGTTACAGGTGAGTCGCCGACCTTTAAGATAGAGAGAGGTAGACGTGCTTTTCGAAGGCACCCATGACGTATCGACCTGGAAACTCTGCCGCCGGCAGGCTATTCCACAGTTGTGTGGTACGTTGCTAAGAAGCTCCTATGCAACAGGTCATCAGTTCGCCAGAACATTACCCATGGTATAGATGGTAGAGAACGCAAAAGGATGAAACATCTCTACGCAACGCCAATGTAGCCTTACTAATATTGATCTAGACCTTCGTGGGGCAGTGGCATCATCTGACTTTAAATACGACGGTTGCGCGTTCGGTTTGTAGTCAGGGGAATGCCACTCAACTCGCAACGTCGGAGACACTGTAACGGAGTGTCTTAACACTAGGTTCCATATACCTATTCTTCTATATGGGGGTTACAATGTGAAGGATAAAAAAGATAACGAAATTAATCCCCTTTATTCCACCCACCGTGACCCACCCACCTGATGACCAGCTTCCAATAAAGGGTTGACGAGCCCCATCATGAGCTGGAAGTGGCTCTTCGAAGGAAGTGACTGCAGGCACAGGATCTTATAGCCGCACGCTGACGCCACAAGCGCTAACAGAAAAACGGCAATCTTCATTTTTGTTCTGAAACCAAAAAATATGTAAATTGATTTTCATTAAATATTTCCCATATTAGAGTTTTATTTCATTTCGATATATTGAGAATTGGTAATATATTAACAACTTTTTTTTTTACTTCACGCTGTATCCCGCATGTAGCACGGAAAACCGAGAAAAGCGAGTGTTAAGACACTCCTATATCCGCTTTCCTTACAATTTTTGGGTCATTGCGTGTTTATTGAAGGAGCTTACTATAAAAAGGAAAAAAAATACGACTTGAGTTATAATCAATCACCTTCCACACCCAACAGGAAAAAACGAAGAAGAAGAAGAGTATATCAAGATGAGTCTACAAGTCCCAATTTTATTTTTTTTATTTCAAACTTACAATCTACAACATACAAATAACAGTACTTTACCAGGCTATTAGCACCTTTAAAAGTATGTACCCACAGAAAAGATTAAACACTTATTACATCTTGTAATAAATATATGCATCAACTCACAAACAATTATTTTCTATCATGGATTTAATACTACTAAATCCATTTATTATTATTATTATACATTTTTTTTATATGAATGTAGTTAAATAACATACGAGTCAGAAGTCCGCAAGAAGTGGTCGCACCGGCTCACGCATTAGTCATTACTCCGGCGACAAAGGTGTAAACAACAGTCAGTGATGGGGTATGCGGTATGCACCGTATCTATCGATATACGATAAATCTTTGGCTCGAAATTTGCCAATATGTGAAACTAGACTATTAGGATGATTTATATTATTTAAGTAAAACTTTTTAGATAATCTGAGTATAAATTGTTTTAAAGTGGGGAAATTTATCGTTTTAAGTAAGTTGGTGTAAAATAGCGTGTTAAATGAGACCTTAATAGCTTTGTTCTGTATGACCTGTAACTTAGCATAATTAGTGACACAAGTGCTATTCCACACTGGACATGCATATGTTATGCAAGATCTTATTAGAGTAGTGTAAATTCGTAATTTTGTGTCAGCGCTAAGATTTGACCGTCTATTGAAGATAGGGTATATGCTACCCATACCTTGAGCTCCTTTGGTCTTTAAACCGTCGATGTGCTTGGTCCAATTTAGTTTGCTATCCATTGTAACACCAAGGTAGCGAACTGACTTACTCCAAGGTATCACATGCCCATTTATGACTAAATTTCTTTTAGGTATCTTTCTTTTTCGTGTGAAGAGTATATCTTCTGTTTTAGATGCGTTCAATTTTAATTTCCAGCTTGAAAAGTATGTTTTTAATGACTCAAGGGACATTTGAAGACGACTGATAATTTTATCTATATCGTCTGAAGAAGTGTATGATGCTGTATCATCTGCAAAACATGCCAGTTTAGTTTTATTATGAATAGGTACATCGTTTATATATAATATAAACAAGTACGGACCAAGAATTGACCCCTGCGGGACTCCAGCGGGGACGGGGAGTTGTTTGACCTATTTATACGGAAAACGTTCGGTCACTCAGATACGATTGAATAAGTTTGATATAGCTAACTGGAATTCCTAGAGAAACCAACTTGTGCAACAGTCCATAATGCCAGACTGTGTCAAAGGCCTTCTCTATGTCTAATAAGAACATCCCAGTAGATTGAAAAAGATTAAGGTTATGCATAACATGTTCGGATACCCTGGCCAACTGATGGACGGTCGAATGAACTGTTCGAAAGCCGAACTGCTCATTTATTAACATATACTGCGAAATCTTTAAAAGTGGCATAGATAATTTTTTCAAAAACTTTCCCTAACGTTGGAAGTAGGCTGATCGGCCGACAATTTGTAGGGATTCGGTCATCTTTGCCCGGTTTCTTTAATGCTATTACTTTAGCCTGCTTCCACCTAACAGGGAAGTAGCCAAGAGCAAGGCAGCCATTGAATATTTTAGTCATGTAGACTATAGATTTTCGAGATAAATTTTTTATTAGTATATTGTGTATATTATCGTCACCTGGTGATTTTCTACAATTTAGGGTACAAACCATATTCCATACCTCTCGTGGCCACACTGCACTTATCAGTCCTCTGGAGGTGTAATTAGCTAAAGCACTTATTGTTTGCGAAGTAACGTTTTCGTGTGGACTGTCCCAAGTTTGGGTTAGTCTCATGTTGCTTTGAAACGCTTTAGCCAATTCTTCACATTGGTCATGGGTGTTAGTAGTTAGTGACCCATCAAGTTTTCGAAATGCCGGCATATCTTTTTATTTAGGTTTTAAAGAATTGGCAATTTTCCAAATACCAGAGTTAGGGTTGGCAACTTTACCTAATTTATTGTTCCAAATCTCATCCTGGTGTATTATGATGGCATATTGTATGACTTCATTTAGCCAGTTAATTTCAGTTCGTATTTGGCGTTTATAGAATCTATTAAAGGGATTAGCTTTCTTTCGGCGTAACTCGTTTCGGTATTTGATTAGGTTTTTCACATTGACTGGTAATTTAGACTTTAAGCAACGTTGTTTAACAAGAGGAACGTGATTGATTCTGGCATTGGTTATAGTCTGCGACAATAAAGAAACTGATTCGTCTATATCATACGTACTAACAAATACTCTAGAAGAGAGAGAAAGTTTTCCGTCTATCTCAGCCCGGTAGCCCTTCCAGTTGGCTTCACTATAGTTAACTGGAGTCCTGTGAACTGGAGCACAGACCGGCGTCCCCTTCACAGATGCGTAAAGAGGCAAATGGTTCGATCTTAGTGCGTAAAGTGCCGTAACCTCGCTTAGCCCAGAAACATTTGAACACAAGATTAGGTCTGGATTAGCAGGACGCGCAGAATTCAGTTTAGGGAAGTCCTGTTTACTAAATTGGATAGTTTTATGCCAAGGACGATCTCTCTGTTCGTATCTTGAATTTTGCTGAATACGTTTCAGGTACGTCGTTCGCAGGATGTTTCTCGTTACAGTTGCAACATTCCGCTGGTTCCTTATTGTCTCGTTTTGGGCAATCGGAAGTAGCATGTGGTTTAGTGCATTTCACACACCGAGGAGGTTTGTTGCGGTTCTTTGAAGAATGACCAAAATATTGACGTAACGGTAAGCGGTAATATTGTGTCCCTGCAGAGCGATTTGGCTTGAATCTTTCAATGTTAACGACACAGTTGAAAAGATACCTTATTTTTCGAAATATGGTGATATCAGCTCCAGCTCCAGGATCAGGAACGGAGGACATTGTGGGTCACCCTTCTTTGAAGTAAGCTTAGTTACCTTTACATCATCGAAGCTCATCTTTGAGAGCTCTCCTGAAAGAAGATTTTCAACGTACGCTGGTAGATGCTTAATCACAACTTTAGGAGATTTCTCACCTTTACATGTGTACGTAAAGAAAGCTGCATTGTCTTGACGCAATCCATACTTGGCCTGCTGGTGTGCTTCAATGGTGTAACACGAGACCGCTATTTTGTTTCCAGTCCTGTATTGGATGTGGAAGCGACTTGTATATTTCGAAATGAGGTTCTTGATTGTTTCATGGGTCCAATTCTCTTAAATATCTAACACTATGGTTGGTATATGCCCTGATTTTTTAGGGGCAGCTATAGCTTTATGCTAGTATTCATTTCCGGGATCAGCCTCTTGATCGACTGGGAGTTCACTAAACTTATTCTTTGATTGCAAGTTTCGCAAACTATCATATTTTGAAGAATCCTTAGTAGGAACTGTCTTCTTCGATGGCCGCCACACCTCGTTGTCATCCTCTGCAGAACGGTTGGGGGCTAGGCTGCCTACAGAATTTATTTAAAATAAACAAGTCCCAATTACGATGTTACTGATGCATAGCTCAGGGTTTATATATATATATATATATATATATATATATATATATATATATATATATATATATATATATATATATATATATATATATATATATATATATATATATATATATATATATATATATATATATATATATATATATATATATATATATATAAAACTATTTGTACCTTCTCTGTTCTTGCTCACCAAGTCAATATAACCCAATTTAAAAAAGCCATCGATTTCTTAATATTTTAGTCCGGAATACGAATCGTATGGACGAGACTGTATATTTCTTAGCCCACTCGTGGGCTGTACTCATGTGGAACTAGACTAGACTATTAACATATGTATATATATTTAAGTATTACACATTATCCTATATTTTGTAATCGGTCTTGTAATCGATCAAAAACGGCTGATGACGTTCCTAATCATTTTTTTTATCTTAATGCTATTAAAGTATCAATTTTAATACCTAATATTAAAATATTATTAATATTATATTATTATATTTAAATATTAACTAATTTTAATATGTAATATACTTAGTTTTTTGTAGAAAATTATACATATACTTAGAGAAAACATACAAAAATTTGAACACAGCGGGATTTGAACCCGCGCCTCACGGAAACCGTCCAAGCCACAAACTCTGACCGCTAAGCCATGCGTTCTTCATCACGCTGCGTCGAAATTCTTATATGCGTTATACAAGTTATTACTGCTGTCAGCATCTCTGTAGGGAGATTGTTACAAATTGCCTCTACCCAAAGATTATTGCAAAGAACAATCATTTGGCAAGAGAGAATGCTATTTATATTAAATATTATAGTGATTCTTAAATTGATAATCCACTTGGATCTCCCACAGCGGGTTCAAATCACGCTGCGTAACAGTAAGAATGATATGTTTTCTTTAAGTATTTTTTTTATCCTTGGTGTGAATTAACACTTTAAAAATCTTATGCAATAAACGAACGTGAATCAGTTTACAAGCGATTCGATAACTGGTAATAAGCGGTAAATAGCGGTTATTATCTCATTTAGTTTTTTTCTTTATACTTATTTACCATGAACCACTACTTAAAGGGTGCTTTGAAGGCAGTGGCAAGAGATAGAACGACACCGAGAGAGAGGTAGAATGTGGAGGAGGAAGAGAGAGGAAGTGTGTGGGGGATAAATAGAGTGGGAGGAGGAGATGGTGTGTCGGAGGGAGAGAGAAGGAGGGTGTGGAGGAGAGGAAGGAAGAGATTGTGGGGGGGGAGAGAGAGAGAGAGAGAGACTTGTTATATGGAGACTACATAGTATATCTAAAATACAATGCGAGGATCATGAGGATGCTGAGGTCAGTTTCTTTAGGAAGTTAGAGTTGACTGTCAGGTATCATACGTAGCTCTTAGCTATTTTTATATAACTTATAAATAAGCAGACGAAGCCGCAGGTGAAAACTAGTAACGGATAAATGTTTTAATATATAATATTATCAACACATTTTCAGTATTTGACCGCGTCCAAGGTTGGAATTTGGGACCCAGAATTACTTTATCACCATACTAATAGCATTTAAATTCAAAAAAAAATTAATTATAAAAAAAAATGATTTTTGATCTTTTTTATTTTGTCTGGTGCAGTTTTATTCGGTTTTAAGTTAAAAAAATATATACTATTGTATTGAAGACACTTCGTCTCTCTCGTCTACCTATATATTGGAATTGTCCTGTAATCTATCGGTCTATAAGCAACAGGTTGGTAGGGCGTGACCGTGAATGACCTTCGAGGACACAATGTCAGTCGAGTCACGTAAAAAGCACGAAGCTCCTGTAGACTTATTTAAATAAAAAAAAAATTAAAACTTATTTATTTTCGTAGCGGCACAGCATCTGACTTTAAACGAGACTGTCACGTTTTCGATTGCCGTATTATAATATTGCATATATATCAATGATATTTAACTGAGTTAAATGATAATATATGTATATGAAAAAATAATAAATTATATATGTATAAATATTTTTTTTTAAATTGTCTTTGGATGCTCTAGTAGTGATACCGGATATATCACGAATATGTTTGTTTTGTAAACTCTACTTTTTTAAGGCCCAACGTTTCGACCTGTTCTGGTGTGTTCTCACAAGTATACTCTACCATCCGATTTTCTAAAAATGTACTATACAACAAAAATAATTTAAATGATATATTTTATATCAATAATATCAAATATAGTAATATTATATCTAATAAGAAATATAATATCTGAATCTCTATAGAGTATAAATCGTATATTTATATATGTATATTAATGAAATGATCTCTCTATGCGTTTTATTTTGTTATAAGAATGTGATTAAAAAAATAACGAAAAGCTGTATAAAATGTAATCAATACTCACTATTTTATAGTCAATTAAAAAAAACACCACATTCCTTATTTAAAATAAGAAAAACTCAAGCATTATCTACCACGTTCAGATGACAACTGCGTTCGAGCGTTCCCAAAAAGTGAAACAGTTATGAAATACGGACTTAAATCAAATTAAACGTTGAGAAAAATGACATGTATGTCCCTAAAAATAAAGCTTACAATCGTTTAAAATAATAAAGACATACAAATAACAGGATTACACCACACACTGTTTAATAAGGCATTTATCTTAAAAACTGCCATTTTAATCTTCATGTCATGTCAGATAATAAATAAGCTATTAATACTATAATAAGCCTTTTTACTCTGAACATACGTCTCAAATTGGAAATTATATTTATATTTTTTTAAAGAAATATCTAAAATAGAGCTTTATTTTTATAAATTTAAAGTTTTATATGACTTTTTTACGCTATAAGGGTACTTCGTCGGAGCATGTACATTTTGGTAGTACAGGTGATTGATTTTTTTTTTAACTTGGATACATATTTCTTTCCTTTCCTTATATATATATATATATATATATATATATATATATATATATATATATATATATATATATATATATATATATATATATATATATATATATATATATATATATATATATATAACAATTCATACACAACCACATCATATTGATTTGTTATCAAGGCCTGTCTTATGACTTCATTTTGTAGGCCAGCTATCGATATGTTCCTCGCTATCTTTGATTGTAGAGATGTGTGTGTGAGATAGTGATATGACGTAAGTTGTCATCTAGAGCTGGAATTATGGAGAAGATGAGTCAGAGAGAAGCTAGTGTCAGACACTTTCCAATTTTCCCCAGACACAGATTTTAACGCCGCAATATATCTTGCCAGTGTTAGCTTCATATTGTATCCTGCATATTGCAGGTTAAGCAGAGAAACCTAGTGATGACGTCATTCAGCCATTGAGTGTTGAGTGGCGGAACTCATTGCCTAGCTCTGTCTTCTTACCAGAATGAGAAAATGACAGTAATTCATGCCTCGTAGTGGGAATCAAATCCACATCTGTTGCATATAGAGTCAGAGGCCGCGTCACAATCAAAAATATCAAAATCAAAATATTCTTTACTCAAATAGGCTATTGCAAGCACTTTTGAATCGTCAATTAACACAAGTGTCAGTATTGTCAGTCCTTCAAGAAGCTAGCACCAGCTCGGAGGGCAGTTCTGCTGAGAAGAGCTGGCGAGAAACTCAACAGTTGCTCTTTTTAATGTAAATTTACAATATATTTACAACTATGGTAAGCCTCCCGAATGAGCATCACTATACAACAGCACTACTGTCGCTGCGCCATGATGGACCCAATATGTATATATCATACAAAAAGTATCTAAACTTAAGTCTAAGGTAAGAACACTTAAGTATTTTAAATGGTACTTACGTCCTGTAATGTCAAGGATGACGCTGAAGTCCACCACTGTCAGGTTTTGATGTTTCGGTGTGAGAGGGAATGGTGTCACCCATATTACCTGTAATAGAAAAATATAAAAGTCAATTCTATATTTGCCACTTTAGAAATATAAAGGCAATTCAAATACAGCACTTGTTAGTAAAACGTATCTAAATGATGAAAATGTATGGAATTGGTGTAATTGGAAGCTTATGCAGGATAGCTATTATATATATAGTATTTAATAATAGAATTGTAATATTGATATTGAAAATAGCAACTGCGACTGTTAAGTTGTTCTACTGTTCTACTGTGTAGGCTCGTCTCAGTAGACCTGTCTTCTGTCAGGGTCATTTTGTGGTAGAGACATGTCCATTCAGTGTTCACATTTTCAGCAGTTCACATACACCAATGTATTGGTATTAAGGTTTTCAACACCAGTACTAGGGCACAGACAGTCTTTTTTCAATTCAATTTCACGTACTAAATTGATATTAGTACAGAACCCTCGGTGTGTGCGTACTATTCGCACTCAATCAATATTTTATAAAAAGTATTCTAATATATATATATATATATATATATATATATATATATATATATATAATATATATATATATATATATATATATATATATATATATATATATATATATATATATATATATAATATATATATATATATATATATATATATATATATATATATATATATATATATATATATATATATATATATATATATATATATATATATATATATATATATATATATATATATAATTACGCAATTGTTAGGGTTGCCATACAAGAAAGTTTTACGATAGTTTGTGGTAATCTAAATTTCTTTAGTTTATTGCCACACTATCATTACTATTACTATTACTGACATTATAAAAACTACAACTTTTATTGTAGGTTTTGATAATATTCAAATCGTCACATTAAAATATTTATGATTAAAAAAAATTATCAATAATGTATAGAGTAACTCACTTAAGAAACAACAGAGGCTAAGATAGATGTTTTTTTTTTAAATATAATAAACCTTTTTAATTTTAATTTCAATCTAAATGACTATCATACATTCTTAGTCGTATTTAAAATGATTTATGACTTCGCTATAAGTTCTTCTAACAAAAAGTCAGATATGTCACTTGCCATACAATCAGGAGAAATATGCACATTATGGCCGCCTTTTACTTTTTTGAACTTATTAATTTCCATTGCCAGGCACTTTATCAGGCACTACGTGTGTACAGTTGTCTTAAATAGTCCGGTGGAAATCTCAATCTAAAAGAAGTTTTCATTCTTTGATGCACAGCATCCAAGACGTGAGCGGCAAATTGTAGATATTACCCACTACACCCAAGGACGCTTTGGTATAGTCGGCGGAAGAAATGCATAATATTTATCCTTCTGAAATTTTGATAAGGTCCAGTATTCCAAGTGAGTAGCTGCCAGAGACAACAGATCCTGAGCCGAATTAGACAAGTGGTCTAGAGTGCCACACTAGATCGCTAATTTTGCGCACGAGTCTGTCATTTTCATTAATTCTAGAGTGACCCGGAATCCATACAAGAGTGACATCCAAACCCTTTAGATGACATGAGAATAATTCTTCACAAATCCTTAAAGACCTTAATTTACTATGAAACGGGCTATTTTTTATAGCTATTAAGCAGCTTAGAGAGTCAGTAAATATAACTGTCTGTTTTACATTGTGGGAGAGTGAACAGGATTGCTTCTAACAAAGCAACAGCCTCAAGTGTGAACACTGACGATTTGGGAGGACACTTAAATTGTAGGATAATTTTGAATTTTGGTATCGAGCAAGCTGAATCAACACAACTTTCTTTAGAAAGCTTTGATGCATCAGTAAAGATGTGAAGATGCTTAGACCCATTTTCATTAACAACTATAATACATATACTTCTCCATTGTCATACAGGCTGCGTACGACACCTCGGCAGATGCTCGCCGATCGACAGAATCAGAGTATTCTTGATCCCACCAGGGATTGGAAAGCATCGAATTCTGAATAGAAAGATTTTTTGGGGTATGTAAGTCAGCTGCAGATAAAATGTCAGAGACAAACCAATCATAACAAAAAGTGATATTTTTATAATTAACAAACTCAGGAAGATCATTCAACCTGAAATCCACAGAGTCAGCACACTCATACCAATTAGCTTTTTTAAATTTAATTTACGGATGTGGGTTATGAATGTAAGGGTGTCTATTATTAAGGGATAAAAGAATTGGAAAGTGTTCACTACCATGGGTGAAAGGCAGAACAGACCATGATAGAAGAAATTAGATATCTAGGAAAAGTGGAAATTAGAGAGGAAAACATTTCCTTTGCTATTTGCATAAGAACGTTGGGCAGAAGAGAAACGAGAGGATGCTTCTATGTATGAGATACACTCTTGAGACAACAATTTTGATAGATTGTTATCTTGCATACTCAGGACAGTCCTTATCTGTGGCAAACTGCTTACTGTTACAGAACAAACAATTTGAATTCTCTTTGGTTGTGTCACATGCATCACCAGAATGAGACTGGGCACACCAGTAATACCTTGGCTGAGATCTGCATTGTAATTTTATGTCCCCGTTTTGGACAACAATTATGCCACTCACACTCACATCATCATTGGTGATATCATTTATTTTGTTTTTATATAAAAATTGACCAAACTTAATAGCTCTAATTGAAGTACCAGCTGGGTTAGGAATTTACCTGGACATATACACAATGAAAGGGCCTTTATCAAAATCAATTTAGGACTTAAGACCAGGGACGGGTGGATATATAAATTTTGGATGGAGGGTGTCGCAGTAGATGGGTTTATATTTGTTTTTTTTTAATATTCGTAGTATTTAAAGGTGATTCATTCCCTTGTCTCTTTCTAGATATCGCGTGAATGTCAATTTTACCAGGAGGTTCAGGTGGTGGATCACCATCTATTATGAAATATTAAAATACAAGAAATAACCTTACCTAATTTAAACTACTCGTACCTAATATGCCGTTATTAACAACACAGACACAGACACTTGCTACAACCAACCACATTGTTAAAAAGGAGCCTTTTGAAACTTTAAAATATCTCCACTGTAGAATAATGAAAAGAACTAACACAAAAATAAGAAACTCTCACTGACATGTGTGTCAATCAATACAAACGCTAGCCAAGTGTGCAAAAGATTTAGAGTACACCTGTCACCTACATTGTTTTACTTATTAGGTAGAAAAAAAATAATCATGAGACACTTTGCTTTTCACATCTCTGGGATACTGGATTGAATAAATGTAAGTAATACTGTCGATTGGCATTGAATCCACGACCAATTATAAAAAAAAATTTAGATATAGGTAGGTATATATATATATATATATATATATATATATATATATATATATATATATATATATATATATATATATATATATATATATATATATATATATATATATGGAATCTGTTAAGTAGAAGTTGGAGCTAGGACAGTAGAGGTGAGATGTGCATTAAATAGGGCATGTAGGCTTAAGAGACACCTATACTTATATCGCAAGTTCTACCTAAAATCCTCACAAATCCGGAGATTGCTAAGTAATTTCTTTTTATGTATTTAAAAACAATATTTAATAGAAAAGAACTGTTATGATAGTACTGTCCCTTTAATAGTGCCCGTTTAATCTGATGATAAGATATTGTTACCTATATGTATATCTTTGTATATCTTTACATAATTTTTTCTATTAATTGTTGTTTATAATGAGGCGAGCTAAACTAAACAAGTCACAGTCCACTGAATGTTCTATTTATATAACGATACCGGAAAAAAGAAAATATTTATATGATTATTCACAAGTAGAGGTCGAAAGCAAAACCATTGCGAGATACTTTAAGACTGCGATGATAACAAATATTGTGCATCTTGTAAGGTATGCGTGTATAATTATAGATTATACTGACCTTATCATTTATATATTATTCAAATCTCTTTTAAAAGCTGTTATTGTCATTTTATAAAAGGTTAAAAAATGTAGAAATCTGTTATAAAAATATAGTTAGTGTTTTCATTGAATATCTAAAGTTTAATATTTATTTTTCTTTGAATTTAAATAAAAGTGGAAAATGTATTTTTGTACATGGCATCACTTTACTAATAATTGACGTATCGAATATAGTGATGTGTTTTAAGTAAAAAATATTGAATACGAATTGTTAAGTAATTATAATTTTCTTTTATTTCTTAAAATACACTCGACTGAATATAAAATTTATAAACTTATATAAAATTTATAAAAATAATAAGTATAAATTTATTTGTGACTAATAAAATAGTATTACAATAAATATACATTCCCAGAATAAAATTTGGATCTTAAAGTAAAGTAAAACTTCTTTATTGTACTCAAGATAAATTATACTATTGCTGAATGAACAATCTGTTCCAAACTACCTTTGGCTAGAAATTATAAAGAAATAGGAAGTTAGTAAATATATAAATAGTGCAGCATCAGCATAATATTATATACATGTATATATATATATATATATATATATATATATATATATATATATATATATATATATATATATATATATATATATATATATATATATATATATATATATATATATATATATATATCAAATTTTGGACTGCTTTAGGGTTTTTTTTTGAATAGAGAAGAAATTAGTAAAAAAAGGAAAAGAGTGGCACGGAATGTTAAGAATTAAGTTCAATTTGAATTTGTTCTTACACAGTCACATTTTCAAATTTACACACTATATACGATTATAATAATGATTTTTTTTCTTATATTAGTGTACACACATAGTATTAATCGATCATTGCTTTTATGACTTTCGCATCCCTATTGATAAGGCGACAATAAGATATGTCAGTTCGTTTTGGTTATCATTATCAACATATTGTAAATTTCATTTTTATTTTATTTATAACAACTCTATATATAACTCAAAGGAAAAATTTAACCTGAACAATTTATTATAATTTTCCGTTTATTATTCTAACTTTTATGAAGTGTATAAATTTATTAGTGTAAAACTTAATTTATTTGAAATACACCAGTTTTATTTATAAAGTGAATGTCTAAAATGGCCTTGTTGGAGAAAGAATGGTATATCGAAGCACCATGGGGAAGAATATGCAGTAAGTAATGTATATATATTCAACATTTTATATATATATATATATAAAATGTTATATATATATATATATATATATATATATATATATATATATATATATATATATATATATATATATATATATATATATATATATATATATATATATATATATATATTATATATATATTTATAAAGTGAATGTCTAAAATGGCCTTGTTGGAGAAAGAATGGTATATCGAAGCACCATGGGGAAGAATATGCAGTAAGTAATGTATATATATTCAACATTTTATATATATATATATATATATATATATATATATATATATATATATATATATATATATATATATATATATATATATATATATATATATTTTATATATATGTTTTAAAATTACACTTTGACCTGTAGTTTTAAAAGTTTCCTCAAGCAATATAAAAGATAAGAAACGTTAAGTTAGTTAATTAATATGAATATTCTTGTATAATTTTATATATAATTAATATTAATAATATGCTGCTGAAGGGTTTGTTGATTGAATGCGCTAATCTCTCTTCTAATTTATTCTTTTTGTGTTAGATAGTACATTTATCAAAAAATTATATAAGATTGTATTTATGTGATGATTGTATTTACAGTCAGAGTTACTTCAGGTATTTAGAATGCTAATACATAATTTAATTTACAAAAAAAAAAAAGAAATAACTATCAATAAATGTATTGATTTATTTACATTATTCTACAATTACAACATAAACAATAATAATTTTCACTAAAATTTAAATAATTTAAAAACAATGATTAATAATAAATTAAATAATTTAATAATCACATTAACTGATATAAAATAAAAAAAATTAACAAAAAATATGTAAAATGCATGTTTCTTAGTTATATCCAGTTATAGCCATAGACGAAGCAGGTTAAATCAATATAACAACTAAAATATGCTGATGTAAGTCTAATAAAAGTACAATTTATGTTAAAATATTTATTCTGTGGCTTTTTTTTTGTGAAGCAAAATAGATACGAAAATATTTTCTAAATTTTAAATGAATTCAGTTTGATAGTATACATAAACATTAAGTATAATAATAATAAGAGCTTCATGCTGTAACCCGCACATGGCAGGGTAGGCAGAGGGCCGTACGAACCTGGTGTTAAGACACCCTGTTCCACACTTGCTGCCTGTGGAAGCATTTCGTGTTTCCAGAGCGAACAAAATAAAAAATAATTCATTCTACCCTAGTGGGAATCAAACCTACAAACCGTCGCATACACAGGCAGATGAGTTGCCTCTGCACCACGACGGTCCTCTAAACATTAAGTAGTGAGCGATTAATTTGTATTCTATTATATTAGTCACATACATTAATGTGGATTTTATCCTTGATGAGGAAAACCTTGCTATTGTAATATAAAACAAACTTCAACCACTAAATGCGGACTGTCAAAAATATAATCTATAAGTTCACTTTTTATCCCCTGACTATCTACTGATGGGCACAAGTATGGGTCCATGCCCACCCCAGAACATTTATTAAAAATAAAATAACATTGGAAACAAAAAAAATCCTTTACACAAAATGTATTGAAATTAAAGTCAAGAAAGTAGAGCTGATTATTCTTTTAGTTGATCTTCTTATTTGGAAAACTCCCTAGAATTTTTTGGACTATGGACTATAGATGACAGAAACAATTAGAAATTGTAAGATATTTAAAGAAAAACATATAAAAATTTGACATAAATTAAGTACGGTGGCAGCGTGGGATCCAAAAAAAACCAAATCTTTAAAATATTTTATTAAAAATTACAATTTAAATTATTAACTAAAATGGTGACTGCTTGCTCGATGTGAGAAAACAAGAGTGAATTAATTATTTTAATATTAAAACTAACATGAATGAAAAATGACACTCTACGTTTTGCATTTTTTGCTGTTACAAATCTTAGATTTGATGGAATGCAGTAAACAAGTTACGCGAAATCTGGCTAAGCGGTTCCCGGGTAGTGTGGGAACGTAACACATACACAGTGGGATTTTTTATGTTTTCCTTTAAGATAGAAAAAAAAACAAAAAAAAATTATAAAAATTGTTGGAGCTCTATCTTATTTGACTATTGAAGTTCAATTAAGTTATTAAAAAATCATGCAATTTGAGTGCACTTTGCAGATAAGATTTCACATATCAAGATAAATAGTCTATATTTATAATAAAAAAATTTAAGTATTAAAGTCCAACTTATACAGGATTTTTTTTTAATTCTTAAAGAAAACATAAAATTTGAACGCAGTGGGATATGAACCCGCGCTTCATGGAAACCAAGTGCAAGCGCTCTGACCACTAAGTCTTGCTGTGCTCTTAACCAAGAGACCACCATTATAGATATTTAATAATAATTCTAACTGGATAGCGCTAAACGATTTAAAAAAATAAGAAAATGGTCTTGACAAACTGACAGACAGACACGACAGACTAAAGAACAAAAAAATTATCTTTTAGGGCTAGGTTTTTTTTCTATTGACGTACGGTATCCCTAAAAACAAGCGAACTGAGTTGTTTAGAGCACTCCGTTTTCGAGATGTTCGGCAACCACGGAACTTAACGCCGCGCTTAGTCTTGTTACGTTAATGAATATAATGAATTATCACGAGCAGGAGTCGAAGCTGCAACTGTTGTATATAGTTAAGCGCTTGTGCCGCTGCACCACAGCACCTTCCTTCGGTAAACATTATTTACCTGTCAACGGTAAAGGTAAAATAATTAATAATAACTATATTATTAATTAACATTATAATTTATTTACCTAGATACCCCATGCTTTACATGCCCCCGTATAGAAACGTATTGCTGATATATTTATTTATTTTTTTAGCTACACGCTGTATCCCGCACATGGCAGGGTAGGCAGAGGGAACCGTAGGAACCTAGTGTTAAGACACTCCGTTCCCCACTTTCCGTTATTCGAGACATTGCGGGGCAGAATCTTGTTATCAGAGCGAGGAAATGATTATAATTCAATCTACCCCCATTGGAATCGAACTCACAACTGTCGCTCTTACAGGTTTACGAAAATAATAGTAATAATAAGAATCCCTCGTCATCTATAATACAGTATACTCTATTATTTTCAGCTTCACACAAAATGTGAACAATTAACGTAATGTTTCTCAAAGCCTCTCTCTCTCTCCCCGCCTCTCTCTCCCTGTCTCTCCCCCCCTCTCTCTCTCCCTCTTTCTCTCTCCCTCTCTCTCTCCCTCTCTCTCTCCCTCTCTCCCTCTCCCTCTCTCTCTCTCCCTCTCCCTCCCCCCTCTCTCTCTAGTTTCTATTTTTATTATTTGGTTCCTTGTATTGGCATACATTTACTTAACTAGCTGCGCCCGCAACTTTGTCTACGTAGGAAAGTAAATTTGAAGTTTCAGCTAATTTTATGAAACGGCGCACTTTGCAGCGGTTTCGACGTACAAAATTACTTTAAATTAATATAACTTTTTTATTTTTGCACAGATTGAAATAAAGAATATTAAAAGCTGTATTTGAATCGGTTATGCCGTTGCTGAGATTGTCGTACACAAACGCACAGACAAACAAACAAGCAAACAGACAGACAGACAGAAATTTAAAAAAATGTATTGTAATAATATAATAATTTACAAAAATTAAAAATACATTCACTTCATCTATCACCCATAAAGAATCTCTTCTATATATTACCATTTAATTTACCAGCTACCTGAATAGAGTATAAGTATTTCGATTAGAATCTCTTACAATCAACTAGTAATAATTTTAATAAGCATTTTATAATTTACTACAAGAATGTCGTATATGTCTTGTGGAAATCAATACTTTTTCCATTATTGTCAGCCATTAGGCTAACAGTGTTGATTTGGAATGTTAGCCATTCCAGTTCCAGAGTTTTTTTTTTTTTAAATGCTTGTAATTATTCCAAACGCACTTGACATAGATCAAACAACAGAAATATGAAAATATTAAAAGTATTCATATTATCATGGAGAATATCGTGTCGCACAGTAACAGAGTCTTACTGTAAACAGCTTATGCGCCTATGGCGCCATCCCATAGTTCCATCACCCCACATTTATTGTTTTAAATTTAGGTGACAAACGGAGAGGGAAGCTCTTAAAATATTGACAAACCCTTAGGGGTAGCAGAATTACAATTTAACAGTCAGTATCGCCCAAACTGCAAATCCGTGACGTCATTTGCTTGTATTATATACATTTTGTATTTAACCTCCCTCCCAAAATGACAGGTAGAGAAAAACTAATAACAAATCTGTTTTTCATTGTGTGTGATTGCCGGTAGCCATACTCTATCATGAACGTATAATATTTAAAAAACTCCCGCTACCCTGATTTTAGCGAGACTCGATTAAGATGACGTCATTTGCCTGTATTATAGTTTTTATAAAAAATATTACTACTACTTCTATTATGTAATATATTTTTTCTTTTTTTACAGTAATTGCATGGGGAGACTGTTACGATCCACCTGTCTTCGTGTGTCACGGGACGGTAGATACGTCGGTTTCGTTCCGGCCTCTGATTAAGTTGCTACCGAGGAAGTATTACTATATTGGTAAGATTCTACACTCTACCGTCTAGATTATACAATTTTGAGTTAATTAGAAGTGAGTTTTTGATTTAATTCTCATTTTAATACTTTCCATTGTCTATAAGAGAAATTGACTTACAGATAAACTATTACTACAAAAAAAAAACAAATGTCCAGCCAATTGTTGTATACTAGCGACACGCCCGCGGCTTCGCCCGCTTGGATTACACTGTTACATGTTCATTTAATAGTACAGTGAATTGCAGCAAACTCTCACATATAATATATATATATATATATATATATATATATAATATATATATATATATATATATATATATATATATATATATATATATATATATATATATATATATATATATATATATATATATATATATACATACCATAATCTACCCATGTTCCAAATTTCACCCTGATCCCTTCAGCTGTTTTGATGTGATTGTGTAACAAACATACACACAAACTCTTGCATTTATAATATTAGTAAGATCTTACAATACACATGAATATGTTCAAAACAAGAATTGCTTTTTATGTCTCATAGAGAGAGAGAGAGAGATTTTCACTTTCTGTCTTTTAGAGAGAGAGAGAGATATTTAATAGTAAAATGGTAGAACTGCCTTATGTTAATTGGACAATTCTGAAAAACGTGTAAAACAACGTATAGTATTCATACGTAAATGCTTATTGCTCTTCGCTTATCAATATGGCATAATTACTATAAATTAAGGTTGGTACATATTCAAGAAGATAAGAACTAATTAAAGAAGACTCCAACGTGGCGTAGTTATTCTGTGCGTGGTTAATTCGCCACGATGATGCCACCATGGTGGTGGCGTGACAGGTACTTGAGGTGAATAAAATTAATATCGGTGTAGTCATGGATGGAAATTCACATTGAGCTATATTTTTAGAGTAAAACCTTAAATCTGGTCAAACGCGTCTTAAGCGGGAAAAGAAAACGCTACACATTATGTTCTATTTTCATATAAAAGACTAGTGATCCGATCGCAGCTTCGCCCGCTAGAACTAAAGCTTCAATTTCCGGATTTCTCTTTTCTACGAACTCAACTGTAACAACTGTAACAATTTTATTTATATGATTTCTCTATGTACAAAATTCCAGGGTCCATTTTACCCCGCTTTTCCCCGTCATTTTTACAATAACAAGTAGCCTATGTTACTTCTTGGGGCTTAAGGTATCTCTATTTTAAATTTCGTCAAAATCCGGCCTTTTATGTCATGCCTTGTGTCTACAAGAACTTAAGTGTCAACACAGTCCGCACCCCACTTATTCCCCCCAATATTCGAGACTCCATCGTGCTGGAGTTTAAAACATCTTTCTCTATTCAAGGGCAAGGCAATGAATTATAAATAAATCATTCCCACGACTGAATATTGAACCCACGACCGTCGCGTACCAGCAACACGCTGTTCTACTTGTCCCAAATAATTATTAGTTGTTCTCTTTTTATTGCCAGGTATAGACTTGCCAGGCAATGGCAGATCGGATCCAATGCCACCAGGTCTCATGATAAGTGTATACGATTTGGTATACAGCATACAAGTGGTGGTGAAACATTTTAGATGGGACTCTTTTATTTTCATAGGTCATTCTATGGGATGCTCATTAGGTGAGATGCTTTTTTTTTAAATTTTTTTTTATGATTAATTTATATACTCGCGTTTAGTTTTACTATTCTGGTGAAATATCTACATATGTTCATATTTATTAAACTCTTCCGTTACTGACTGACTGACTGACAACGTACACCCTATATAAGGCAGTATATATGTATATAGTATATATATAATGCTGAAGCAGGATCCTTAGGGGCTATATAATAGCTCGTTTAAAGATATTTTACAAAAACTAAGCTTCTACACACGGTTTTGGTTGAGTTTTTTTTTTTTTTTTTTAATTTTAGGTAAACTATACGATTTGTCGTATCCAGGCAAAATAAGTAAAACAATTGAATTGGATCCGGTGCCTTTTAATATAGCTGTGCAAGCGGATAAGTTTGCTAAATGGTAAGTCATGATGTCTATATACTTATTAAATAAGCAATAGGTGGTAGTGGCGAAGTGGCCATATGACACGATTCCCTTAATAAATGAATTAGTTACATTTGATTGGTATTTAAAAAAAAAAACATTTTTTGTGTAAACTTCGGAAATTTAGCTCAATTTTTATATTGAATACTGAATTTTTTTTCTTCGTTTTCGGCGCCGGTTTGCCTTTCAATAAATTGCACTCTTCGCCACTTCACCAGGTTAGGTGGTTACGCAGTGGGTAAGTGTTTTACCGTAAAAGCGATGGTTGCGGGTTCGATCCCCATACGGTAGAATGATGTTATTTTTGAGCTTCACGCTGTATATATTTTCTTTTTTCATATGTTTTTTTTTTTATTTAACCATGACCGTTTCAAAATTCTATTACGGTATTCCTAAATCTTTTCAGTGTTCAATAACATTTCTAAGGTATTTAAATGTGCTTACAGTTGCTTTAAATAATACCATACTTAAAGAAAACTGGTAAAAATTTGAACGCAGCGGGATTAGAACCCGCACCTATGAGTATTTCTCTAGCCTTAGTGTGGACTATATATTTTTTTTTCAGGTACAACTTGTCTTTCACGGAGTATTTTGATAATTATGAAAAATTTAATTCCAATCACAAGCCGAAAATCACTAAAGAAGAGGTCTGTATATATTATAGTATGCTTATATTGTTTTTTACTATTAGTTAGCTCGACTACGCTCGCTTGATTCGACGTTCTCGAATTTACTCTAATATATATATATATATATATATATATATATATATATATATATATATATATATATATATATATATATATATATTTGCTGGGATGTGTATTCGTGGGACAGAGTGTACGCTTTTACAATAGGATCCCAGAAAACGTCCGAGAATGTTCTATATTACAATTTAAAAAAATTGTGTGACGTTTGTGTGTTAAAGTGTAAAATTCTAATTAATGATTTTATAAATGATAACACACCTTGGGAATGAAATGCTCGCTCCAGTCTCCAGTCTATCTCGAGCGTATCTTTGTCAACTATGAATAATTGTATAATAATACTATATAATATATATATAACTCCCGCTGAGTTTCTCGCGCCGGTTCTTCTCAGGTCTGAGGCATTAACTTTAGTGAACCTTTGGTAATGTATTTGACGTTCAAAAAATGAATCATGTATTCTTATTTTGAATAAAATTATTTGAATTTGAATTTGAATTTGAACTACAGATGTACCGACTAGTCGGTGAAGCTGACTATCCTAGTCAGTGTAGTCGACAAGAGCATCGACTATCCGGTTTTCTTACTTAAATACAAACTGATTGATTATTAATGAATTAATCATATTTTTATTTAATTGAAATTGGGCTTACACACTTTGAAATGTGAAACAAAGCAAGTATATTGATGACGTCACCAATAGATTTTTTTTTATATTCCTTGACCTTGACCAGCCACTCGCTATATACAGAACTAGCAGGACAGTTAGTCAATATGTTTTTTTTTTTGCAGAAAAAAATTACAATATACCTATACACGCCTTTATCGATTTTAAATAATCGATCCATCGATCGATCGAATCGCTCGATGGATCTATTATTTCAGAATTTTACAAATAATCGGCTTGACCGATTATTTATTTGACTTGTCGGCCAGTCGGCCAAAGTCACATCTCTAAACTATATATTATAAATAAAATTGAAATGTCTTTTTGTGATGTTAAAATCACTAATTTTTTTAATGCACATAGTTATTTACACGTTACCGAAATATTAAAAATAAATAAATAATATAATGTCTGTCTGTCCCTCCGTTAATCTCCGGATCAGCTAAACCGATTTGTATGGAATTTGCACTTGGTGATATAAGAGGTTTAGAAGGCTACGTATTTATCCTAGATTTCCCACCGGGATCCAGATTTACACTGGAAAAACAACGTTTCAAAATCAAAACCACAATATTCTTTATTCAAATAGGCTATTGCAAGCACTTTCGTATCGTCAATTAACACAAGTGTCAGTATTGTCAGTCCTACTAGAAGCTACCACCAGCTCGGAGAGCAGTTCTGCTGAGAAGAGCTGGCGAGAAAGTCAACAGTTGCTCTTTTTAATGTAAACTTACAATATATTTACAACTGTGGTTAGCCTCCCGAATGAGCATCAACAGTACTTAACTCCACACACTAACATGCTTTCCCTAATAATATGTTTTTTGCCAGAGTTATACAAGCCATTAGCCCGTACAAACGGAAAGACAGACAGACAGTCATTTTTTTTGTGTTAGATTCCTCTTACCAGCAATTTCACTGTTACATATTCTCTTGCTAGGGCTGCGATAGTAATATTTATTTTCAATATTTTATAGGCATTATCGAAAATTATAAATCGACGTGGTCTCAGCAAAGAGACTGCAAATATGATATTGGAAAGAATGATTGAAAAATTCAGTGATGGCTTAGTTAGGTGGGTATTTTTTTTTTAATATAGTGGCTCTATATTAAAATACTGTTAAATTTTTACTAATTAATACAAATAAAAGTTAATACTGTTTTTTTTTTATAATATGTTGTTATTTCTCTCATTATTGTAGTTTCCCTCTCTGGTAATTTAAAACGGAAATGGAATTTTTGTCTTTGTCTTTGGTACCAGAGAGAGGAACTATAAAAATATAATAATGATTTTCCAATGTCATTGTTTTATAGTGATGTGCTTCCAATTAACTGTTATAACTTTATTGTAATCGTTTATCTATTCGATATATTGATTTTGTTTTTTTTTTTAATTTTTATTTATTCATTATTTTTTTTATTTTATTTAAAACGCAACTTTATTATACGATTACTTTATTACTCTTTTAAACCTTATTTATATTTTATTTATTTATTCCAGATTGACATACGACGATAGATACTATAATATAACATATCCGCCATTTTCACCGGATTATATGAAAAAATTATTCATGTCGCTCAAAACGCACACTTTAACGATAATCGCCAGTGATTCGAAAAATTCTAAGAAATACAGTAGATGTGATTATTTGCTAAGCGAAAATCCCGATTGGCCCAATTATAGAGTGAGAGAAGTTGAAGGGGACCACGATGTGCACATAAAGCATCCGGATAGAATCGCATCTTATATCGCTCAGTTTATGCTTAATGGTTTAAGCGGTTTGGATAATAAAGCGAAATTATAATAGCTTTTTTTAAGTTTGTTTGTTTACATTTCTGATTTTCGTTATTGGGTTGAAGGTGTATATTTTCATGAGAATTTGTTTTTTTTTTTATTTTTGTTTAATTTACGGTTTAATTTTCGTTGAACATTTAATATGGAGTTTTTTTTATTAACTCAAAATGTGCCTTAACTAAAATTCCTTATATTTATTAAGTATATTGTATTTACAACTCTGTTCATTTAAATTATGAAGTGAAATTCTAGTAGCTTTTCGTTTATTATTTTTTTAAAGTGGTTTTGCTTAGATTTTTACAATATTATTCTCTATTTTTGTCTGCGTTTGCTTCTTTAAATGTGTATATGTGTGTATATAATTAAAATAAAAGTGAAAGTTGAGCGTTTCAAAGTTTTAAATTTAAGCGGTTTGGATAAATGGACGAACCGTGGAGACGCGCGAGACTGTTTTCCTTGTTATTGGGAATAAGGTGAAGATTTCGTTAGATTTTTATTATTTTATATACTTGAGTTTTAATTAAATTTGACTTTAAATTTTATTTAAAGTAATTAGTTTTTTCATATAAATGCATTTATTTCTATCATTTTATACTTTATATGAATAAAGACAGTAACAAAATATATGTACAATAAAAATAAACATAATGTAATTATACAATACGTACGTACGTATTCTGGTTTTTTTTTCAGTTAATTTAATTTATTTATTTTGTTGTACTTCTATATTTTTTTTTTCTATTTTATGTGAATTGTAATTAATGTGTTACAAATTTATTTATATGACATGTTTAATAAAACAAACTGTATTTTTTTTTATTTATGTATATATATATATATATATATATATATATATATATATATATATATATATATATATATATATATATAATATATATATATATATATATATCCCGTACCCAGAATGAAAGTAACCACTGAAAAATTTGTAAATAATGGAAAATTACTGTTTATTTAGATTTCTTTGCTGTTAGTTTTTGGAATTATCATAAATTAGATAACAATTGAGTTGGCTCTCTTTTATTTTAAGATAACATAGTTCTTGGCAACAAATTGTCTAAATATTTTATTTTTTTAAATTGCCTGATTAATATACACTGCTTAAGGGAAATTAGTCCACGTACTACTCAACTGTGGAACTATGGAATAGCTTAGTTTCCTGGTCGATACATCGTGGGTACTGTCAAAGCGTCTACTTCCTGCCTTTGAAGCCAGCACGCACCTGTATATGTCTCACGGGGTCGTGGCTGATGGTGATCACTTACCATCAGAGGATCTGAACGCTCGTTTGCCTTAAAAAAAACAGTTTTTTTATTACCCTAGACCCAATCACTAGTTGTATTAAAATCGCATTTTCTATAAAAAAACAATTGTAACAACTGTATAGACGTAGATATTGGCCATATTTCATATAAAAGCACTTCAGTTTTGATGAAGAATTTTATATTTATATTAGTTGGTGAAACTTTTGGTAGTTAAATTAAATGGTTTTTATTTATTTGTTGCTAATCTTTACTTGAAAATGTTTCACTATGTAAGAAGGTCGACACGAATATTATAGATTATCCCATTATATGAAACTTATATGATAGTCGTGGAAGTTTTAGTTAAAAATTGTAATCATTACCTCTGGTTATCGACAAACATTAGCTTTATTTAAAATAATAAAAAGATATTTAATATAGAATATTATTTAAAACGTTATTGACATCCTAAATTAAAAGACTATGAAGTTAACTATTTTAAAATTTTATTTAAGTTATCGAATCGTAACAGGTTTTTAATTTAGTTTTATATTTTCTGTTCATTTCGACAGATTGTACTGTATAGCGTCATTGAATATTCGATTGATTTTAAGAATTAGCGTGAAGGATTTTAAGTGAACTTAATTAATTCAATGAGCCATGCATCTCTTAACTGTGTCACAAAAATATAAGAATCAAGGAATAAAATAATCGATTTTATATATAATCGAAGTTAGCAAATTTAATAATAGTCACATCACTATGTCACAATGACATGTGAACTGTCACTTGGTTTCTAAGGTATAAAAATAGGAATTGAATGGAATTTTACCTAAAGTAATATATTAAGTGAAAAATGTATTTAATTTATAGTAATATTAAATAAAAAGAAAATAAATAGCAAAACGTAAGTATATGGTGCACTTAAAGTTTCTTAATAAATGTCTAAATTATGATATTCAGCTGTTTCAAAGAACCGGCGAATCTCCCTTTAGTTAGTATTTATTTATACTATAACCCAAAGTATACATTTAATATATTTAAAAATTTATGTTTTAAATAAATCCTAATATAAGTATGCATGTAATAATGATTATATGCGTTAATTATTAAATTAAGGTATATCTTTTGTAGAATTTGAACATTGTAAACTTAATCGAAAAGTAATTAGCTATTTAAACTAAAAATAGAAAAGAAGATGGTCTATGCCACAAAATGCAGAAAATATATGAAGATTCAAATATTTTTTATTGTGAATGCATTTCAAAATATTATTTCAGATGGCACTGTTTTTAAAGCAAGATTTTGCTCCTCCAGTATTGTCCAGAAGATGGCTAGCTGTAAAGTTTAGACCTAACATGGTAATTTTACTTCTATTATTATTTCCTTTTAACTAATTTACTAATCACTTATTGTTTATAAATTCATTTATTTAATGGCTGTTGAGTGACATCGAGTTCTGCTACTTAACATGCAATGCCTCGAAAAATTGGCTAAAAAATAGAAAAAGGAGTGTCTCAACACATTCTCTCTGTCTTCCCTGCTGTATGTGAGAAGGATGAAGCTATATTTACATATAATAATATAGTTCATTATAAATAGATACGGGTTGTGATGAAATTGTAAAGCCTACTTAGTTCTTTTTTTTTACCTGCAAGCCATATAATGTTAAGATATTCTGCCTAATATTTTCCACTCAAACTCTAAATATTGCATTATGCCAAATGGAATTGGTTTTATCAGAGACAGGATAAAAAAATTAGTTCCCTAACGGGATAACAAACCTACATCCATTTATAGTCAAAAGTTTAGTACTAGAATAATATTTTAATAGTGTATATTAATAGCAACTATATTTTAAATGCAAGTTTGTTTAGATATCAAATCAATATTTACCTTAAATTTGTAATTATTATCTTATTTTATTTAAAATATACACCATGCACTATTAATATTTATACATATATGAGAAAAAAAATCTTATTCCAGCTTATCTACAGTCGAGACCACATCATATCTATACTGGAAAGTGGTCTATTATTCCGTGAGGACAGTATAGAAGTCGAGCAAGAGGCTCCCGATGCTGCTCTATCATGGCAGAGAGCGGGAGGCTGCGGGAACAGATGGTTCACTAGAGGTGAAAGGAATATGGTGATTGCAGCCACACTAGCTTTGATGGTAGCATCACCACCTAGAAAGTAAGTATTTCTTTCTACATATGACATACTATATGCAATATATTAATATTGTTATTTATTAATAATTTCATTAATAACTTCTTCCAAATATTTGTATATATATTTTTATATTGATTTTTGAAAATACTTGGTTTTATACTTTCCGGCTGAGTTCAAGACATTGCTGGACTCGCTCTAGCGAGTCAATGAAAATAATAATATATTATAATATATAACATTTATTAATTAATAATCAAATGCTGTCACACTGAACTACAATGGAGTTATTTTTATTTCTCGGTTGTTATTAAAAAAAAACTTAGTTTTTTTATGGTACAGTCCCAGACTGGTATACTGATGGTTCTCTTCTGTGGATGGTGGAATTTGTTCTCTATTTGAGGGTGTAATTTATATATAATATTGTGCCGAAAGTATATTAAAGAATATTTTTAAGTCTTTAGTACTAGCTTATCTATCTACTAGATATGAGGAAGATGCAAGAAAAAGATCCGAAAAGCAAATAAATATTATCATTCACACACAAGTATAGAGTTCGCAACCAGCGTTTACAATATACCAAAGGACAGCGGCGTTGAACTCCGCCACTCTACACATTTAGTAACTTGACACTAAAGGATAAAGCGTGAAGTGCTTAAAAAAACAAACTATTATTATAATTTTTTAAAGTGTTAATTCACACTAAGAAAGAAAGATACTTAAAGAAAACATATAAACATTTGAACGAATTTGAACCCGCGCCCCATGGAAACCGTCCAAGCGCTCTGACCACTAAGCCATGCGCTCTTCCTCACGTTGCGTCGAAATTCTTATATGGTTTATACAACTTATTACGTTATTAGCGACTCTGTCGCGAGATTTATACAACTTCCGCTACCCAAAGATTATTGCAAATAACAATCATTTGGCAAGAAACCAATATAGTTCTATACCTTTTTTTTTTATTCTAGCTTACAACGCTCGTCTCTTCTTAAACTGGCATCGTACTTAATCCTACCAATAGCGCTAAGAGCAACACACAGAATATATTGCAAGGGATCTCTAAACACGCTCCTGTGTATAATGCGTGATTACATGTCTTTAGTGCGACGTGCGACAGCGTGTTGCCGTGAATACGCCACTTTACACGCTAAATTGTAAGTATAGGAACATTGTTTTAAAATTTTATAATTTATGTACACTATACTTCCACCTGCTAAAAAGTAAATTACTAACACACTCAACGCACTCTATAACGTTATATACATACTCATGCACTCTATAACGTTATATACATACTCATGCACTCTATAACGTTATATACATACTGTTGCACTCTATAACGTTATATACACACTCATGCACTCTATAACGTTATATACACACTCATGCACTCTATAACGTTATATACATACTGTTGCACTCTATAACGTTATATACATACTCATGCACTCTATAACGTTATATACAAACTCATGCACTCTATAACGTTATATACATACTCATGTACTCGTACCAATACATTCAAGTATTACATGTATACACTCAACTTCACTTACGTACCCGCACACTTGTACACTCACTCAGTTGTATTCTTTTGAAATATCGCACTCTATTTTTTTTTCTAGCAATTTTCTAGCATTTTAATTAAAGAATTATGAATTTAAAGCCCTATATTAAGTCATTTCATAATTGAGACATGTTTGATTGAAATCTCTTATCTCATCAGTAACTAAAATTACGTAATCGACACAAGCAGTGTTGTTGCAATAATGGCTCGTATAATTTTTTTTATTGCTTCTGTGGCGTGTCACTCGTGAATTTGACATTGACATTGACATTGACAATTGATTTCCATGGATTTGAACCCACGATAATATCATATTTAACAAGATTTATCCCCCTTAGAGAGCATTGGTAAAAACAATAATAGAATCGAAACAACAACAACAAATTTGATTGTCACTTGTTATTGAAACGTCATTGATTTTAGACTACATGACCAAAATGAGGAGATTTTGTTGATTCAAAAGCCTAGCAAATTAAGCTCCCTTATCCAACAACAATTTTCCCAACACAACAACATTTTTTTATCCAACAACAATTTGTAGAGCGTCTGTGGCAACAATCATAGAATCGACACAAGCTATGTTGTTACAACAACAAACGTCGTTGCTGGTGCTAATGTCTCGTGCGGGCTCCTCCCTGCTGGGCAATGTTCCTTGGTTACGCGGTGACGTCACATGTGAGTTTGACAGTGACAATTTGATGGTAAGATTGTTTTTTTTTTTTTTTTTTTTTATTTTAACTTTTTGATTTTAGGTGGCATAGGTGTTACACTGTGGTGTACGGATTATTGACTGTAGAGTAGATTTATTTTATTTATTGAAGTGATTTGAACTGTCGTGAGCCGTCGTGGCGCAGAGGCACAGCGTCTGCCTGTAAACGCGACGGTTTGTGGGTTCGATTCCCGTGAGGGGAGAATGAGTTATTTTAATTTCTTCGCTCTGGCAACAAGGCAAAGCGCGGCGTTGAGGTCCGCCACTCAATGCGCAATGTCTCGAAAAGGGGTAAGCTGGGAACGGAGTTTCTCACTAGGTTTCCTCTGCCTACATTGCTATGTACGGGATACAGCGGGAAGCTAAAAAAATATATATTTAAGCATTTTTTTATTTTTTCCAAATTCAAATAGGTAAAAACAGAAGGGAGAGAGATGGATTTCTGGTTAAAGTATTCTTTCTACACAAATTGTAATTCATCCTTATAATTCACTTATATTAAAATATATATAATAATAATAATAAATTATAATTCACAAATATATAATTCACTTATATTTTATTAAAAAAATATGGTTTTCTTTTTTCTTCTTTAGAAAGTCCACCACGCCTTCCTCGTAGTACAATCGACGCTACTAAAAAATATTGCTCTAGCTCATTCCATACCAACTGCTCACATTTTAAAGATATACAAGAATCATAACGAGCGTATTCATTGGATCCACAATATTCTCATAACCCACCTTGTTGTGGAATTCAAAGAGAACTTCGAAGCTCTAGAAAGAATGTATAGATTACTTAAAAACATTGGCACTAAAGACGCTAATGGTATTAGAAAGATGGGCTCAGCTATTAATGATACTTGGTTGTATTCGGATGTTCATACAAATATAGCGAGATCTTGCTTAGAAATGAGGGTAGCTCTAGAAAAGTGCAGCCATTTGGACATGTTTCTCGATTCCTGCGCAATCAACAAGGGTCAGATCGATTTGGTGGTGCTGGACAAAGATATAGATGAAATAATAGATAAAATAACTAAATGTCTATCAACAGTACAAAATTCACAGATACGTTTGAAAAAAATGCAGAACAAGCTTAAGGATGATGAAGATGTGAAACGTGATAGTGACATGGAATACGAGGAGAGGGTGTTAGTGAGGATAGATGATAAAGAACCAGAGATAAGGGATGAGGTTTTTTATTTTGTTAAAACTGAGGACGATAGTGTCGTGTCGCCAGTTGGTGATATAGTGACAGGTCCAGGGAAGAGGGAAAAGGAGACTTCCAAAGTTGTTTTGAAGGAATTGAAAAGGAAATTGGTGAAAAGAGAAGATCTAATGCGAGAAAGAGAAAGGCAAGCGTTGGCTAAGACGATGCCAAACTTAAAACATATACCTGAATTCCCTAGACAGATTAATTACGAGGAATACATAGAGAAAAAAGGTTTTATATCCAAATTGAATAGAAATCAGATTAAAGACAAAAAAGTATTCATAAACTACAAAGTTTGCAAACGACGAAGGCGAAAATTTGGACATTTTAAATTAAAAATAAAAAAATATAAAACGGAAGACGATTTACCTGAACAATATTATGAGGCTAATGCCAAGCTCGATGTTAAAAGCACATTTTTAACACTAAAGAAAATTAAAAACGCGACCGTAGTAACAAAATGGCGGAAACAGATTAAAAATATTAAAGATGATTCATTATCAAGCGATTATTCAGAGGAAATAAGTGACACTGAAACTAAATATAACGATAACCAACATAGACATAAAACACAACAAGAGAACAGAAACTTCATATTCTCCAAAAAAGATCTAGAACTTTCGCCGTCGTCGTCTGACAGCGATTTTGATAATTTGAACAAGGTCGCATTATTGAATGACGTTAGGAAATATAGAGCGGTTAGAAAGAAGAATTATCCAAAACAACCTTTCGTAGATAATGTAGATGAAAGCTTGAAGCCAATAGAGTACAGTTTTGGCACAGGATTGGCAATGGCATCAGTTTTACAAGTAAATAGTAAAGCTAAAATGCCAAACATGATACAAGAAGACGTTTTTATTGGCAACGGTGAAGTTTCAATGGACAGTGGCAATGATGAAGACGCTTGAATTTGATTACCGCTTGTGATAGCTTTTTTAAGAGAATTATTTGGTGTAGAGAGTAGTATTTGTAGGTATTGGCAAGAGGCATTAATTTGTAAGCATGCAATTTGATACGACAATTTCATTACTGAGTTATATGTTTTGATTACCGCTTAATACAATTATTTGATTCGTATTATATTTGATTACCGCTTAATGCGGTTTTTTGATTACTGGTTTGATTACCAAATATGGTATCGTTTTGAATAAATTACAGCGTAATTTTATCATAGAAGTAGTAATGTCATAAGTTTTATGAATATATTTTAAAATTATATATTTTTTTTAATGAATACACGAATATTTTATTACTTTCATCTGCAAATGTGATTTTAAGCAATAATTTTATTAATAACTAAGTGAATTTGTTGAAAATTGGTATATATTGGTATATTAGTAAAAAAAAAGAGTGAGAAGGAAGCTATAACTGTCCTTTTTGCTCTAAATCTAATAACTTCTGATGTTATTTGTTATAGATACGTTATTTTTTTAATAACTCAACGAATTTGACAGTTGAATAATTATTATTGTAATAATAAAAAAAACAATTAAAAATTGTAATTTAAATAATCTAAAAATTATTGTAAATAATTTTTTATCATTAATGCCTTAAATACAATGTTAATAAAGTATTGGAAATCTTGACTTAGTTTTTTTCTCGCTTCAAATATATTATTAAATATTAGCATCGCTTTAGTAGGAAAAAGAGAAAACAGAGGCGGAGAAGAGAGAGTTCTGTCACTCAACAAATCTCTGTCGGGAAAATAGCAAATCGGCCAAGTGCGAGTTGATTTCGCCTGCCAAGGGGTTCCGTACTAATTTCATGATGAGATGTGATGAGAGATGTGAATAAAATTTCCAAAATGCGAATATTCCGTCAGAGATAAGTTATGTATGTACATACACTATTATTCTTTCACGCTATTATCTCGCAATTTATAAGGAGAGATGGAGACTTTATAGAGAGATATTATGTATATAGATGTGTTTACAGTATTCGGAATCGGATCGCTTGGATGTATCGAGTTAAAATTAATATAAAATATCCAGGTCTATAGTCCCTTTGAGTACTGAAAAAATTAAAAAATAAGGGCGTTTATTGCTTACAGGGCGTTTTTCGCGTTCACGTAGTTAAAACCTTAAACTTAAGCTTATGGCTATAGTTTTTTATAAATTTAGTGCTTTTTTGTGAACATGACATTAGTACGGAGCCCTCCGTGCGCGAATACAACTCACACTTGACCGCTTTATTTAATAAATATTCTCTTAGTTAATAGTGAATTTCATATATTTGAATATTCTCTTCTATTCGGTTACCATTCAGGGGCAAGGAATAACTGTCATTCGCCTAAACTATCACGACAGAGCGAGGCTCAGCTTCGAAGCTCAACACATAAAGCCTCTAGTTCTGGAGAAAACGTAGTGTTTTAACACTTAAGTCCTGCTCTCCCCACTATATGCGGAAAAATTGTAAAGCTTTGGTGAAGCTGAAAATTAATTATATACATATATATGTTATGTTAGATTTCATGCATTTTTTTTTAATTTTTGTATTACACGCGTATTATTAGTTATATTATATTATACACGTATTATTAATTATATTATAAATATATTATTCTATTATATATATAATATTAAAAAAAACATCCACTTGCTACAGTGGCGCCACCTTAATTTGCTCGCTTTTTCAATATTTTACTTTTTTTTTACTGAGTTGGTACTCCTTATGTCTACATTCCATAAAACAACGACAACCTCTTTAATTTACACATGAAAATTGTAGTACCTATATGCATTTTCAATGTAAATCAAATAATCAAATAATAATTTATTTCTTTTTTATATGTTCTTATGAAATTCTTTATCGAAATTATTGTCATTTTAAATCCTTTGGGTGTTAACAATTTAATAATATAAAAAAAACCATCTTCCCGCTTTGCTTGCGGCGTTGAGTTCCGCTTCTCAAGTATCTTAATCGCTTCAAACTACAAAATACATATCATAAGACTTTCACTAAAAAAAACTACAGTTAAACAGAAAAGCATTAATAGTATGAATTTCAGTAAATCCTCTCATAGTACTCCCCTACACTCCCCAACTCCACTACATGCCAAATTGCTGCGTAGGTATATATATATATATATATATATATATATATATATATATATATATATATATATATATATATATATATATATACATATATATATATATATATAATATATATATATATATATATATATATATATATATATATATATATATATATATATATATATATATATATATATATATATATATATATATATATATATATATATATATATTATATATATACATATATATATGACTGACCGTGACATATTAAGCCATAAATCGATTATCAGAATGAAATTGCATTTTAAACAATCGATATTATCATAGAACTTGAACATTCTTTTTAAATGCTATTTTACACAGAATCAACGTTATATTAAAAGTACATTTTAAAGTACATTTAAAGTACGATATTTAAAGTACATTTTTTTTATTTATAGTAACATTTCAATACAAAAGAAATGAATAAATTAATGTTCTTAATATGTATGTAAGTAGCAAAGTTTCATAATATTTTTTTTAGTGTCTAAACACTCTGTTTAATGTTTAAATTCGAGACACTACGTCTTGAGAGTCGGTACTCAACGTCGTAGTGTATTTAACCAAAGAATTAACATAATTTATCCTCTGAACGAACCCACAACCGTCGCATTTACAGCTAAAACAACTGGCAGGTACCAGGACTTCATAGCTGACCGAGAGATCGTCACTTCTTCATCTACCTAGCATTATCCCGGCCTATTGCCAGGGTCTGCTTTCCTACTTAATCAACTCCACATTGCACGGTCTTGAAAATCCTCAGTGGATAGTCCATTGGCTCTCATGTCCTGCATCACGATGTCAAGGGGGTCTTACTCCAGGGACAGATCGGAGACAGTCGGCGCATAACATGGCCATACCATCTCAGACGACGCTCTTGGAGCTTATCCGCTACGTCACGGACCCCAAGACTATCTCGAATGAATGTGTTGCGTATGCGGTCAGCCCGAGTTACGCCACACATCCACCTCAGCATCTTCATCCAATCCAAGATCCAAGTTACCTGAACTTTTCCGATTTAACGGCTGGCTCAGGACTATATGGATTCAGGCTTAGGACTATACGGGTTCCCGCAAGCCTCCGTCTTCAACACATTTGACTTGAGACTACCGTTCTCTACGTACCCTTACAGACGTTCACTTTATGCTCCAGCGTCAGTTGGGTCTCGTCAATGAGTGCTATGTTATCGGCATACATCATCAGCCATAGAGACTGACTATACTAGTAATATAAAACTAAAGTATGAAAATTTTAAAGCAGCGGGATTTGAACTTGCTCCCCTTGGAAACCGTCCAAGCGCTCTGACCACCAAGCCGTCCGTTCTTCATCGAGCTGCGTCGAAGTTCTTATATGCTTTTTACAATTAATTTACGTTGTTAGCATCTCTGTTGAGAGATTTAAAAAAAAATCATCTATCCAAAGATAGGGAGTTCAAATCCCAGTGCGTTCAATTTATACGTACTTTGTCCGAAAAACATTTCTCTTCCCATACCTTGAGAATAACATTTAAAAAGTAATAAAGCTTGATTGAATACAAATTTTTTTTTTTTAATTTTCAGTACATTTTTGGTTTGTGCGGTGCAAGGTATCCCCCCACTTGTTTTGCCGTATCTACAGAATGAATATGGTAATTATTCATTTTACTAAACATCAAGTACGAATTGAACTCATATGTACGGGGGTTCCGTATCATTTTCTTATACCATTAAATACGGCTTATAAAAGTTGATAAACTTAAATTTGCCGGTATATACTCTGACTGACTCTGTCGATCTGGAGGATAAGGTCTAATTGAAAGAGCGGCGTTGAGTCTCGATGTCTCACAAATGGACGGGGAGATGGGAAACAGAGTGTCTTAACACCAGGCTCCCTCGAATTGCCTAAGGTACCATAACCTAACCTATCTGTATGTCATTTTTTTTCTCTTTGCCGCGGCGTTAGGTTGCGCCTGTCAACGTATACATTATAAGTAAATCAAACCAGAAGAACAGCAGAGACTAAAGTGGCATATACCAAAGATCTCCGTTTCGCTTTTAGTATAAATATATATATATATATATATATATATATATATATATATATATATATATATATATATATATATATATATATATATATATATATACATATATATATATATATATATATATATATATATATATATATATATATATATATATATATATTTCAGGCCTTGAATCCTATTATGAGAGTTGCTGTAGCTCCGAGGAGAGAGCAAATGATCAATACACGGATTATTATGATGTAATAAAACATAGAAATTGAGTTTTATTTTATTTCAGTCACACATACTGTAGCCAAGGTGGTCGTTGGTTTGATTCCCGCTCGGGTATGCTCTGGTGTTGAGATCCAGTCAGTCACCAGTCTCGACTTTTTATCGATTTTGTCATACCTATATTTAGTAATGAAAAAAAAATACAACGCGCTTTGTTTTACTATTTGTCTATGGCTTTTGTAAATCGAAAGAAGTAATATAATAGGTATATTGGTCAAGTGCGAGTAGTAACCGTGTATTGTGGGTTCCTTACCAATGTCATGATTAATTTGATAAAAATTGACAAACTTAAATTTGCGATCGTATTCACCCGTTTTGTATGAAATGAACTACACAAATAAGTTTGTAATGGTTTTGTTTTTGTGTTAAATAAGGAATTTTTAATTTTCGGATTTTTTTCAAATATTTTTTTTTCGTAAGTCAACGGTAAGACTTGTTTCATACAAAGGCAAAGGCAAGAACGCTCGTATCTTCATTTTTCCCGCCTTGTATTTGACATTAGCACAAACTTGATACCTCGTTGGTGCGACCAAATGTGGCATTGAGTTCTGCCACTCAACATGGTCTCAAGATTGTGCCAAAAAGTCTGACACAAAGTTTCCCTGCCTACTCTGCTTTATTCTTCATTTAGTCAATCATCATCCGTAGACTGAACTATAGACTCCCAGACGTTTCAAGCAGCGTGCCAGTTGAGCACAATTTACTTCGCCAACGTCACGTTGTATGAAAAATACTTTTCCATATTATTAATTATTACCAGGCTAGAGCAATGTAGTAATCAATGGATTGACAGGTGACAGATGACAGATGACAGGTGACGGATAGCATATGACTGATGATGGATGACAGATGACAGATAATTGAAGTGTACACAAATTTAGTAATTTGCTTATTTTTTTTTATTTATAAAGTTATTTTTTAATATAATAATAATTTTAATATATATTTTTAGTTGGATGTAAAACGGCTACCGGTATCGACGGTATCTGCGTCAGAAGAGTGGACTGTAACTTTTCTACAAAGAAACATAGATCTCTCTCTATATAAACCTCAAGGTTTTGAAAGGTACAATTTTTTTCCATTTCTAACGTTTGAAAATCCTGACCACTTACCGTGGACGCTTCTAATCTGGTGGTATCATGCTGGTGGTTGCCATGATCTCTGACGTCATGTAGACGTCATGTCGTCCTTGATTGTGGAAAATGTCTCTAATCTAGCCGTAAATGCGATGGTTATGGGTTCAACCCCCATGATGCTGATCTATTTACATATTTACATACATTTACCTGCCGTGGTAAACAAAGTACAACGTTGAGGTCCGCTACTAAGCACGTTAAGCCTCAAATTCTAATGGAAAGCGAAAGAAGAAGGAGTGTCTTGTCACTAGGGTCACGTTCCTTCTGCCTAACCTGCTATGTGCGGGATACAGCGTGAACCTGAAAAAAAACCGTACCGTCTCAGGTTGCCTTAGAGATAGAAAACACCCACAGATATAGCTTAACTTCTTACATGTCATTTGTACAATTAATGGTTCAGCATTATTTTATGCCAGAAAGTAAAGTTCGGGGGGGGGGGGGGGGGGGGGGTCCTTGCTCCAAATGATCTAGATACTTATCACGCAAAGGCGACAAAAAGAACAGCTTATATCTGAGCACTATGTGAATTCACTAATCCTGCCCTTACCAAGTGTAGGAGCTAAGCGCCGCATTATGTTTCATCGAAAACTTAACACTTAAGTTATCTTTGTCTAGAATGCTTTGATTGAAAAAAGCGCAAAAGTATGTAAAATTTTATATGAAGAAAAAAGTTTATGCATTCATTTTCCCGGAGAATGGAGAAGAATTGGATGTGAAGGTGGAGAATTTACTTTTGACCAGGTTCCTTTTTATTATATGCAGGATTAAACGTCAAATTATAAAAAAGATAAATTTATCTCAAAATTTATCATATACTAAAGAGATAAATTTCACATATACCAAAAGTATATGTTAAATTAAATTAAGTTTAATGAAAGTAGGATTAACATATACTTTAGTACTTTAGTATATGTTATCCTACTAATAATAGTCTGTCAGTTTGTATGTTTGTTCTGGGATCACGCGAAATCTATTGAACGGATTTAGATGAAACTTGTCAATAATATAGCTTATACATCAGAGTAACATATGGAGTACAATTTGTGATGAACGAATGCAAGTCAATTGTCTAATAAATAAATAATAGTGTAGTTCAAGCGGACGGAGTTGCTAGTATGAAATAGAACTAAATAGTATTTATTCTTTTTTTTTAGCAAATGTTCGGATAAGCAAGTCTGTTGTCCACCTAACAATTTAGACTACTCTAAGCCTCGAGAAGAATAGAAAAAAAAATATATACAATTATTATTATTTAATGTGTTTTTCTTTTTGTAATCTTTAAACAATTATATTTCCTTTTAATTAATCATTATTATATTTATAATATATATAAATGACCTTTTTTTTTTTTTTCGCTGGGAAATGCTTTTTACGCAGACCATCCTTGAGTGTCCTACTCACTCCACTTGTGTCCTACAGAGGAATGGTACTGTGGGACTCATCGAACCCGACACTACCCACTAAAACCCAGCGGAAACCCTCTCCACCTATATGAGATGCTGCAGGATCGCTTGCGCATGCCACAGCACCTCGGTGGAAGGCCCACCTAACGTGGGCCACTATTGCCTTCGGGGAGCCCCAGGGTATCTTCCAGGGCGCCCGCAGCCTCGATGACTTGCGGGAAGATCTTCATGACCTTCCTGCAGTAGCTCCTCTAGGGTCAGGGAAGTTGGAGATGCGCGTACCGCCTTCTCCTACCTCCTGGTCTACGACGGCGGAGCAGATCTGCGTCCACGCTAAGCTCGCGCGCATGCTCCGCGGCCTCCTTCTGTGCGATAACAGATTCACAGAAGGAGACTGCTACAGACCAGTTCCTCTCACTCTCCAGCATGGCTTCATATATAAATGACCCGCTCTAAATACAACGCTAACTTTAATTTTTAATCTATGCTCAAGCTTATTGGCGGGAATTTAGTTAATACTTTTTTTTTACAAAAAGAAAATAAATATTTTTTTTTATTTCCATTCTCCACAGAGAAAAATGTATTTCGTTTCTTAAAGTCCAGTCCATCTAGTATTATCATGTACATCTCAGGTATTGACCAGAAAGTGGATGGTCACATTAACATCTGAACTATTAGAGTTCCGTGGCCAAACGGCAAAATACGGAACCCCTATAGATTCGTCATGTCTGTTCTGTCTGTCCGTCCGTATGCTACAGTCACTTTTTACCGAAACTATAAAAATTATACTTGTGTGGAAAATTTGGTAAGCAGATGTATTAAGATTTTCATTGCATAGTATAATAGCCTCCGGCCTCCTATAATAGCCAGGGGCGAAGTGTCCATAGTATTTCCACCGGGTGATATTTTGTAAATGTTAATCAATAATAGTTAAAATTTAATAATTAAGTTATGTAAAAATCCTATTACAAATCAATTTAATTTTACGCAACAAAAGCCATAAAATATTGCTGCGTAAATAAACTACGTGAACAAAAATCAGTTTATTTATAGCTATTTTTGTAGGATTTCATTCGACAAGCCGACGTCGACCTTTATAAAAAAATACTCTCTTCGACACTGTAGGCTAAATTAAATTTACAACACTATAATCTCTTCTTCTTCTTCTTGGCATTAGTCCCGGCTTTTGCCAGGGTCTGCCTTCCGACTGAGCCTACTCCACTTTGCACGGTCTTTAACATCCTCAGTGGACAAGCTATTGGCTCTCATGTCTTGTGTCACGACATCCAGCCATCGCTTCCTTGGGCGTCCGGGTGGTCTAACTCCACGGACAGACATGTCAAGGCACTTCCTTCCGACATAGTTCTCAGATCGGCGCATAACATGGCCATACCATCTCAGGCGACGCTCTTGGAGCTTATCCACTACGTCACGGACCCCAAGACTACCTCGAATGAATGTGTTGCGTATGCGGTCGGACCGCGTCACGCCACACATCCATCTCAGCATCTTCATCTCCGTGACGTGAAGCTCCTGAGTGTGCCGAGATAATGTTGGCCAACATTCGCTGCCGTATATAAGAACAGGTCGGATAATGCTCTTGTATATCAGTCCCTTGAGCTTGGGCGGAATTCTGCTATCGCAGACCACACCAGTGACCTCCCGCCATTTGGCCCAGGCAGCGTTTATACGGGCATGGATGTCGTGGTCGATGCCTTCAGACTCATGCATAACGGCTCCAAGGTACCTGAACTTCTCCGACTTAACGGCTGGCTCAGGCCCGATATTGATGGTGCTCAAGTCCGGGTTCCCACAAGCCATGTACTCAGTCTTCGACACATTCAGTTTGAGACCACCGTTCTCAAGGGCACCCTTCCAGGCGTTCACTTCATCATCATCACTTCATCACACACAGCATCAGTCGGTTCTCATCGATGTCGATCTCATCTATGTCATCGGCATACATTTCTCATGTATGCGTTAAGCAATAAAATATTTTCATATTACACGCTCCAATTTCGAATAAATAGCGGAACAAGAATCATATCGCCATCTAAATATATATTAAAATATATTAAAATTTAATGGGAAGTTGTTGTATAGAGCATTTGAAATCTGCAAGTATTTCTCCCGTACATAGGGTAGGGTAGGCAGAAGTAGTGTTAACCCACACTCCGTTTGCCCACGATTTTTCACATCCCGTGGCGGAACTCAACGCCGCGCTTTGTATTGTTACCAGAGCGAGGAAAATAATTCATTCTCTCCGAGTGGGAATTGAACTCACAACTGTCGCGTTTACCTTATCCCTTGATAAAATCCCGTGTTCCCGTGATAAAATCACTAGCAGGTACCAGGACTTCATAGGCGACCGGGAGATCGTCACTATAGAGTACAATTGTATTCAACAACTGTCAACTGTCAACTGGCAGGTACCAGGACTTCATAGGCGACCGGGAGATCGTCACTATAGAGTACAATTGTATTCAACAACTGTCAACTGTCAACTGGCAGGTACCAGGACTTCATAGCCGACCGGGAGATCGTCACTATAGAGTACAATTGTATTCAACAACTGTCAACTGTCAACTGGCAGGTACCAGGACTTCATAGCCGACCGGGAGATCGTCACTATAGAGTACAATTGTATTCAACAAATGTCAACTGTCAACTGGCAGGTACCAGGACTTCATAGGCGACCGGGAGATCGTCACTATAGAGTACAATTGTTATCCTTATATGTTATCTGTACATATTGTAGATATCTGTTAATTTTGTTATAGGTGAAAGATTTAAACTGGATCTCTTTTAAACACGCATTATCTCTTTTTTACCGTACACTCTCCTTCGTGCGTTCTCCATTCAACGTGACATTGGCGAAGTGAATTGTGCTCAACTGGCACGCTCGAAACGCCATATATAAAGATAAGAAGAAGAACACTTCATAGCCGACCGAGAGATCGTCACTATAGAGTACAATTGTATACAAGTCCCCCTCATGGGAATCGAACCCGCCACCGTCGTGTTGCCGTCAAACGGTGTGCCACTGTGATACCTATATTAGATTTAATATATATTAGTTTTCGAATCGCGCTCGTGGTGAATGGACACAAGGCACTTTCTCTGTTATAGCAGTATGTTATCTTTGTTTTTGTATTTTTTTTTATTTGGCAAGCTATATCATGTGTATAGTAGAGTAAGCAGAGAGTGTAGCCACTCCGTTCGCTATCATTTTTCTATAATAATATGCAGTAATGTTTAGTGCAAATTTAAGAACCTTTTTTTTCCAGTTTTTTTTTAGTATCTTAAATTGTCCGCTACTCATGCACTCTCATATGTATAAGACAAATGTCAGCCTTCCAAGCTCGATGCGTGCGCTGTCTGTCAGTCAGTCAGTCAGTCAGTCAGACTATTGATTTTTTTTCTGAAAATTGTTTTTTTTTACAGATCAAATTTATAGAGCATGTTCACTATTGGCTTCTTGTAAGTTTTTTTTTTTTAACTACTACTTACGTTAGGGAATTTAGGTTTGAGACCACCTTTAAGTAAAATTTTCAATAAATTGCTTGTCAAGTGTTGGAACTTGATAGCCTATTTTTTTAAATAATATAATTAAATATCGATTAATAGAATTTGACAAACTTAAATTTGCGGTCGTATGCGCTAAATTTGTATGAAATTAACGACACAAATAAGCTTATAGTGTTTTTTTCATGGTATATTTATTTAACATTTTCCATGGTGTGGACATTTTCAATTGTTTATCCTGTGACGTCGACGGGACGTTCTCTATAGGTTTCAACTTGCTACCTCCATATAACATTGATAGAATAGTCTTGACAGACAACAAAATGGTCATATAAGGGGTTTCATCATATACTTTTGACGTACGGTACTCTAAATATAAATATGAGCACTTCCAGAAGGCATGTATGAAGAGGTTGATGATGACATGTATGACGAGGTGAAAGAGGTATGTAGGGGCCGTAGAGTTTGTGTCTCCGTTCTCTCTGCCGCTAGAGATAAAGCGTAAAGCTATGTATATATTTAATAAAAAAAACAGCACAAAAATTGCTCTATGGCTAGTCTATACACAACAAGCGATAGTAACTTAGTCATTTTAGTTGCATTAATCACAAATTATAAACAGTATGACATACCGTTTCGAATTGTACGTGCGACCCAATTCTTCTAGCAATAATTGTGAGTCAATATATTCATTTTTTTTTTAAATACTCTGCTTTATATACTCTGTTTCACGCTGTATCCCGCTCATAGCAGGGTAGACAGAGGAAACCTTGTGTTAAGACACTCAGCTCTCCACTTTCCGATCAACTTTCTAGATACTGCGATGGCGGAACTCAACGTCGCGCTTTGTCTTGTTACCAAGGAGCAAGGAAATGAATATAATATAATTAATTATCAAGGAAATGAATATATTATAATATAATATCCTCGAGTGGGAATCGAACCCCACAGTGTACAGTCCGAATCATTGTTCTATCTTATTTCATATAGTAGACTTAAAGATATATTTTTTTTTGATTGCAGTGCTGCCCTCCTCTATTGTGCATCACCGGGAATGTTATTACAAAGACCAATTGAAAGCGAAAGTGGTAATATTTACAACAGTTTTATACTAAAAAAATATATATTATATATATAATATATATATATATATATATATATATATATATATATATATATATATATATATATATATATATATATATATATATATATATATATATATATATATATATATATAATTATATATATATATATATATATATATATATATATATATATAATATATATATATATTAAGTGTAATGTTAGCCAAGTATATCCAAACTGCTCCATAAAGTCCGATAGTCCAAAGATATTACATTTTTAAGCATCCTGTACACGACAGACAATGCAGCGGGAGTGTGCACTGAAGGTACCAATTGTAGATACCAACCTGCACCAGACGAAGGGCTAGTGCACACACCCTATGGATTAGTAAGGTATGATTTTATAAAATATAAATCTTAAATAATCTATTTTTTGGAATAAATAAGGAGAATAAGTTTGAATATATTAAATTAGACTTAAGAAAACAGAATTTAAGTTAAGAAATCCCCATGTCCACCACAACACCCCCCCCCCTTTATTAATGGATCCCCCAGTGAATAAAAAATAACCTCACTCAACCACTGGTAACAAAAATCTCAATTCGCCACTCTGGTAACACAAAGTGCGGCGTTGAATTACGCCACTCAATATAGATATATACCTCAAATTCAGGAGAAAAGCTATTCACTCACCCTGCTATCCCAAGAGATGCGGCATGTTGGTGAAATAAGAGGATAGGCGAGGTAGGTCTTAAAGACGCTATCAAATTACACTAAGCGTAATATTTGCACTAAATAGTTCTTATCCATGTTTTATATTTTCATATGTCTTTCAGCCAATGCTCCCCGAGGGAAGTCTGCTGTCCTCCGGACCAAATCATCGTAGACTATTCTAAGATTTAATAAAAAAAAAATTATATATTTCTAAAGATATGTATTTCTGTAGTTGTGAAATAACACTTTAAAACAATAAAGAGTATCACTACTTCTATTTTTTTTTCTTGATCCAACTTCATAGCAGGAGAGTGTGGGATATAACTAAGAGAAAATTATCCATTCCCCCCAAATCCCCTCCAGTGGTGGGGGGTGCCAATCCAGTATTAATCTCCAATCGACCGCCAATGTGACTACCAGGTGGCATGTACCAGACTAGTATGAGAATAAAATCACCAAAAGACAGACAGACAGACTGACATTGAACCTATACAACAGCATCAATATTAAATGATTTCTAACCAGTTTTCATATAATTAGACATTTAATGTGCGGTATTTAAACAGTTCGTTAATGTATTTTTAATTATATTTCAAAAAAAATATTTATAAAAAAAAAATTAAAGTTTCATATACGGTCGAAATCAAGTTCAAGATGCACGTCACTGGATATATGTAAGTAATTCGTTTTTTTTTTATGGTAGCTTCAACAAAACAATGGAACTAATTCTAATTGTATTTAACCCTCCGTTGTCCCGTCTGTCTGTCTGTCCGTCTGTCAGTGACAATTTTTCTCGAGGTTACGTAGTAGGAAATATCAGGCTTACTATTGAAATTGTCATCCAATATCCAGGTCTATTCGTAATCTCTCACAGGAAGAAACCACTAACTTATATCTATAGTTCATTTCATACAAAATAATTTTTTATGTGTAAATTTTTAATTTTTAATTGTACTTTCTGCTGAACTACTTCGGAACCATCAGTGCACGAGTACTACTCGCACTTGACCAATATTTTTTACTCGTCTTTCTAATCAACGGACTATCTGTATGTATGTTTGTTACACAAAATCACTAAATACTAAGAAAAACATGAGTATTTTCAAAAAGCCCTTCTACCTCCACTTAAAGGCCGGCAGCGGATCAGTAATTAATTAAGGATTAATTGTGGAACTGTGGAATACACATTTTCCTTTGGCTACCTTGTTATATAAGAAACCGGTCAAGTGCGAGTCGGACTCACGTTCCGAGGGTACTGATTCTTTTTATGTTTCCAGAATTCTCTTTGTGTTATGCGGATTAATGACTGGAGGACTGCAACAAAACGCTACAGTTGAATGTAATTATAAATACTATTAGTTTTTTCATTGATAGTATTTGACTGTAAGCGCGACGGTCGTCGATTCGATTCCTATTCGGGGGAATTATCATGTCCCTGCTCTGGTAGCTTCGGGGTTTGGTTCTACCATGAAACACATGATGTCTCAAGCATGAACGGAGTTTTGAGAGAGTTTTTAGTTCTTGGAAGTTCTCTTTGCCCTCCTACCATCGAAATACAGAGAAGCTAAAAACAAATTAATGAATTTTTTTTACAAATTATTTTTAAAAACACCCACTTTGGGGTTTGCTACTAGTTTAAAAAACTTTAAAAAATTGCATATGAAACCCAGACTTTTTTTGGGGAACCTTTTAAGGGTCTTTTCGTGTACAGTGGGGGCTAATAAAAAGGTGGAAAAAAGGGTATAAAAAATTACCTTCCCTTAACCCAACCCCAAAAAGTATTTACAACAAATATATTAATTTTGGAAATTTTTAAAAACTTTACCAAACTTTGCAAATTAATGAAGGGGTAATTTTTTTTTCAGAAAAAGTAAAACGGGCAAGGATCGGGGGGTCTGCACAAACGTGCCAATTGGCCCAATTTCTCCAAAAAAACAAATATAGATCTGAAAAATGGGCCGGGGGCGGGATGGTTTTTTAAAGGGGGGTTTTTTTTCCCTTTTTTATTTCCCCAATTTAATTTTTACTTTAATAGGTTTTCTCTTCAAGTAAATTGTGGAGGGTCAACAAATTGGTTCCCTCGGGCATCCCGCTATAGCGGGGTACCGGGAAGTAGAATATTTATTAATACAAGAAGCGGTTGCAAATATTTAAGTGGCCCAAAGGGGTTTTACATTCACAATGCTCATACGGGTTTGGTGATAACGCAAAGCATTTTCCGGGGGAGTGCCGAAAATTAAAAAAACGAAAAAATTTTTTTTAATTTGCATATTTAAAAAAACCAAAAAAATGACTCTTTTACTTTACAATTAAGTTTCCCAAAATTAAAAATGCCGCAGGTGTTTTTTTAGATTCCAGAAAGCTTTCGCGGGAAAGCTTTTGAATCGAATCGATTTTGAATCGGAAAAAGAATTTGAATCGGGCTTCTTTGGGCAAACCCCGTTCTTTTCCCCGGAGCAGGGCCCCTTTTCGGCCCTTGCCGAACCCCGGGGGAAAACCCAACCCCCGGGGGCCTTTTTTCATCCCCCATGGCATCCCCCTGAGTTGGGCCTTTCTTGGCCCCGGCCCCGCTTTTGGGGCGAACTCCCGGAAAACTGGAGGCGCGCGACTTGGGAAAACGCGCTCCACTGGGGTTTCCGGCCCCCAACTGGGAGTCTCGGGGCCCCCCGGGGGGTGTTGTTACCACCCTCCCCCCCGTGGGGAAAAACCCAAAATTTTAAAGCCGCAGCGGGCTTTCCAGGCCCGCAACTAGAGAGGTACAACCCTCTAAGAGGGCGCCATTCCCCGCCCCTTTCGGGATTAGGCAAAACGTCCCCGAAAGGGAAAATCATTTGGGAAATGATTTCCCCTTGTTTTTCCCATTTCCGGGGAGGCGGGGGGCCCATCCCCCCAAGTCGTTGCTGGGGGCCCTTTTTGTGGTTAAAAGGTTCCCTAAACCCCCACCAAAAGGGAAGAAGGGGGGCCCCGCGGGCCGCCGGGGGACTTGGATTTGGAGGGAGGCGCCGGACCCCCCCAGGCCCCCCCACCCCCCCCGGAAAACCCCGGTCCGCCGGGGGGGCCCCCGAAAAAATGGGTCCAAAAAAAGGGTTTTCGCCAACCCGCCCCCCCCCCGCCCCCGGAGGGCCCAGGGACCCCCACGCCTTCGGGCACAGAATCCACGCCCCAAAACGGTCCCCGCCCAAAAACCCCTCTTTTTACCACCACACCAAGGGTTCCCACTGATAGCCCGGTCACCTTTGCCGATGCGCCCCCGGGGGGGAACCCAGCCAGGCGGCGCCGGCCGGGTCCAAAGCGGGGACCCCCCCTGGGAAAAACCCCGGGGCCCGCTCCCCCTTCGTTGTTTGGGGAAAACCCCGCACACCTGGGCAAAACCCCCTTCCGGGGGCCAAAGAAGGAAGGGGGACACGCACCCAAAACCGCGCGCCCATTTGGAAAAGGTGTTTCGCTTTCTCCTGGGGGGAAAATCTACATAGCGGTTCCCCCAACCTGGGATGACGGAAAAAAAATCAGTTGGTTTTCTCCTACCCCCACTCCCCCCGGAATGAGCGCAAGGTGGCCACAAGGGGGGGTTTTTGGGGACGAAACCCAAAATCCCTGAGGAAAAATCACGGGAGGCCCGGGGGGCCCCGGGTTTTCAGGCCAAAGGCCCGATCCCCGGGGGGGGGAAAGGTCCGGGCCCTGTTTTTTCCCCCGCCCCGGTCCGGGGCCAATCCCGGCCTCTTTTTTCCCCCAAAAAACTCCCCGTTTTGGGAATTGTGTAAAAGGCCATTTTGGGGTCAAAATGAAGCCCCCGGCGCAGCCGGAAGGGCCAGGCCTTTTCACCGTGGCCCAGGGCCCCCCCTTTCCCGGGACTCGAGCCATGGGGGGGCCCCGCAGATTGGTCCCGCTTTAGATGCGGAAAAGACATCGCTCGGGGCGTGCCCCTGCCCATTAAGTCAGCCCGCCCACGTGCGGCCCAAACGGTGGGGGGCCCATCGCGCAATGATTTTCTTCGTGGGGGGTCTCTCACATACAGAGGGAACTCAGGGAATAGCAGTTGCTGGTGACAACTTGCCCCTCACTGTCACGTCTCGAAGCCTCCAGCTTCGTCGCCCCGGTCCCTACGCAATATGTACACTTCCCGCGTACGGCACAGGAGTAGGGTCTCGAGTCCTTGATGAGCACCTGGTTAGCGCGCTGGAAATCCCCCCGCTGGGACGTATCATTTCATATACCCGGAGGATACGTATGAGGCGGTACGGGGAGTCAAAGTGCTGCGTCAAAGAGTGCCGCACAGTCGAGGGAAACATTCAGCCGCTGGAACCCCCCCCCCCACACCCGGGGCTCAGAGGGAAACCATGCCCCCAAACAGGACTTACGACGGGCGATATGTCCGACAGAACACCCTTGCAGGTGGGGGAAAAAAAGACGCGTGAGTAGAGGGAGAGACGGGAACGCACTTTATCACCATTCAGCGTAAAGTTCTTGGCTTTCAACTTACACCGCTGTACGAGCTGTTGCCAGGGGGGGCAAGTCCTCTGAGCTGCCAGCACGTCTGTGCATCTTCCTTCTGATCTCTGCTGCTACAAGGCGCTGGGTCAGGCATCGTGAGGCAGTGCCTGAGCACAGTAATGCGAACAACAAGAAAAAGAGTCAGAAAACTTGTGATGAACCTGACTGAGTGAGCTCTGTAAAGTAGACCCGGATGGCAGAAAAAAAAAAAAAAGGGTCAGGGCCGATGGCGATAGTCGTCAAGGATCCTCGGAAGGAGCTAATCGAGTCGCATCTGCGTTAAGCAACCAAGTGTCTCGAGAAGTTCGATTGCGAATACAAAGCCACAATGATGCGTTTGCTCACAATGGATCTGGTCTACGCATCAATAGTCTAGGACACAGCACATAACAGGACTCATGTTTGACAGTGGGATGATATCCATGGAAAAACCACAAAGGGGCCGGGGGGACCATGATCATCGGCACTACTCTCAGGGAACAAGTCACGAAACAATAGATGTGGGATCTATCAGATCGAGACATGCTAATAAGCTAGATGAGCCATTACTAGGCGGCACTAGGGCCTATCCCCAGGGTCTATACGTACGAGCACCCATCCCCGACTGTGGCGGACCTTAGGCGGACACTGAGAGAAGAGCGCGTTAGGGGGGGGGGCAGGGGGGGGCGCCATTCCCTCCACGAGTGTCCCGCAGTACAGAGTGCTCAGGCAGCAGGGAAAGCGCAGACTTTCCCGCGCCGACCTGAGGCGACGCAGTCGGGCAGGTGCCGACGAGGGCCACTGGGATTAGTGATTCGTGCATCGAAAAGGCCGGCGAGGCAGAGCGCAAAGCCAGGCCGCAGCGCGATCCTACCGACCGCCCACCGCCCCGAGGTGCCGCAATCGTCACCTCTCGCCTAGCGGTCACCGCATGTGCAGGGACCACCCGTCGTCCCCAACAATGGCGGCCGGGACTGAACCGAAAGATCCCCCGAGTGCCCACGGCCATGAGTGCAAAACCAGAAGAAAACTCTTCGACGACGGCCATAAGAAATGCTACGTAGTGAGGGGGCTGTACGAACCGCACCCCGACAAGGCCCTACAGCACCCTACCCTACTACAATAACCCTTACTACAATACCTTACAGCAAATCCCTCCTGGCCTCCGCTAGTACGCCAACATACATGACCGAGTCGTCACAGCGCTGGCGGAGGAGCAAACATCGGTGGTCCTCGAAGCACCAGTAAGGTGGTTGCCATTGCACGCCTCGCTGCTGACTGCCACCTGGCGCAGTAAAACTGTTTCTCATACGTGTGGAACGCAGCGCATAGTTTAGCACCCCCTCAAAGTACGTAGGGGACGAATAACTCAAGCATAGTTCAGAAAACAAATACAAAAAGAAAGCTAACATAATCCGAGACCGTCCACTGCCCAGGCCAGCAATTTCGAATCATCGGCCAACAATCGCAAATAAACGGCACCAGCTTGATGAATTGAACGCTCTAAGAGCCACTCGATATACACTACATTCGTGCGCTACAAAAGGTGCGCTATCAGCAGCGACGATTCCCTATACTGCCGTCTCCCAGTGGAGCTTTACAAGGGCCTCATACTCACGCCAGTCCCGGTAAGAAACATGCATTACCGCGCTAAGGACACACTCAAGCGGCACAAAGTTTCTGACCCTCTCAGTGCGCGGAAGAGAAGACGGCGCGCAGTAGTGCAACAGACCCGCGACCGCCCAGAGGCGAACATCTATCGCTAACTTGGGGATGGCGGACGCCGCGCAGCCCACTCGTCCGAGTGTTCTCACAAAATGCAGAGATGTGGAACTGAGATTCGTTACAGCCACCCTGTAAGGACGAGCGTCTCCTTTCAACTAAATCGTGCCGGCAGCTTTACCAATGTAGCGGCCCATCCAAGATGCCGACCTCGCTTCCACCCCGATGCCGCTGTGCCCCGACTCGCAAGGAAGGGCCGAAATTCCTGGCACCACCTTGAGAGTTCCAGGGCGCACCAAATCCCACTTGCGACCGGAGCACCACGTACAGCTTGGAGCAAGCGTCACCGCTTCCTATCAGACCCCCCTAGCCCGAGGCCCCCTCCCGCCCACACATTCTTGCCCCGTACGGAGCGTGAGAAGCGTCGCAGCAGCTCCAGCCAGAAAAGCTCCGGGGTATAGATGGTGTACGCTAACCTGGCTACTAGCAGCATCTCCCCATGCGGTCGCATATCATCACTGCACCAGGCTCTTTCAACGCCATCCTACGGCTGTGGATATATTTTTTCCCCGGGCATGGAAGGAAGGCCCCGGTCCATGGGAGTGATGATTCCGAAGCGGCAGGAAGACCGAAGGCGCCCCACGGCCTAATGACCATCACCCTGAGAACCCTCATCCAAAGCTGTTCAAGAGACTACATGCTCCCCTCCTCGCTTGAGCGCACTTCCAAACAGCGCCACCCGAGCAGTTTGGATTTCGCATTGGGGGCATTCGACCACTTTACAACTGGCAACGCGTCCTCCACTTCTCGCGGCCGCCATGAAACGGAAGGATAAGGTACATGCGGGAGCTTCCTGGCACGTGTCGAAGGTGTTTCGACAGGGTGTGTCAACCCTCTTTGCTCCACAATGTGATCCGGGCGGGCACTCCCCTTCACCTGGTGAGTGTTCTGGCCAAAATCCTCCGCGTCAATAACCTTCCGGGTTAGAGTGGTACCACGCTCTATCCAGCAGCCCTCACAGCGCAGCCGGCGGTACCCCACCCCAGGATTACCATCTCCTCCTACCCTTATTCTTTATAGTAACCAATTACAATCTGCAGTTCACGACAATTTCACACGGCCCTCTTCCGGAGAATTGGCGTTCCTTGCTAGTCCCTGAACTCTCCCCCCGTGCTCTCCACTCCAGCGTGCCTCGACCGGCTACCGGCCTGTTGGCGGAGTGTGAGGCTCACATAACGTGCCAAACCCAAGCGATTGCGTTTGGCTTCCACAAGCTACCTCCTTCGCTTGTTCCTTCCAAGTGTACAGGGTCAATGGTCCCGCCAGTCCTCTTCTGGGCGGACTCCATAAAATGGAACTCTTTTCATGTCTCCGGCCATATAGCCAAAGCCAGGAACGCAGCGCGATTTGCACTGGCCCCTTCTTTCCCTTATTCCGATCCGCTTCCCCTCCGCACCAGGCTGGGGTTTACAAAACGCTTGGTACTCCCTCACGCGACCTGTCTTTGAATTCCTTGAGGACTGTGCAAAATGTGGCTCCCCTACGAGTCGTCAGCTCCCAGATACTTGAGGAACGCTACCATTCGCGCGACCTCCGTATCCGAAGCCTAGAGAGTCATCATCACCCAGCTAGCTGCCCGCGTCTACCACGGAGCTCGACGCCTCGTATCACCCTTCACATCGCTAATCGCTCCGTGGCACTCCCTTCCGCCGGTACCCCGAAACTACCCTCGCGACACCCTTCCCCCTCCTTCTGATTCCTGACTGTCCAAGGCGCTGGTCGGCCTAGGCTGAGCCTCCTCCGATCACCGAGTGTCTCAGCGCCGCTGACCGACCTGGTTGCTCATAACCACACTCCTTCGTTCCCAGTCCGTTAAATCATTGTCCCTCTTAAGGCACGTTACCTCGGGCAATGCTCAACCCAGACCCGCCATATTTATATGCGGCGGAAGAGGCTAACTGCAAGAGGCATGCACCCCTCGCCCCTCGGGGGTGGAGAAGAGAGAATACATCTGCAGCATTGTATAATGCTACAGTTCAAACATGTTTGACTAGAGCATGTCAAAAATACTCAAACCGACTTAACGGATTTACGGCGGTATCCCACCACCGCTCTTATATTTTTGTGTAAAGGGTCGGACACGACTATGCGCGATTCCGGATTGAACAACGCCATCTTACTTGTTTCTATAATAAACTAAAAAAAATGAGAGATTACCGAGATATCTATAACTATATATATATATATATATATATATATATATCTTATATATATATACGGTCATCTATCACGATGGGTTTGAATGCTGGAGATAGGTCTCCCCTACATCATTACTGTCTTGGGGTGCGCGTGTGTACCTTTTGAGATCAGTTGCGATCATTCATTTTTATACATACATACATATCAATTATATATATAATAATATTATTATATATTATATTATATATCTATATATTATATAACAATATATATATATCCGTTCGACCTATCCGGCCGTCTTCGGCTGTCCATATATTGACATATCTCGCACTGGATGACATTACACGAAATCTATTATTCCATATACCAAATTTACATATGAAAATAATATAATTTCATTAGTTAATTACCACAAAATGCTTCTTCTTCCTTATCTTCTTCTCAAGCAAAAAATGGATACTACATACTAATTTAACATATATGTATACATTTGAAAAAGTTATTATAATAATCTTAACATTTTTTTACTGAATTTTTATTTTCAACATCTTGGGTCCACCCTTTTGTGCTAGATTACCTTGTGAAAGTTTATTACCGCTTAGTACATTGATTTCGGTCCAATATATTGGGTTCTGTAAAATGAGTCTCATCTGTATCAGAGTGTCTCCGACGAAACTTACATCACATGGATTACACTTGCCTATAGCAATTTGTTTACAATTCATTTACCTCTATATGTTGCAATTGAGGATGCGAAACAACCTCTCTCATTTGAGATATTCCAATCTGCTTTGATTGCTGAAATCTTATTAACTTAGCCACATATGGTACTTGTTCATATCCGCTGTACGATTCCTCACATAATAACATATGGGTATAGTTCATATCTCTTCTTTATAATTCGAAATTTCCTTACCGTTGTACAAATTCATTTGACATTTGTTTATATAAATTGTACAAAGTCGTTATCTATCATTTTAGGGTGCTTGTCGCATTTTTTCCACTGCTTAGATCCTAGCGTTATGGGCTTCAGGTGTAGAAAATTCTGAATAATTTTTTTATTAACTAAGGGTATCTCATTTTTATGCTTGGGTTTCTCTAATAGAGCAACACTTTATTGGTTTTGTTCATTGCGATATACTGAATCATACGCCCCACATTTCAGGATTGCCTCCAATCCAAAGGGGACCATATAATACTTATTTGAGTGGCATGCTATATATATTAAATGACTGGTAATTTCAATTCGGACTGTGGTATGCTGTAAATAATTGATTAAGTTTATTTCTCGAAGCACAAATTTCCAAAACTGAGGTTCTATTGGTTTTGTATCGTTCCGGTTTCTTGCATTATCTCTTCTCTGCCGGCTTGACAGTTTTCTGTGTTATATCCGTGCATAATCTTATCTATCTTTCAAATATTTCTTTAATTTAATATAAATCCTTCTACATCTATCCACACTTCTAATCTCTGTTAATGTCACTTTGTTCTGATGACCTTTGGCAAACTCCTCCCCTGGAGCCAGTTCTTTAGGATTCTTCATAATTGTAAGGTATATATCACTTTCTAATTCGTGTAGTTTTGATATATGTTATGTCAAAGTTCCACTTTATGTCATATACCATACTTTCGAGCTCTGGTTAGGACTGTACTTTTGTTTTAATGACACTTGTGATAAGTCTTTAAATAATTGGACGCTAGGCAGTCTGAAACTATATGAAGCATATAAGAAGATTAAATGTATTAATTGTATAATATTAGAGGCTCGGTATGACTTCTGTCACTCAATTGTGTCAAAAGACACTTAAGTAAATATTTAAAATATTCCACTAGAGAAAGTAAGCAGGAGAAGCAATTCACGAAACAATTGCTCTTTTAAATATAGTGCCAATTATACAGATAGCTTCTATATACATTATTTATCGATGTTTTTTTTTATATACATATATGCTGATCTCTAACACACCTGGGAAGGAAATGCCGCTCCCGGCCTATCTCTAGCTGTATCATTGTCAACAATGACTAATTGTAAAGGAATACCTCAAAAAAATGTCCCTCTGAGTTTCTCTGCGCCTGGTTTCTCTTCTCATTTCTCAGCATTACCGTTAGGAACCGTGGTAATGTTTTGTTACTTACTTTTAATAAAATTCTTTCCAATTTTAATTGAATGTTAATATGTTAAGTACCAAAAGCTTGTAAAATACAAATCAGATTAAAATAACCTACCTGACTTGCATAACTTCACTTCATCGTCAGAATTTAAATTGATAGCGACACAGCGTTTCCGAACGTCTTCAGAATTCATTATTGGGAAAAGCAATTTTGTTTAAAAACTTCAAATTTTTTCAGCCCAGGGTTTAAAAGAAAGGGGAATTTAAACACCCAAAAAGAAAATTTTTGGTTTTTTATTACAAAGGAATATTTTAGTTAATGTTATTGGGTAAGAATTTTTTTTAAAACTAAAATTAAAATTCAACCCTTTTTGGTTTTTCGGGGGCTTTAGAGAATAGGGACCGTTTTCTTTAGTAACGGAAAAACATTGGGAAGGTTGTTGGGAAATTTTTAAAAGTCAACGTCAAATTTTTTTTTAATTTTTCCCCAAACAAAAAGGTTTTAATTGGGGGCACTTCTTTACATTTACAACTAAGAAAAAAATATATGGGATAAAATATGTATAAAAAATTATATAAAATATGTAAAAATTTTAAAATAAAATAATAAAAATAAAAAATTTAAAATAAAATATATTATAATTTTAAAATTTTAGATATTTTATATAAATATTTAAAATCCAATTATCCTCCGGGAACCCTCCGTTTTTGCGGGCCATATATAACGATCCCCCCACTGGGAATTTCCATTACTACCCAAAAATTAGTCCTATATACAAATTTACTTTTGAAAATAAAATAAAATTTTTTAAAATTTTAAATTTCAAAAAAATGCTTTATTCTTCATTATTCTTTTTCTCAAGGGAAAAAAGGGGAATAAAAGATAATTAAAAAAATGTATATTTTAAAAAATTTTTTATTTAATAATCTTAACATTACGAAATTTAAATTTTAACATCTATGGTCCCCCAATTTTTTTCTAGATTATCCTTGTGAAAAGGGTTTATTACGTTATTTCAAATTTAATTTTGGTTTTCCCAAATATGGTGGGTTTTGGTAAAAAAAGATTCCTCAAAAAACGGGGATCAAGTGT
>JAXRJS010000099.1:0-40000 GCA_037127375.1 Dione juno
GATGGCTGTTATTTTTGTGTTGTAGAATTACATGGCATAAACAAAAGAAAAATGACATATCCTGATTCACCGTCTGCTAAAAACCTCGACTGTGTTCAGATGACGTACCATCTTCTATGAGTCAAGTCTTTCAGATCTATCAGATTTGTCGGACACCGAGATGATGTGTTTTTTGAACTGACGAACATGAACGTTTTAAAGTGTCAACAGCGCCTTCACTTTTTCTCAAGATGACCTTGACCTTTCAAAAGAGCGCTCTGAGCTAGACTCAAAGAAAGAAATTTGTTATCTCAAGGTACAAAAATAACATTTTATCGTGATAAATAAGCTTCAAAATAAGCTTCAGTCTCAGCTATTACTTCCTCATTCGCGCCAAATCTTCTTCCCTGGAGCATCTTTTGAGATCAGCAAAGAGCCAGTAGTCACTGGGGGCCAGATCTAAAGAGTACGGTGAGTGGGGTAGCAAATCGAAGCCCAACTCGTTCAATTTGGCCATTGTTTTCATTGATTTCGTCTTTCAAACGCACCAATAACTCAATGTAATAGTCGCTATTTATAGTTCTTCCCATTTCAAGGTAGTCGATAAAAATTATACCGTTTGCGTCCCAATAACCTTACGACGAAACTAAGATCATTGAATTTTTTTCATTAGCAACGAATCCACTGATATTAGTTCCACAGCTCAACTTCTCATATATGAGGTGTTACACAAGATTTTGAAGTCTTAGAAGAGTTATTAGGAATGTGTTCATTGAAAGGTCAAGCCAAAGGAGTTGCTATACTCAATGTACTTTTGGATGAGTGTTCAAAAACTAATTTGGACTCATCTAAATTATCGGGAGTTGTGACTGACGGTGCTCCTTGTCAATTCCGGGCAAGTTACTTTGCTGAAAAAGCATCTGCAATAAAAAACATAAAAGCTAAAGATCTCATGAAGTTTCACTGCATGACACCAAGGTTGGTGTATGACACCAAGAAGCCCTCTGTTCTAAAAAAAAAAATTAAATTCAAAATGTCATGAAAGTGGTAGTTTCCTTAGAGGACTCAATCACAGACATTTCAAACAATTCCTTGACGACATTGAAAGCGAATACAGAGATTTACTGTATTATACAGACGTAAGGCGGTTAAGTCGTGGATTGACACTGGAACGATTTCTTAATTTAATAGTAGAAATTGGAATATTTCTCGCAAAAAGCAAAGGGATGTCCCGCAACTTACAAATCTTGATGGTGTGTCATATGGCTTTTTTAGTTACATTACAAATCATTTAAATGTCTTGAACACACGGCTTCAAGAAAAAATTTAACTGATATCTTAGCTATGCGCTCGTGTATCATCCTTTCAATATAAGCTGACACTTTTCAGATCACAATTATATTCTGGAAATTACAATAATTTTCCGAATTATAAGAAAATGGATGAATTTTTTAGATTCAACAAAACTGCGATTAATTTCAGTTATATAGAAAAGCTAGATATTTTGATTTAATCTTTTCAAGACAGATTTTCGGAGTTTCAAAAAGTGAAACCTATGTTGGACATATTCAGCAATCCTTTCACGATTTCAGTTGAAAATGCGCCAGAGTCAATGCCGTTTGAAATTATCGACATTTAAAACAACCACGATTTACGCAACAAATTCAACGAAGGAGAATTGCTAAACTTTTACCACTGCATAGATAAAAATATGTATGAAGAGTTGCGCATAAACGCTCTGAAATGTGCCAACTTATTTGGTTCTACCTATATATGTAAACAAACTTTTACAATACTAATATAATAATATAACAAAAAATCATAATAATATAACAAAAAATCAAAACCGCCTTGCAAATGAAAGTTTGGAAGCAGTTTTACGTGTTGCTACGAGTAAATTTGAGCCAAATATAAAAAATTGTAAGCACTATGCAGTGCCATGCTTCAAATTAATGAATTCTTCTTCAATTTTATTAAATTATAATAAATTCTTTATTGTCTTTAACCCTAGATTACTAACCCTCGTCGATTCGACGATGGGACATCAAAAAAATCGCGATAACTTTAGCGCGCGCGACCGTGCAGTTTTCTAATTTCAGCTAATCTCAGTCGTTCTTCTGGTTGAGAGCACACGTAGGGACAGCGGGCAACGAGCATGCGGATGAGTTGGCGTAGAAGGCAGCCCTGACTAAGAAGACGGCACCGGACTACAGTCAGGTGCCACTATGTTACGTCAGGAGGCGGATACGCGAGGAGACAGTTGTAATGTGGCAGGCCAGATACGAATCCTCCCAAACAGGTTCCATCACCAGAATCTTCTTGCCAAACGCCAAAAAGGCAAGCAAATTGGCAAGGAAGTCGGTTTTAACACCCACTGACACTCAGATTCTAACGGGGCACGGAGGGTTTGCGGCCTACCTACATAGGTTCCACCTAAAAGACGGTCCCTCATGTGTCTGCGACCCACAGAGTGAGGAGGACATTCTTCACATAATCTTGGACTGCCCGAGATTTGGTCCCGAAAGCGCACAGCTGGACACTTAAGCCGGCAACAGCTCCAAAACATCATGGAGTCGGAGACCACAAGAACACCCTTTCTCAACTTCGCCAGGCACGCTGCCCAAACCGCCGCAAAAAGGAACGGCTCGACATCAGTTCCTCACCACCACGCACAGGCACCTACTGCACCTTCTGCACCTTCTGCACCAACCGCATCATCAGCCCCACCCATATCCGACACAAACTCCCGGACAAACCGCGATCCCACTCCAAACCCTGGTCTCTCAGTCAGGTCTTCAAAGTCAAGATCCCACCTCAAACCATCCACTGCAGCACCATAGCATCACCCCTTCAGAGACGCCATCACAACCAACGACAGTGTGGACACCGAAACAACCTACGCCATCCACAAGCAAAACACCACTCCTGGCCTCCCTCACACAAAAAATCCGCACTCTGCCGGGCGCTCTGCGCAACCTACTCACGGGAGGACCCGCGCTTCAAGCACCGCCAGCAGCCACAACGTGTAACTTTACACAACTGCTTGAACAAATGGCGATAAGCGGCGAAGCTGTTATAAAGATCAGAAGTGTGGCCCTCTTTATGAGCGAGGATGCGGAGAGGCTCGGTATAGCGTTTTATCGCTCGGCCGGTTCAGGCAAAGTCCAACTTTCACCAGGACTTGCATCGCTACTCAAGGGAAACACAGCCGCAACGGAGACATCGCGCAAGAAAATCGACGCGCTGATGCTGTGTACAGGGAATGACCCTACCCTACCGATTACTGCGGTCGCGAAACAAGGCGATAGCACTACTCGAATGGGGGGAGGAGTCACCGTTCGCACAAGCGATCACGCTGCTCCTAAGAGCAAGCGAATGCGCAAGTGGAGTCACCCCGAAAACAATTTGCATAGACGCGATGAGGCTCGGACCCGATAGAGGCAGTATTGCAGAATACTACTCCGCCCGCCGCCGTAATAAGAAAATCGGTTTTGAATAATGTATTAATAATAAAGATGAGCTAAAAAAAAGCACGGGCAATTGTGCGCCTGTGGACGTAGTTTTATTTAAAAAAAAGAAAAAAAAATCTCAGAACACCCGTTGCCCTCGCGACGGACGGTAGTGCTTTGTGCGCCGTTCTTTAGTAGTAACGTAACTTTCTGTACTTTTTAGTTAAGTAGAAATTACTTTCTTTCATCTTTTCTTTAGTAATAATGGTGCATATTATTATATTTTTTTAGATACAATTCTTGCGCTATTATTAGAAGACCAAAGCGAAGAGGAAAATTCATCAGGGAGTGAGCCTGAAGACCATATTGAAGCTGATCCCGCATATGAAACGGAGGGTGAAGATGAAGTTTCTACTTTGAATGAAGAGTAACTTCCAGATCAAGATAATTCAGCAGATCCTAGCGATTTGATTATTAGCACGTTAAACGCCGATAGAAAAAAATAAAAATCGTAAAAATACTTTTGGTCGTAATTTGTTTATTATGTTACGATACGTATAGAAAATAAGTTTTATTCAATTCTGTAGCTCAAGCTCAGTAAGCTCAAATACATAGCTGAGGTCACCGGTGCACCCCATGGCGCACAAATACAGAAAATATATTTTCCGGTACCCGGCGCCGCGCCGGCCACCCCGCCGTCCACCCGCTACACCAGTAGTGCGCTCGCGCTTACAGTGATAGAACGTGTGTTACTAGATCAATTACGTTCCTACTATCTTAGCTGTCATCATTTATTGAATAGTTAATGTGCGAGCCTTTAGATATGGATTTAGCTATGGAGGACTTCGAATTTACGCAGGATGAATGGAAGCAAATCAACGCGTTAGAAATTTCTTTTTCGATCGCTTCTATAAACAATGACGCTCTCGTAGAATCGGATAGTGAACCCATGCAATTACCGAAAAAGAAAAGACGTTTGGTTATCGCAAGTGATAGTGATAGTGACAGTGAATCGGCTGAAAATTTTGTTGCCGCCAATATATCGCAAAATGACCGTATTTCCTCAAAATGGTCGAGGCCAAAAAGACGACAGCCATCAGTGATTCCTTTCACCGAGTTCGAGGGTATGAAACCTCCATATTCTAATTTGCTGAAAGAAGCTGGCCCTGACCAGTATTATAATCTATTGGTGCCTGAAGAAATTCTTGAAATGATTGCTGAGCAGACAAATTTGTTCGCAAGTCAAAACATCACAGCCAGGCAAACAAAGCCTGGATCAAGGTCTCATTCATGGAAGCCAACAAACAAGACAAATAAAACAGTTTCTTGGGCTGGTCTTGTTTATGGGCGTAGTAAAGCTGCCGAAATTAGCTTATTATTAGAGCAAAGACAAGATACTTGGACAAACTTTTCCAGCCATCGTTATGAGTAGGAACCGCTTCGAGTTACTACTGCAATACCTACACTTTAGCGACAATTTATCTGTCGACAGAAACGATCGTATTGCCAAAATAAGACCTTTAATCGATGCTCTCAATGCTACTTTCCAGAAATATTATTCGCCTAAAGAAGATGTTTGTGTGGATGAAAGCCAAGTACCTTTCAGAGGTCGAATAATATTCAGGCAATACAATAAAAGTAAGCGACACAAGTATGGCATGAAGCTATTTAAGTTATGTACTGTTCCCGGATATACTTGCAAACTTAATTTGTATAGTGGGAAAAACATTGGCGCAATAAATACTACGCCAACAAATGTGGTGATGGCACTATGTGAAAATATATTTGACAAAGGACACACGCTAGCAACTGATAATTGGTACACTAGCTTGCAACTGGCTTATCGGTTATTGGAGAAGCAAACCCATTTAATTGGCACATTGCGAAAAAACAGAAGAGGATTGCCTAAGGCTGTTGTTGATTCGAAACTGCAAAAAGGTGAAACAATGGCTATGGAGAATGAAGATGGAGTAACAGTGCTTAAATGGAAAGATAAGAGGGACGTGCTTATGCTGTCGACAAAGCATTCCGACAAAATTGCTGTGGTGGTGAAAAAAGGCAAACAGATTCGTAAACCAAAAGTTATTTTGGATTATAATAAATCGAAAGGGTCTGTAGACATGAGTGACCAGATGGGTGCCTATTCTTCGCTATTGCGGAAACCGTTAAATGGTATAAAAAATTGGCAATAGAACTACTACTAAATACGGCAGTTGTAAATGCTTGGGTCATGTACAATGAAAATAAGCAGAGCAAATCCTCAATTGTCGACTTTAGGAGGGCTCTCATAAATTATTTGACTCGGCCAGCAGATTCCCAAGAAATAATTATCAATGAAAGACCTAAAAGACTCAAGCATGTTCTAAAATTAAAGGAAGGAAAAGTAAGAGACACGCGTCGTTTTTGCGTGTAATGTTATATAGATTCAGTACAGGAATTTGGTCGTAAAACTCATCGAGACGAATAAAATGACACCCGTTGCACCCGGATCCGAGAAGAACTGGCGGAGATATAAGGAGATTTTAGGTAAAATAACCTAAAAAACACGTGGTTTTTCAACCTAAAACGCAACACGTGTTTTTACGTCAACGAATCTCGAGCGCCGCCACCTGCCTGCAAACTACTGAGGACTCCGCCACTTCAAGTTACATCAGCGCTGAGCAAAGCTGCTCCTCAAGGTAAGGATCGAGAGGAACCATCCTTACGGTAGTCCTATCCTTCCTTGCGACGGCTCGTTGTTACCGTCTCAAGGAGCTCTTTTTACCCTTCAGAATCCAAAAAACACACCCCCCACCCTCCCAAAACCAACCCCCACCAACCCCCTCGCTCAGATTATCATTAGTACCCGACGTTCAGGTACCAAATCCCCATACACCGTGTGAGGGCCTAAACCACTTGGGCCCCCGTGGAGAAACCACCCCTACCACCCCCCACCCCCGGGAATCCACGAATAGTACTCAAGACCGACCCGGACTCAGAACGACGCAGAACACCAGCGCAAGGTGAGTCCTTACTGACAAAAAAAAAAAAAAAAAATAAAAAAAAAATAAAATAAAATAAATAAATATAAATATAAACATATATATAATAGTATCTGTAATAATAGTCTATACTCATAAGTCTTAGTAACAAAGAACTGTATATTTCAAACAATCATGTCATCAAAAAGTGATATCGTCAAAGCTTCCCTCCGAAAGCAAACCGACCCACCAGCGTCGAAATCTTCCTCGCTGAGGCAAAAAGTCCTCACAAAGGCGGCCTCAGCAGCACCCAAGGAAATTGCACCGCCCCAGAAAAGCAGCCCGCTGAAACAGAATATCGCGGAGTTCACAATGACCCACCCCGATACGGATCCTTGCACCTCGGATTCGGACGTGGAGACCTCGTCCGTCGGCTCGTCTGCCTCAAGTACAAGAAGGAGGGTCAGCCTCCTTTACTCTACACCCAAGAAGGGCACCGGCGTAGCGATGGACATGGTGACGGGAGTGGCTAACACCTTACTTCATAAGGGGCTGGAAGCGCTAGAGTCGGCCACAAATATGAAGATCCCATATGACCAGCCTGGGAAACCGTCTCAATGTCCTCCAGCTCGAGATAGAGAGGACTCGAGTGGCTGTGTCTGAGAAATCCTCCAAAGCACCAGTTGTCACTCCCCCACAGCCCCAAACAGACCCGCGTCTCGAGGAGGGCCTGCGGCTGTTAAACGTGGCGATACAAGAAATAAAAAAGACACCAAACCTGACAGAGCAACCACCACTTCCCCAAACAGATTATAAGCCCCACTTTGAGGACTTGACGGAGAAATTGGAAATTGTGTCCTCTGAAGTGAGAGCTCTGAGAGACCAAAAACCAAGCAACACCACGCCTCCAAGGCCGTCGCTAGGCACAGAATTGGCGGTCCAAGAGGTGAAACAGTCCCTGGCCACCATCGAAAAGGGGGTGTACTGTAGCTCAAGAAGTGCGAAAGACCCCCGGCAGGACCACACACTTTTACGCAGATCGCCGCCAAGCTTAAGAACCACCACCCGAACCATACCCTTATCATCTCCTCGAAAATCTCAACAGAAACGAGTGAGAGTGTCATCACAAAGATCAGGGACGCTCTAGATCTTAGGAAGACTGGGGCCAAAGTGGACAGGGTAAGAAAGGTGGTTCTCAGATGCCCAAGCAAGGATGTAAACATCATCAAAAACCAAGTGATCCACAACAAAGACCTCACAGTCAGGGAGCCAACGAGCCAGGACCCTCTTGTGTGTGTACGGGGAGTCCTCAACTGCTACATAAACGACGAAATAGTCGAACATATAAAAGCCCAGAACCAACACCTTCTGCAAGGGATCAGTGAAGCAGACTTGAGGATCCGGGTCCGCTATAGGAAAAGGGCCCGTAACCCGCAGAAGCAGATAAAATTCATTTCATGGTAAAGTGAGTGATCGACAAATTTAACAACGGTATCATTACAATGCGGGAACTAGACGAGAATCCATCACTGCGTTACAAGCCCTTTTCGATCAACACGATGAATTAGTGCAGTTATTTAAAACCGCCATTCAACGAATGCCACCCGATGACCACGCAGTTGTAATTTAGGCAAATAATAGACCCGTTGGCCAATCACGAAACACAGTCCAATGCACCACGAATCGGTGAAGTGGCGATCGTGATGGTTGGCGAAGAATCAATCATTGCACAATCATCGCAGCGGGTAATTCAGCGGATATATCTATTTGTCCTAGCGAGTATATGAGGTTTATCAAACCTGGCAAATTATATCAAATTATATCAACTGACAGATGAATGCCACCTCAATCTACCCGTGACCACGTGACGTCGGGTTTCCAAAAATAATGTCAATATACGCAATTAAACCAGTTAAACTGTTTTCATTTAAACCTTAACTTGGTAAGGTACATTAGACTGTACATACATTTCAAAAAAAATTTACTGGTTAAATAATAATATTTTTTTGTTTTGTTTTTATTAAAAATATTACTAAATAATTTAGAATTAGTAGAAAAATATTTTCGTTGTTGCAACACTGAACAACACATGTCAAATTCAAAATGGCTTCGAAACAACAAAGTGTTGGCGGGACCCGGGTAAGTTTTTGCGTTATAAATTACTTTTTAGCTCAAAAACTAATAAAAAATGGTGTGTTATTTGATCTAAAAACTATGTATTACTCAAAAAGTGGTTTTATGCGTTACTGTCTCAATTTTTATGGCCGATTTTGGTTGAAACAAATGTATGTACACTGCACTGCACGTTGCCAATAACGCACTAAATACTAAAAATGAACTATGGTAACCACGCTGTACATTGCTAAGTTTACACAGTTTTTGTTTTTCAACGAATCGGCAGTTTTTGTTTATTTATTTTTTTACCTTCTCATAAAAACTGTCTGCTTTGAACTTTTTTTTTTCTTTTTCCGCCCATAAGATCTTGGCTTTGGTACCCTCTCAAAACGCATGCTCTGACGATAGTTCCACATCTGATGAGGAAGCAAATGCTTATATACCGCCTTCACCAGATACCTCTGATCCACCTTCAATAGCATCATCACTAGAAGCCCTTAATTTGCTTGATACTTCAACTGACTCCAACAACGAACAGCATGATATACCCATTACTTTACCACTCACACCAACATTTGATGAAGTTTTTCCATCGCCGAATACAAGTAACTACAATGTTATACCCACATTGAACTCCGTCCAATCTTTGCCATCTCCTTCTGTTGAACTATCATCTCCCCAGCCTAGCACCAGCGGACAGCAGTTACTACTTACCAGGTCCAAGCGTAAAAAGACAACAAAGACTGTAGTGACCAAAAAAGTAAGGTTCAGAAATTCGCCCTAAATTATCAATGGTCAAAAGCAGTATTTCGTCACAATGTATCTCTTGAAGAAAACTTATACAATCTCCATCAAACACAAATAGAGACAGTACTGGATTATTTTTATTTCTTTTTTTCTCCTGACTTAATTACTGACATTGTTTATAATACAAATTTATATGCAGTTGAACAACTAGGTCGATCTATTCAGCTGACAGAAGATGAGATTAAAAGCTTCCTGGCCATTCAAATCATGATGGGTATAGTACAGATGCCAGCTTATACTGACTATTGGGCAAGAAAAACAAGATACCCTCTCATTGCTGATCTTATGCCTCTCAAAAAGTATCAACAAATACGTCGATATATTCATTTTGTTGATAATACTTTGGAAGATTCAGACCGTTATTTCAAGATTCGCCCCCTAATGGAGAAAATACGCAAAAATTTTCTGAAAATTGAAGAAGAAGGAAAATATTCCATTGACGAGATGATGATACCTTATAAAGGTCGTAAAGCAGGTAAACGAAAGCAGTACGTAAAAATGAAACCTAAGAAATGGGGGTTTAAGAATTTTATCCGTGCGGGTGTTTCGGGTATCATCTACGATTTTATTCTGTATGGTGGCGACGATACCTTTCGTGGACTGACTTTTTCAGAGAAAGAAGCTACAATTGGTTTAGGAGGTATGGTAGTGCTTGCATTGTGTCAAACTATAAAGAAAAAGCCGGCCATTGTGTATGCTGATAACTTTTTTATGTCGCCTGAACTAACATATATTCTGCGGGAAGAATACGGGATCCTTAGTCTAGGAACAATAAGGACTAATCGTCTCAGAGGCTGTCAAGAGTTATTGCCAACTGACAAACAATTAAAAAAGAAGAAACGCGGTTCTAGCGCCCAGGTGGTTTGCAATAAGAATAAGTTGGCAGTCGTAAAGTGGAACGACAATAAAGTGGTTACACTTATTAGCACCTACATAGACTCGTACCCCTTAGAAACAATCAAACGATACGATAAGGATGAGAAAAAGAAAGTAGATGTAGAATGTCCGCAAGTGGTCAAACATTACAACAAACATATGGGAGGGGTCGATTTAGCAGATATGTTGATATCGTTATATAGAACTCCCTTCAAAAGTCACCGTTGGTACTTGGGAATATTTTCACAACTTGTTGATATGTGTATAAATAACGCTTGGCTCCTACATAGAAGAGATGGGAAGAAGACTTCATTGAAAGATTTCAGATTTGAATTGTTTGATGGGTTGTCTAAGTCTAATAGAATAGGAACAAACCAAAACGTTACAGACGATATAGGCGAGAATCTGAAAATCCATAAACCAGTCTCAGTCCGACCAACTGATAGCGTCAGATTTGATAACACAGGTCATCTTCCAGAAGCAGGTAATGAAACAATGCGTTGCAAATATTGTAAGAGTGGAAGAACATCTGTCTACTGTATAAAATGTAACGTACATTTGTGTTTTGTTGTGGGAAAAATAAAACGTAATTGCTTTCGTAATTTTCACCTAAAATAATAAAGAATAATTTAAATATTTCCTCCTTTTTTTGAAATAAATTTATAATAACCTGAATAATGTAATTCATTATGTCCTTGGTAGTGTACACCAAAATGTACAAACAATTTATTTATAATATTTCTGTAAAATTGGCAGTGTACATTGTGATGTACTTAAGTTTTCTCGAAACCTACGGTACCTAGATTTTTATTTTTATTTTTCTCAAGTTGTCCATTCATAAATTAAACAAAATTTATCAATAATTTCCTTTTTTTTTCATATTTTTAGTTCTTGCCAAGTAAAGGGTTAAAAAGCCCTTTAAAACTCATTTGTTTGTGTATGAAACAGTTTTTATTGATTTCTGAAAAATTATAATTCTGTGACTTATGAGATTTTTTAAATGACCGATTCAATTCTTGCGCTATTATTAGAAGACCAAAGCGAAGAGGAAAATTCATCAGAAAGTGAGCCTGAAGACCATATTGAAGCTGATCCCGCATATGAAACGGAGGGTGAAGATGAAGTTTCTACTTTGAATGAAGAGCAAGTTCCAGATCAAGATAATTCAGCAGATCTTAGCGATTTGATTATTAGACCGTCATCGTTCATCTGGATTATCGTTTGTGGCGACTTCTACCACCAGGAAAAACAGCACCAGACCCTCAAATTTAGAATAGAATATCTTCGCCAGATCAGCCAAGCGGAAAATTCCATTATTATCTTCACCTTCGCCCCGAAGAGATGAATCCGGCAACATATCACACTACCCGATTTGAAGAGGATTCACGAAGGTATTGATCACTAAAAGATTTAAAAACCACGCGGCCACAACCATGTGCTTGGTAAAGGGTATGTACGAAACTTAGGTTAAGTACAACCAAGCCACGAGGTGTGATCACTGTTACGTCAAACGTGGCGTCAAAGACTTACCTGAAAACTCCGAAGCCAGCCGAGAACCAGTGCAAGGAGACTCCGAGCTGATCACAAAACCGAAGGTACTCCGAGACTTTCTTTTACGACCTACTCCCAGTAGCGGCTCATTCGAATCACAAAAACGAGCCCCTTCCACTGCTCCCCTCCAAAACAAACCCTTCAACACCCCCCCCCCCCCTAACGGAGTATCTCGTACCAGAGTACACGTCTAGCAACCGCACAATCAACATCGGCTCCTACAAAAAAATTGTAAAAATTACAAATTTGAGCTCGGCCACCCAATTCTTGGCTACAAAGGCGGAACATCGTGTGACTCACCGGGATTTATGTGTGTAACACCATCGGCCCCAGGGTTCCGGAGCTACAACATCCAGACTTTGCCACAGGATCACAGCGCGCTCGTAAAAGATCCGTAAGAGCAAATATTCACAATAGATAGAGCTCAACGAGACGAAAAAAACGACACCTGTTGCATCCGGATCCGAGAAGTATTGGCGGAGAAAAAAGGAAATAATTTTGGGTAATATAACCTAAAAAACACGTGGTTTTTAACCTAAAACGAACTCGAGCGAACGAAGCGAATACGAACTTAGCGGAAACTCGGGCGCCGCCACCTGCCTACTAGCAACTGAGGACTCCGCCACTTCAAGCAACACCAGCGCTGAGCAAAGCTGCTTCTCAAGGTAAGGATCGAGAGAAACCATTCCTATCCTTCCTTGCGACGGCTCGTTGTTACCGTCTCAAAGAGCTCTTTTTACCCCTTCCAAACCCAAAACGCCACCCCCCACCCCCCAGCGACACTCCGACCTCACCTGCGTGGAGGGCCTGGGAGTCCATAGCGTCCAGGCCCTCGCCGGTGACTGCCCGCTCTACGGCAGGCCCCTCATACCCCTCCCTAGTGGGGAGGGGTCTTTACAATGGCCGTAGTGCGCGGCCATTGTGGCCCGACGAGTGGGGTGATCCTTGAAATGCGGGCGGTGGCACCCCCGCGCCTGTCGCCCGCTGATCACCCCCTGGGGCGGACGAGGACGGACGTTGAGTCCGCCGCCTTCCACCCCTTCTTCGTCTGCGGAGCGGCGGTTGACCCCCCAAATCAACCCCCACTAACCCTAAAAGACTTCCAGACTTCCAGACCCTGATTTATTTTGCTATATTTGCGGTGTTTATATAACAAAAAAACAAAAAAGAAATATCACAGACTTTGTCAAGGAGACCTATGCTGAATATTTCGGTTTTAAAATAGCCAAACTAGACAAATCATGGCTTCCTCTTAATGTTTGCAAGTCCTGTATTGAGTCGTTACGGTTGTGGAAAAAAGGAGAACGTTCTGGATCAGCCTTTGGTATTCCTATGATCTGGATGGAGCCTAAGAATCATTTTGATGATTGTTACTTTTGCTTAAAGGTTTTAATCGAAATCAAACGTGGAAATATTGAGTTAAAGTTTTACGTGTTGTCATGCGTATTTGTAAACAAAATTATATTAAGCCTTTCAGACCTGGCGTACACAAATGCACACATAAAATATAAAAAAAAATTGGTATTTATTTCGCTAAAAGTGCAAATGAGAACGCTTGTATTCATATGTCCACATTATAAACTACAAAAATGTATACTATTAACGCCATCTCTTTGCATTCTTTGTGACTTTTTCGACATGGTTTGATCAGTGGCTGACCGAAGTTGGAGCTCTGTAGGTAAGCTCGTCATTTTTATGTCTAAAAAGTAGGAAATAGCTAAATATACGCACTGCAAAAATATGAATTGATGCGTTATATTCCTAAGGTCATAAGTAACATATAATTTGAGTTTATTATTCTATTTTTGTATCAATCATCATCACAATTTTTATATTTGTACCCAAATGTACACATCAGGCCTAAAAGATGTATTTACGATTGCTGAAGTGTTCTAGCTGTATTTGCAAAATCTATTTTAAATATGTTTGTAACTATATTATTATTGTGGTTGTTGTTGATGCTATATAAAATATATGTTGTATGTAGAGATAATTTATTTTTACATTTTCAGATAAAAAAAAAAACACCGATATGTTTTCACCGGACGCCTTGGAAGCCATATTAGCTGGAAGTCTTTCCGATATGGAGCTATCGTCTGATGACGAAGAGCCGTTTAGATTTACATCTGTAAGAGAGTTGCAGTCTGTCCGAGGTGGCGCAGATGTCATCAATCAAAACCAATGACAGGTATTCCCACCCGACTCTGACGAAGATGAAGGGCCCAGCTCATCGTGGATTGGAACGAATGATCCAGGAGTTACTGACACATGCGATGAAGTGGTTCTCGAAGTACCACCGACAACAGAAATAGAGTCCTCTCATGAAAATATAATTCAGAATATTACGCCTAAACAAAACATTAGGTGGAGACATAGGGAACTCCCTAAACACAATCTCATCAGATTGGTTTCCACTAATATCAATTGACCCTACAGTTGAAGCCCCAGTTGATTATTACTTTCGGTACGTGCCAAAACAATTATTTGAAATTATGGCTGAAATGACTAACATATACGCAATACATTCGAATAAACCCAGGTATAAACCTACTACTACACAAGAAATAGAAATTTTATTTGGGTTACATTTAGCTACTGGTATATTTAGCTACCCTTGCTTGAAAATGTTCTGGGAAACTGGAATTAGCATACCCTTGTTCTCAGAGAATATGGCACGGGATCGCTTTTTTGAATTACGTAATACTTTACACCTTGTTGATAATACAATAATACCAGCTGGTTGCAAAGATGCATTTTTCAAAGTTCGACCAATATTTGATGCTGTTAGGAATCGATGTTTAGAGTTACCGCTTGAAAAAGGACTTTGTGTTGATGAGCAGATGGTTCCTTTCACTGGGAGACATGTTGCCAAACAATACATGAAAGGTAAACCTTGTCCATGGGGACTGAAGATATTTTTTTTATGTGGTAAACATGGGCAAGCCTATGATTTTCTACTTTATCAAAGCTCTAGTCCAGAACTTGATAATAATTTGACGAAAAAAATTGGATATGGTGCAGCTATTGTCCTTCATCTCACTAAGAGAATTGGAGAAAGCAAGGGCCACGAACTGTACTTTGACAACTACTTTCGTGTCTAGTCGTGAGTTTTATTTACCGTAACACTCGATAGGTACTCACTTTTCGTTCACCACAACGATAGAGCTAGGCAGAGGCAAAGGCAGAGGCAGAGTAGGTGTTTAGGCACACCCTCTCCCTCGCCACAAGGTGAGGGATGAGACATTTTGTTTATATAGAAATTAAGTAATCATGTCGGACTTTAATTTGTCCAAAGCGGAGTTTCTTCGTTACATAGAAGAGTTCCACGGGAAGCTTACCGCAGCCTTGTTAATTTTCGCACGATATCCGTAGCTTGCTAGACGGCGGGGGTGTACGGGGACCGGGCCGAATATACCGCGCGAACTCTCCAGATGACGTCACGTCGACTCGCGGCGATTTTACGCTCGCGGGAGATTTCCGAGAATCAAAACCGTCACTTCGAAACCCGCGAAGCGGAAAGCTTTGGGCCCGCCCTCCCCCCAAGAAGGCAAACAAGCCTTAGGGGAAAAAAGAGGTTGCGGCTAGCGACACGGATTCGCCGACGGCCACCGCCCGCTCCCGCCCCGCCTCTGTTTCGGACGCGACGCTTTCAGCGTGCACCGACGCTACTACCGCGCCTCTCGCGCACCCTACCTCGGACGTTCCCACGCAATACACGCGCTCCACTTCCGACGCCCCCGCACCTCCCGTATTAAGCCGCCACCACCCATCTACGTGCAGGACAAGCATAAATGCGGCTCAGTATCGTCGTGGATGATTAAAAACCACATCAAATTCTCCACCGCGCGCTTGACTCGATTGGAAACAAAGTCCAACTGTCCTCGTCTAATGACCACACGACACTGACCGCCCACCTTAGGGAATCCAATGTAGAATATCACTCCTACGCCCTAGAAGACGAGCGCCAACTGCATCTCGGCATCAAGGGCATTCCTAAAGAGCTGGACGAGTACGTCCTCTCTGACTTACGGGAAAAAGGTTTCCCTGTGCGTGAAATGCATAGATTATTTAACACTCGCACTAAGGCGAAATATGACATTGTCCTTGTCGTCTTGGAACTCAGTGATGAGGGCAAGAAAATATTTAATTTAAAGTCGGTTTGCAACCTCATGGGCATACGTGTAAGGCCTACCTTCACTCGAGGCCACATACGGTAGTGACACCGCTGCCATAATTACGGCCATTGACCAAGTATGGCTTCGCGCGCCCTAGGTGCGTGATATGATAAGAAGACCACGGTACTGTGGACTGTCCTCGCAAAGTTCCGGACCCCAGTGTTCCCCCGAGTTGTCGTGTGTCGAGCACAGGGGCAACCCGCAAATTACCGCGGATGTCCTTGCGCTTCTCGCAGACGCACACGGCGGGAAGGCAGAGGCAGGGGTTTGAACCCTACTCAGCCAAAAAAGAATGCTGAGCCTGCTGCTCAAGTGTTCCTTCCCGCTCCTCCACCAAAGGTGAATGCGTGGTCCAAACCTACGCAACCAGTGACTCCCATAGTCAGGTCTAGGTCATCAGATGGCAAGGGACAAAGGTATCCGTTGCGGTAGTCCAAGAGCCAAATATCGAGAGGACCGGCGCAATGGAACGACACCCAGGTACGCAACTCATCCAATGCGCCTTTAGCCGTCAGAAACCAGTAAAGGCCGCCATGGTAGTCTTCGGTGGCAGGCTGGAAATATATCAGCTGTCTTAGTCAATACGGGCCAGCTGACGCTAGGCATAGTTTCCGTCTAGTTTAAGGGCGACCAAAACCTCCAACACTATCTCTTCAACGTCAAGGCAATATGCTAAAAGTTAAGAACAACCAACCATCTAATAGGGAAGCAGTTCGGACGACCACCACGGATGAGATTATTATGCCTTTCTTAAGGAGATGGACCTCCATGTCATTTACACGGGCCAATTTCCAACTTTCGAAACCTACAGAGGCGGAAGACTATATAGCATAGTCGACGTAACCGCCTCTAGCCTGTCTCTGATCGACAGAATAAAAACTGGTCAGTCCTGTTGCTCATTACATCACACGTGACAGTGTATTAGTATTTCCCATTCGGTTGGATCCAGATCACATTTGTTCATGTGGCGCTTGAGTACATTCTTTTACCGCAAGACTTCTTTTACCGAATTGACCGCCATATTTCCGCTTGCTAAACTGCAGTTCAGAATAAAATACGCCTTTAGCTATTCTCTTTTTAGGCATCCGGGAGATATGACCAGCCCAATGCAACTGTCTCCGAATTAAAAAAGCTTTTATTCCGTCACCTATTGGCAACGCTGCAAGACTTCCGTGTTCCGCATACGGTCCCACCATGTACTATTCTAATATCGCAAACACATTGGATGGCCTCTATTCCGTGTAATAATATGGTTCTCGGTAATTGTCAGGTTTCAAGAGGTAGGACAATAGATGACACCTGAGACGAGCTGTTCGCTAGCAGCTCTGACATTCTGCGCCTTTCAGTTGACTCCAGCTAGCGTCGGAGGGAAGGTCAATAACGATCAATTCCACGCCTCTGGGCTGTGTGCATATCCTCAGCCAAATCAGCAAGGGTTCTGTACACAGACCGATAAACCTCAGGTACTAAGAAACCTTTAGTCGTACTAGCGGCCGTCTTGACTCACAACGACGTGTGCGTCTCACCCGCATCAATATACCATCGACCTGTTGACATCCTTGCGACACGCAATCCAAGCAATAGATGAGTCACACTTTTATTGAGGTATAATACGTAAAGGTTTAAACGTGGGCTAACCAGTGTGTGTAGTAGGGCTAAGTAAGAAGCGAATGCATTTGGTTAATCGGTTCTACCAGCTGTGCCTTAATGCATAGGCGTCCTTGTCGTGCTCGTGCATCTATTTGTAGCGGAAACACAAATGGCGACGGTGAAAGATAGTATAATACTCACGAGGTGAATAATATGCTGAAACTAATTCTACGATATTTCGTCAGGTACTGTTTTTTTATTGTGTTTGATATACTAATATATATATAACCCACATAAAAGACGAGTAGTTAAGAAAACAGCGGCACGCGCGGTAAAGCGCATCTGTTCCAATCACACAGACACATAGTGGATATTAGGGAGTGATCCAAGGGTTTATGTGGGATGATCTTGTCGGTTTTTGCGTTGTGGATGCCTGAATACTAAAAATGCCCTTTTACGCGACCACCCATTGGGGTGGTCTGTCCGACTCATGGTCAGTACCGTACTCCGATACTAACCCCCACTAAACCCAGCGGACCCTCTTCACCTCTCGTGGACCCGATCGGAATCGGTTGCGCGTTCTACTACGAACGCCGCCGACTACGTAAAGACGATGGTGCCCGCCTGCTACGAGCCACCATCGTCTTACGGTTCTCTGAGGTCCAAGGGTATCTGGAGCCCTCCAACTACTTGGAAGAGGAGGATCACAAGAATCCCGTGGTATCCACTCTAGGGTATGGGGAGTTGGACTTCTTTGAAGTGCCTTCTCCTCTCCTTGACTCCGGCGGCGAGAGTGTCCTACATTTGCACTGGACCTCACGTGCCCGCTCCGCTCCTCCTTCAATGCGCAACAACAGATTCGCAGAAGGAGACAACCATCGCAGACCAGCTTCTCTCACGATCCCGCATGGCCCCTACCCCATTTGAAAGAGAGAGGTCACCAGCCCACACAGTCCTCCAGCTCGCGTTGTGGGGCCCATGCGGGGCATTCGGCCACATGTGTTTGTGCCGAGTCCGCTGGCGCGTTGCACTCATGCCGCACCGGCGAACGGCCAGCCCAACCTAGCCCAACGTTTCCGTTTTGCATCGATCGTATATAAACCCTAAAAAAAACGTATTTTTCTCATAAGTGATGTCATTATAATCACTTTTTTTTTTAAATTAATAATATTGATATGCAGTACCCGTCAAGATGGTGTTGTGTAATAATCCAAAATACATTTTGGTTTACATTTGTGGTGACTATGTCTGAAAAAGTTTAGAAAACCTATAACAGATTCAGTGAAGAAGACAGGTATATTGATACTTTACAATAGAAATGAGGGCTCTGAATAAACGTGGGGTTTCAAACATTTGTGGTGCAAGTTGTGTACTGGGTTTGTTCAGACAGTGGCAAACGGTAAACGTAATCATTTAAAGTTTTAATGATGCCGATGAATTTGGACAGCCGAAAATCACATTGATGGCTGTTATTTTTGTGTTTGTAGAATTACCTGGAATAACAAAAGAAAAATGACATATCCTGATCACCGTCTGCTAAAAACCTCGACCTGTGTTCAGAACATGACGTACCATCTTCATGAGTCAAGTTTTTCAGATCTATCGAATTGTCGTCCCGAGATGATGTGTTTTTTGAACTGGACGAACACTGAACGTTTTGAAAGTGTCAACTAGCGCCTTACACTCTTTTTTCGCAGAGACTCTTGACTTTCAAAATAGCGCTCTGAGGTAGACTCCACGAAAAGAATTTTTGAGCTCAAGGTACAAAATAACATTTTTCCGTATAATAAGCTTCAAAATAAGCTTCAGTCTCAGCTATTACTTGGAGCATCCTTTTGAGATCAGCAAAGAGCCAGTAGTCATCTGGGGTCCAGATTCTGAAGAGTCCGTTGACTGGGGTAGCAAATCGACCCAACTCGTTCAATTCTGTGGCCATTGTTTTCATTGATTTGTCGTCTTTCAACGCACCAATAAATCATAAGAGATCGCTAGTTATTATAGTTCTTCTTCCTTTCAGGTAGTCGTATAAAAATTAGACCGTTTGCGTCCCAATAACCTTACGACGAAAACTAAGACATTGAATTTCTTCTTAGACGAATCCACTGATATTAGTTCCACAGCTCAACCCTCATATTCATAGGATGTGTTACACAAGATTTTGAAGTCTTAGAAGAGTTATTATAAATTGTGTTCATTGAAAGGTCACAACCAAGGTTTTACTATACTCCATGTCTTTTGGAATGAGGTTCAAAACGATTTTGACTCTCTAATGATCGGAGTTGTGCTGACTGTGCTCTTGTCAATTCCGGGCAAGTTCTTTGCTGAAAAGCATCTCTGCAATAAAAACATAAAAGCTAAGATCCAGGAGTTTCACTGCTACACAAGGTTGGTGTATGACACCAAGGTTGGTGTATGACACCAAGGTTGGTGTATGACACCAAGGTTGGTGTATGCACCAGTTGGTGTATGAACCAAGGCCCTCTGTTCCTAAAAAAAATTTAATTCAAAATGTCATGAAGGTGGTATTTCCTTAGAGACTTTTTCCCAAATCCAGACCTTCAAACCATTTCCTTGACGACTTTGAAAGCGAATACAGAGATTTACTGTATTAATACAGACTAAGGCGGTTAAGTCGTGGATTTGACAATGGAAACGATTTCTTAAATTTATAGTAGAAATTGGAATATTTCTCGCAACAAGCAAAGGGTGTCCCGCCACTTAAAAATCTTGATGGTTGTATGATATAGGCTTTTTAAGTGGTTTTTACATTACAAATCATTTAATGTCTTGAGCACACGGCTTCAGAAAAAAGTGTAACTGATATCTTAAGCTATGCGTCTCGTGTATCCTTCTTTATACCAAGCTGACACTTGTCAGTCACAATTATATTCGGGACTTACATCATTTTCCGAATTATCAGAAAATGGCTTGATTATTAGATTCAACAAAACTGCGATTAATTGCACAGTTGTGAATAAGAAAGCTACTATTTTTTTTGATTTAATCTTTTCAAGACAGATTTTCGGAGTTCAAAATGAAACCTATGTTTTGACATATTCAGAGCATCCTTTACGATTTCAGTTGAAAATGCGCCGAGTCAACGCAGTTTGAAATTACGCACATAATACACCCACACTAACCAATTCAACGAGTAGAATTGCTAAACTTTACCACTGCATCGATCAAAAAGTATGTCTGAAGAGTTCGCATAAACGCTTCTGAAATGTGCCAATTAATTTGGTTCTACCTATAGTGTAAACGCACTACTTTTACATACTAATCATATAACATATAACAAAAAATCAAAACCTTGCAAATGAAAGTTTGGAAGCAGTTTTACGTGTTGCTACAAGTAAATTTGAGCCAAATATAAAAAAATTGTAAGCACTATGCAGTGCCATGCTTCAAGTTAAAGGCGAGGAATACAAGGGCAGTGTTGGTTGCGGCAAACATGACTGGTACATATAAAAAAAAACTTTTGGTGACAGGAAAAGCTAAACAACCGCGTTGCTGTAGAAACATTCTCTTTGCCAGCAACTTACGAAAACAACACTAGATCCCGGATGACATCCCAAATTTTTGAAAAATGGTTGCGTAGCTGGGATGCTTAATTGAAGTTGGGAAGAAATTCCTCTCCTAGTAGACAACTGTCCCACTCAACCTCTAGTTTCCAATCTGAAACGCATAAAGCTCGTGTTTTTACCGCCTAATGCCACCTCTGTTTACTTTTAAAAATATAGAATACTTCAAGTGCTACAAATGATACAGAATATTGAAAACGGCGAAGTTACAAAGTCTTACTGTTCTGGATGCTTATTCTAATGATATCGGAAGCTTGGGGAAAGGGCACATGGTTCACTATAGCCAACCGTCTTCGCCATGCAGATTTCAAAGATCGACGATGACGATATTCCGCTAGCGAGAATGATGCGATCTCCCACAGATGAAGATGACAACGTATCACACGCTAATAATTTGAGTTGGTACTCACAGGTTGGTCCCATAGTGCAATGCTAACCACACAGCACAACAGACGGCTACCAAATTAGAAGCGCTTCAATTGGAATGTTTAAGACATCCACTGTACTCCCCGGACCTTGCTCCAACAGATTGTCATTTGTTTTTCTTCCAACTACTTGCAAGGTCAAACAATATTTAAGTATGATGGGGATGTCCAAACTGCCTTCAAAGATTTTATTGAACGTCGCATCAAGTTACCACAAGTCACCGACTAGTTTTTTTCAATAAAGAAATCAATGAATTACCCATGAGATGGAAAAAGTGCATAAATAACATATAAATAAAGTGCATAAAATTGTTTACTTATGTTCACCACATGAAGAAACTTAAATATTAAACACCATTTATAATTACATGTCAGTTTCAGTGAACAACTTTTAACTTTTCCTTCTGAAATTGCAGGACCACAAGAAGTTGCTAGAAACAATATAAAGAAAAAAAAACAATTGTCAAAATTGAAAATTGTTCTTCTTGAACCAACTAGCATTCAGTAATGAAGATTTTACACTTGTACAAGTTTACCATACTGATTATGCAGTTCCAAATGCCATACATATATATATATATATATATATATATATATATATATATATATATATATATATATATATATATATATATATATATATATATATATATATATATATATACATATATATATATATATATATATATACATATATATATATATATATATATATATATATATATATATATATATATATATATATATATATATATATATATATATATATATATATATATATATATTGCCACAAATTAGTCCTAACCGAGTTTGACTTGTTTAATAATGTTCATAATTCTCTTTTGCTATCACAAATTATGCTTAAAGATGAAAAGCGTACACAAATACGCACATCACCAAAGCCCCATAGTTACAACATATACATTTGATATTATTATCACCAGAAGCCAACCCTAAGGAAAACCCTGTAAAATCAAGGATTCACAGACTTCCAAAAAGAGAGAAGACCAAGAGCTAAGGAGATGATGGTAGACTTAACCTATTGTATTTAACACTGATTATGTATTATTTGTTCACAATACTTGTTAGTACTCAAGTACAGATACAAGTTAATTAACAATTATAAAACTAGCCAAAGTATATATATTTCATATAATGGGTGTACAACATTGTAGAAGTTGCTGGCAAACAATGAATGAAGACAGCATAGCACATATAGAAATGTAAGGAGCATCCTCACCCTAAGAGGAAAACTAATCCATACAAAAACTAATTAAAGCTAAAAATCACATTGTAATTACAAGCTATTGCAAATCTTTGGGATAATGAGGCATTTAATTTAATTTTATTCACCTTCATCCGATTCCAGAACTTATTGGATTAAAGCTGATAAACTTATTGCAGATCAAATTGTACTGAATTTCAATCCCTATGCACAAAGGATCCCTATCAAGTAAAATGGAACCCGGCAGGCTGCCAAAGTCATATCTTGCCAAAGTAGTTGAAAAGCAGAGTTTTATTGTTGCATTGCTACAACATATTATTATTTATTAATAAATCCAGACAAATATTTCAAATGGCTTCTATATCTGACTCATATAAAAATTATGATTTTATATAAAAACTGTACATATTGTACTATAATCATTTTATAAGATTGCGATTATGCATTTATTATAAATAAAAATATGGAACATCTTTATATAAAATAATTGCAAGATTACTAATTACTAAGTACAAGGTGTCACTGCTAGAAAGACACTTCATGGAAAAAATAATTCTACAAGCGCTTCTAAGCATATACTAACATAATATATAACAACCCCCTAAGACCCTGTAAGTTGATTTGAACACACAACCTATTTTCCATTGTGAACAAAGCAAATATCAAATCCGATATATTATATTTAGCACTATAATATACAACTTACGCTATCTTTTTCAAATTTTTAAAACGCTATTTGCTCGGTTTTTTTGTGGTTACAGCCATGTTGGTAAATAAATTAAATAATTATATTTTTTTTTACAAAGTATATGGAGGATATCTGTTGACGCCCTCTGCCCCATCTAAGGGTCATAGGACATTAAGAAGAAGAAGATAGTGATTTTATAAATACATTTTACACAAGTTTAAGATTTTAAGCATCTTCTTACCTGTCACTGTGAACAATAATGTAATGTAGGGTAATATTGATCGTCACTACTCCACAGATAAAATATATATTCACAGTTGAGCTAATTACAATATCGATTTTCTTTTCAGTTATCGATTAGCTTATCATCGTTACAAACACACTTCGTTTTATTATATATATTTTTTTCTGTCTAGGCATGAAATTTACAAGTAAATCCGCATGTTTTTTATTATATTTTTAAATATAGGATATTAATGTATGCCAATTTAACCAATGAGAACTAAATATCCACATATTGGTATAATATATACAAAATTATAATACTAATTAAATTATTAGAAATATACTGAGCCATCAAAGTGGGTTTGATTCCCACTTGGAGGTAGGACTTATTTTCATTACTTTGCTCTGGTAAGAAGACAAATTGTAGCGAGATTGCCTGGAAAGTAGTTAACTGAGTTATCTGTCAATCGTGCTATACGTGTGAAATAATCTTTTAATTATATATATATATATATATATATATATATATATATATATATATATATATATATATATATATATATATATATATATATATATATATATATATATATATATATATATATATATATATATAGCATAGAAACCTGTAATTTAGCACGTAAGGTCCTTGGAGAGTATAAGAGAGCACTAAGCGAGGATTTCCCCAAAATAAAAACGGAAACGGGAACAAATAGAAATATTATATTTTATATTCATTATTAAAAATTAAAAAAAAGACAAAAAACAATAAAATAACTTTAATTATCCAAAAAAATGTATAACACTATAAAATCTTAATTAATCTGTATTCATTATATCTAATTACGTTATATTTTAAAAGGACATATAAATATATATAAATAGCCTCTAACTACAAAAATGGCACGATCAGTCTGTTACAAAATGATTATTTAAGTAAATCAAGTGATACTTAAGTAAATATATATATATATATATATATATATATATATATATATATATATATATATATATATATATATATATATATATATATATATATATATATATATATATATATATATATATATATATATATATATATATATATATATATATATATATATATAAAACTACGATACTTCGATACTTCGACTTGATCGATATGTGCTTATATTTTAAACTATAAAACAGATTTTGATGCGGTTTTCACTAAATTAATTCCATTTAAATGTATATATATATATATATATATATATATATATATATATATATATATATATATATATATATTAGCGAAGTCGACACAAACAAGGCCGATTAGCTTGCGACTAGTACAATATAATATGAAAATTTAATACAAAGCGATTTGAAGCTGTTTCTATCTCTCTCTCTCTTATCTGACGTATTAGAGAAGTAAATAACGTTTTTCCTTATAAATGTTACAACAAATTAAAATAAATATAAAAAAATTCTAAATGAATATATTTTACGTATATTTTAAAATAAAATCTGATTTGTACTGTATATATGACTAAAAATAAAATTAAGGTACAAATTCTATATAAAAAAGAATCCAGTAAAAACAATATTATTAAATAAGCGTTTATCCGCCATATTGTTATTTAATATATATCGACTGACTTGTACAAAAATTGTATGTAATCCACCATTTCGTTGTGGCGGCCATTTTGAATTATCAACTACATTAATTATATATATATATATATATATATATATATATATATATATATATATATATATATATATATATATATATATATATATGTATATATATAACATGGATGTATATATAGATATATATAGTCAAAGGCGTAACAATAATATATTAAAGCTTTTAAACTTCAAATTCATTTGAAACAAATATTCTGATGAAATTTTTAATTGTAAAGTATGAATTTTAAAGTAAAATCCATGAATTTGTAATTCAAAACTTACTATTGGAGAAATATTCAAAAACATGTTTAAATAAGAGTTTCAACAACAATTATTAACATATTAAATTTAAGTCGTCTGTAATTTATATGTCTATATCTATAATATTTTTTTAAAATGTTACCAACTTTATAATAAAATAAAAATACTGTAGTAAAAATAACTAGATAAAAATCCATTTCTTTCATTTTTAATATTTATATTAATGAGATATTAATTTAAACATTTTTTTTACTATAGTAACATTAATCAAAAGTTAATAACAAAATGTCATATATTTTTTAAAAGTAAAAACGGTTATTTAATATATTGTAATATGTTATAAAAAAGATGTTTAACAAAGACAACAACATTTATCTTACGAATACGTATTTTTTATTAAAAAAAAGGAAAAATCGATTATAAAATCGATTCTCAAATCTCAAAGTTATGTTTTGAAAAATTCTTTATTTTTCAAAACATAATAATATAATATACGTATAATTTTGTTAAATTCATAATTAAATAATTAATCTAGTTGCCATATAAAATACTACTTGAATTAAATTTAATTATATCTGTTAAATAATTACTAAAAGTAAATATTACGTATTATTAATGAGAAATATTTTTACGTATAATTCGGATCAAATATATAAGAACTACAGTGTCAGTTCGAACTCCATATTAATATAAGATAAAATAAGTTGACTCCATACTAAATCTACTTTTTTTTTCTCTATATAGTCTCTTTCCCTGCATTAAACTGTAAAGATGGTCAATCTTGAAAAAAAAATTTGTCGAATTATTTTACATTCATATTTTTTGGGTATTAAATGGCGGACGTACATAAGCAGCCTTCATCTATATATTTATAAATAATATAATAATATATATATATATATATATATATATATATATATATATATATATATATATATATATATATATATATATATATATATATATATATATATATATATATATATATAAAACTGCTTTAAAATTATTTACTATTATAATAGTAAATTGGTATTGAAACACGTTTGGTACAAATCGAATCAAATAAAGAATCGAAGAAAATATTGATTCGAATAAATTACTTTTATATATATAGTATATACATTATGTATATATGTCTATTATATATAAGAATATAGACATGCCCGTATAGTAATAAAAATATTAAAAAATAAAAATATTTATATTTCACTATAATTCACTTTTCCGGTATTTTAAAAAGTTATGTTTTTAATCAATGTTTGACAGATAATTAAATTTTTTATGTGACGAAATTTAAAAAAGACAAATTAGACTACAAAATAAAAATGTTTTAAAAAAGCGATTTAAATAATAAATACCTATATTGATGAATATAATATACGTCTAAGGTGGCAAAATCTGTTTTTGAATATTTCACTTACAATAAAAGGCATGTCGTTATAAATCATAGGCTTATTTTCAGACTATCTATCTTCGGACTTATCTAAAGATACGACTGTATCACAATAGATGGCGTTGTTCGTTTGAAGCATTTTCTCTCCTTCCGGTGACGCCACTTCCTCTGTTTTTTGGACTGGAAGAGAATTGTATATAAATATAACACCACAAATGATCCGCTGTCTAAGATATCTGTCCCTGTCTAACAATTTAACCACTATATATGAGTAAAAGAGATAGCAATAGTAAAGTACTGTGGCCTATAAAAGATTAATTTCAAAAATATTATATAATATTGCAAAATTTACAATTAAAATAACTTATCTAAATAACAATCTGAAAATGTTTTGTAGTTTGTTTTACATTATCATCGAAAGAATAATTGAAAGAGATAACAATATGGACATACCTTTGTCATTTCTAGTGACTGTAGCGTATAATAGAGCGTGTATAGCTGAAGCAACTAGAGCCAATCCTGATAATATTCTGAACGATCGTCTGCCACCAGCGTAGCTGTATAGCTGACCACCCACCAGGGACCCTAGAGCGAAACCTGAATGAAAAAAAAAAAGTTATACTCCACTCTCCGATTACCGCACAGTTACGAGACAGTAGGTCACACCATCATCATGCACTCTATATATATTATTTTACATAAGGAACGACTGTAAACTATTGAGTGAAGCTTACGTTTAACAATTACAAGTTAAATGTGGATAACCAGCAAGTCAGCACCGCATTTTGCCTTACCATAGTGAGAAAATGATAATAGTTCTTGGTTATTACATATATTTTAGCAAATTTGTCTATTAACTAAGCTTTTAAAATAAAATAAAAAAATCATATTAATTTAGGTCTTCTATAATTCCATTAATTTAACAATGTAATAAGGAAAGGCGGAAAAGCGGCTACTTTTTGTATTTAAAGTCTAGAAGACTTAAAGCTCTCAACAACGTAAAATCGTATTACACAAAATAACACCAGACCATCTCATCCATAACCTCCGAATATCTAAAAATTCGGTTACAACCCCATTGTCTCCATACTTTTTGTAAGGTTCTCATTCTTTTAACTTACCAACACCATCGTCCATTCCAGCCACGATTCCCTGTACAGTTGCCGAATACCCTTCAGGAGCGACATGAGCTGCATATCCCACTATAGTTGAATAGCATAACGCATATGTAGGACCTTGCATTATACTCTGTCAATTAAGGAGAAAACATAAATCACTATATATTATTTCATGCTGTATCCAGCCGAGGATCTCAAAAGGAGAAACCTTCAGTCCATCTGTGAAGACCATTTTTCCCAAGTTCGGGAAACCTACTTAGTTCTCTCTGCCTACGCTCGATATATGCGGGAGGTATTTACAATAATATACAATACATACCTCTATAAAGATAAGATGCCACGGATGCTGTATAAAGGAGATGAGAGCTAATCTCACGCCGTAGCAAAACAATGAGAAAGTCATTGTCATACCGTAGCCCCATTTCTTTATTATTTTACCTGAAAAAAAAAGGAAAATTGTAAGTAGACGTTGTTACTAAAAGGAGTTTTGGTTAAACGCGTTAATTTCAGGAACTACCGATTTGTATTTTGTCATCGAGGAAAGCTATAGGGTGTGCCTATACAAACACACACACACACATACACACATACACACACACGCACGCACGCACGCACGCACGCACGCACGCACGCACGCACGCACGCACGCACGCACGCACGCACGCACGCACGCACGCACGCACGCACGCACGCACGCACGCACGCACTCACGCAAAAGACCCCGGAAGTGAAAGCCATTAACATATAAAAGTGAAAAGTCTTACCAGAAAAGAAAAAGAACAGCAATTCCCCAATAAAACTCTGCGCCGCGACAACAGCACCCTCTATCAACTTAATTTTCGCCTTACTGCCAGTTTCTTCCGCTAGTTCTTCTAGAAACCTATAAAAATACATTTATAATCTGTACAAGATGTCGTTTAAGAGAAATAGGTTTACACTTGGAAGTAAATTATACAGCGTCTGAACGGCGACCGTCATCACGACGGGTATGGGTTCGATCCCCAATCCGGGATAAAATTATATATATATATATATAGGGAAGAGGCAGAGCAGAGGCAGGAAGACATCCTTTTTATTAAACATATGGAATTTGAACGTAGCGGGTTATGAACCCAAGCCTATTGGAAGCCGTCCAAATTCTTATTTTTTAATTATAAATTTAGAGTAGAAATTGAATCCGCAACAGTCAGATGCTGTACCATTGTGCTGCTGTGGTCTCAGATTTAAAAAAAACTATTGCTTTGTGTAATTTCACGCTTATAGCAGGGTAGACATAGTGTTAAGACACTACGTTCCCCAAATTCCGTCCAATTTTGTAGACGTTACACGTTGAGTGGCGGAACTCAACGCCGCGTTTTGTCTTTGTTATTACTAAAGCGTAGAAATGAAATGAATAGTTTTCTACTCATGGGAGTAGAACCCGCAACCGTCGCGTTTACAACTCGTCTTCAACTCGTTCCCATGATAAAAAGCCTATAAAAGCAAATACCAGGTCTTCATAGCCGACCGAGAGATCGTCACTATAGAGTACTATTATTGTATACAACAACTGTCAACTGTCAACTGACAGGTACCAGGACTTCATATCCGACCGAGAGATCGTCACTATAGAGTACAATTGTATACAATTCCCTCCTCACGGGAACTGAACCCACAAATTACGTCAGTTATACGCTGTGCCGCTGCGCCACGGCGACATCATAAAATAATAAAAAAGCATAATCAACATATATAAAGGCATAATATTTTCATTTTACTTTGGAGAATTACCTCCATACCATAATAAAGTAATTCATTCGCTTGTTACATACAGTTATTAAAAGATATAAATAGTACGTAAGTGATGTCATTATTATCACACCAGAGACGCGTGTGATGAAATATATATATATATATATATATATATATATATATATATATATATATATATATATATATATATATATATATATATATATATATATATATATATATGATATTGCCATTTCCCCGCTCTGGCAAGCAAATCACGGCGTTGAGTACCGCCACTCAAGATGCAGTGTTTCAAAAATTGCTAGTGTTAAAACTTAATTGCGTTTGCAATCTGCGTCGCACTCTGTGCCATGGTGGCCTCATGGCTTGTTAATAGAAGCCATGTTTTTATTTAATCCTTTAACAATTTTAATCTAAAAATTATTATAATAACTATATACGACATAGCGTCTGACTGTAAACGTGTCAGTAATGGGTTCGATTCCCAATCAAGGAGAATGAATTATTTTCATTTTCGTCGCTCTAGTAACAAGACATTGCATAATCTTGGCGGAAGGCGGAAAACAGGTAAGTGTTCTCTACCTATACAGCCTATCTATATGTGGAACACCGCGTCAAGCTAAAAAAAAAAAAAAAAAAATAAAAAAAATACAATATATCTATGTCTATTGCTTACCAAAACATGTAATATATAACAAAACTGTCAAATGTGCCGGCGACCACCGCAAACGTAATGAAAACTAAAACTCTAGGTATCTTAAGGACATCCCTAAGCGCTTTTCCAGAATCTTCTGGGCTCGAGAGTGAGGGTAGCTGTAAATAAATAATATACGAACAAAAATATAGAAGCATTTTATGATACACATATGTTTCGATAAATACTATGAGAAAATGCGTCAAAATTATATATTTTGATCTATACATGGGCAACATATGGTACTTATTTAAATTCAAAACTCTAGCACATATTCAGGAATACCTTTTAAAATTTTTTTGGACCACTGCAAACAAAAACCCATCTGTATTGTCCAATTTCTTTAGGAAAGAATACAAATTCACATCATTTTCGACTAGAAAAATAAAACTCTTCATATCAGGAATTGTCCAAAAAACTACTCAAAAAAAAATCAATAAAATTGAAAACTCACAGTGAGATTTCTACAAGCCCACAAATCTACAGCCGTCGCAGCAATTGCTATAATGAATGCCGGCGTAAAGTCTTTACAACCGACAGAGAAGGAATCGACAAGCCAGCCCCCTATTAACGCGGTTATGCCATAGCCCGCTGTGCCCCATGCTCTTTGAGCCCCATATTTTGAGCCCCGCTCAGGACCTGAAAAATTAATTTTGTTTTTGTATTTAAATCATGTATTTACAAAGTTAGAAAGCATACCGATTTCTGCTGTCCGCATTTCACCTTAAGAGACGATTTCACACACACATACGTACGTACACGTATAGTTTATAAAAAGTTTTTTTTTTTGGACTGAAGCACCTTTGCTTTTATACCCCACATATATACTTTTTAAGCTAGTTTATAACAATTACTTTCATTTATTTTCTTTAGTAAGCCTTAACGCGTTTTGCTTTAGACAATCGAATAGTTAACCAAAGACTTGAAAATACAATACCGGAACCTGAACTTACCTAAAACATCGAAGCACACAGCATCACCTATACAGTTGGCAACATTGAACGCAACAGTACCAGCACACATTAATACAACAAACGCCCAGAATGTCGCCGACGTATAAAAACTACTACTATCAATAGTTTCTGGTACAACTATATCTTTCACTTTATCTTTTTCTGCTACACTTAAATTGTACAAATTAGAGGTACCCACTTCTCTCCCACTCCTATTGAGCAAATTCTCGTTTAAACTATGCTCAAAACATAATAAATTGCAATCTTTTTTAGGCACACATATATCACTACCACTGACATCTGTTCCCATTTGTAAAAATGAACACGAAACATTCTTATTATCTGTGTACATTGTATTTATATATGTTGAGTTTGACAGATACACTTGGAATTTATAATCTGCGGTGCAGTTCCAGTGACAGGTGTATTTTTCCAAGATGGCGTCCGTCGTGTCGTTGTGCGGTTTGACAAGTACAGTGTCGTTAAGTTGGTAGACATATTTTTGTATCACATCTGGTTCAGGGACCTCAGGCATTGGCAGGAACCATAAACCACAGTAAGACCCACTCATGACTAGAATAAGCATCATGAAGACCAGCTTCCTTTGACTCTAAAATTGAGTTAATGTTAATATATTATTAATTTCAACTTTTCATTTCAACTAGAGGACCCGTTGACGCGCGAAACACGCGTTGCCATAGCAACGTGTATGTCATTTTATACAAAAGTGCATAATATTAAACATATGGTAGTGTGTGTAATGTTTTATTTATTGTTTTATTGTACTTTATATGCATTATTATTGAACAATATTAGCGTTCTTCTCCTATACACACACACACATACACTATAAGTCCGTCCGCGCAATTTTCGGAATAAGGGGTCCAAATTTTTTGCTTCACGCATTAATATATAGATTATTTATCTATTACATATATGTATATCATATATTATTCGACAATGAATTAAAGAATAATAATTTCCTATTAAGAATTTATTTCGACCAAACGCGATATCAAAAATATTGAATATATCAAAAATTAAGGAGAAGGCGGAGAACGGAGAGTTTTCCTACCCTACTATAAGGGGGATTCAACATTAAGCTATGTTGAGGGGGATTCAGCATGAAGCTATGTTTATATGTAAAATTTCCAAAATTCCTGAAACACGTAAGTATATGTTTTACGTCAATAACCGAAAACAAAGCTTAGCTTATTTTACTTTCAAAATGACGGACTTTCATACATATTATCAATCCCTATTGTGACCTCTTAAGGGTGAAATTAATGATGGGTAAGTCAGCCATGTCATTTTATAAGAATAGATTTAAAACACTCACCGGCCAAAAGTCCACAACGTAACCAAACAGTGGTTTCGCTGCTGCCCACAGTAGGGGCAGGACCGCCGTCACCAACCCCATGACAGACGGTGACACACCCAGCTCCTTGCCGAAGACATTTAGCTGGGGCAGAAGTGGACCTAAAGCTGGAAAAAAATAAATACATTACATTTTAGATATAAGTTAAAACAAAAATGTATGGGGCACAACATGTCACATATAACTGCCATAATAATATAGTTGCAATAGGGATTATATATATATATATATATATATATATATATATATATATATATTTCATCACACGCGTCTCTGGTGTGATAATAATGACATCACTTACGTACTATTTATATCTTTTAATAACTGTATGTAACAAGCGAATGAATTACTTTATTATGGTATGGAGGTAATTCTCCAAAGTAAAATGAAAATATTATGCCTTTGTATATATGTTGATTATGCTTTTTTTATTATTTTATGATGTCGCCGTGGCGCAGCGGCACAGCGTATAACTGACGTAATTTGTGGGTTCAGTTCCCCTGAGGGGGGAATTGTATACAATTGTACTCTATAGTGACGATCTCTCGGTCGGCTATGAAGAACTGGTATTTGCTAGGCTTTTTATCATGGGAACGAGTTGAAGACGAGTTGTAAACGCGACGGTTGCGGGTTCTACTCCCATGAGTAGAAAACTATTCATTTCATTTCTACGCTTTAGTAATAACAAAGACAAAACGCGGCGTTGAGTTCCGCCACTCAACGTGTAACGTCTACAAAATTGGACGGAATTTGGGGAACGTAGTGTCTTAACACTATGTCTACCCTGCTATAAGCTTGAAATTACACAAAGCAATTGTTTTTTTTTTAAATCTGAGACCACAGCGGCGCAATGGTACAGCATCTGACTGTTGTGGATTCAATTTCGATTCTAAATTTATAATTAAAAAATAAGAATTTGGACGGCTTCCAAAAGGCTTGGGTTCATAACCCGCTACGTTCAAATTCCATATGTTTAATACAAAATAATAAAAATTAATTATATCATGGCCCCGTCTCGCATTCGAGTATAAAATAAAACGGAGTGTCTGAACACTATGTTCTCTCTGCCTATTGCTATATGCGGGATCAAGCGTGATAAAGCTATTCGAAATTCAAATTCAGATTCTTCCCAGCAACTTCTACTTTAATTTTGCTCTAACCGAGCTTGAACCGGCAACCGCCGCTTTAGGAAGCCGATACCCATGCATGTAGATTACTTGCTCCACACTATAACTGTTTAAGCTGTTATCGTTATCATATACTTAAGAGGATTATTTCAATCATATCTCAGTAATAATAATCAAGTTGTAAAGTCGTAAGAGATCTTTGTATACTTTACTTTGGGGCAAGGTTGCTAATACAGTTATATGAGAAAGTCGTATATGCACCCACCATGCCATTTTTAATAAGCTACACAGCACAGCGTTTAGTCACACTTATATATTACTGGACTCTTAAGGATAGTCATTATGTAATATTATATTATATTATTTGTATAGAAATAAAAAAAAAATATTTAACAAATATATGAGTACTAGTGAGTCCCACTAATATTAAAATTAATATAAAAAAAAAATTAAAATAAAAATAATTAATAATGAAATAAAACACAAAATAAAAATGTGAATCTTTGTGTGTACGTATGTTTGTTACGGTTTAACGCAAAAACTACAGAACGTATTTAGATGAAACTATTAAAAACTAAAAAAAAACCTTGTAACAAGCGCATGGGTGACCGTGACCGCATACTTCACTTGACTCGAGTATTTGGCGTCTCATTGAACGCGCGGGTCGTGGGTTCGATATTTACATTGACTTTGATTAAGTGTTTTTTTTTTCAATTTTACTAGTAGCTGCGGCTTGAATAACGCTGTTATATATTTATTTAATAGTAAAGTGATTTACATCCGTTTATCTTAAATTATAGCTCGTATGTTATGCTGATGAAAAAGCTGTATTATATATTATATATATATATATATATATATATATATATATATATATATATATATATATATATATATATATATATATATATATATATATATATATATATATATATAAATCTTTTATTCCATCTCGTGAGAGACTCTCGGGTTCACATGTCGCTGGCGTGTGCTGATAATTGAATAATATTGGAGCCAATAAAATCACTGAGGGTACACGCCCGCGGCCTTGACCTTGCCCTTGACCTTTGTATGGACGCTTATTTGTTAAGATTAAAGTGTCAATGTCAATTTGTATAGCACTATATAACTTGGGAAGTCGCACACGCACATGCGACAGTTGTGGGTTCGATTCTCACTTCTTATGTATAGATCAGTGGCGAAGTGTCCATATAACAAGATCCCATCGGGTCACCTATCGCTACAATAATTCCACTTTAAATCTAATTTTGCTACGCGCAATGGAAATAATAAAATATATGCTAAACTTCGTAAACTAAGCTATTATTATAATAAACTGTTTGATTTTTAATGACTTTCTTGATTCCGGCTTACCGTTATAAAAATTGCACACTTCGCCACTGATGTAAATAGATGTAGTGTTGAGCTCCGAAACCGAATGATTTTGGTCATTCAAAAGGACGGAAAGCGGAGAATGGAGCGACTTGCCACTAGGTAGTCTCTGCCTACGACACGATGACCTCTCTATTTTTTTAGTGTAATTTGTAATTTCTTTTGTGTATTCATTTTTAAGTATATTCTTTTCTATTGTGTCGTCACAAATATTTGTACTGGATGGGCATTGAACCTACTATCTTATACTTAAATTGTATCCTCGAAAACGTATATATATATATATATATATATATATATATATATATATATATATATATACATACATATATATATATATATATATATATATATATATATATATATATATATATATATATATATGTAAATGTATATGTAAATGTATATGTAATTAACACATAGTCCGTAAGTAGATTATGTTCTAGCTTTTCTATCATAGCGTATTGAACGGTTCCCTCTGCCTGCCCTGCTATGTGCGGGATACGGCGTGAAACTTAAAAAAATATATTAAAAAACCATGTATTTTAATAACAATCCAGACATGCAACAACTACAAATATGACAAATATAAAAATAGTGATTACATATATAATTATTAATAATTACGTTAATTGTACTTTAATTAATTATCTTAGTGATTAAAATTCTATAATTGGACATAATGTCGGATGTTATTTAAAAAACAAAGTCGATAAATTAATAGCTATAATATTTTATATACATTATAAAATATATATATTATTTAATAGCGTGCAACACGTGCGGAAAAAGGCTATGTGAATATATATATATATATATATATATAATATATATATATATATATATATATATATATATATATATATATATATATATATATATATATATATATATATATATGTATATATATATATATGTATATATATATATATATATATATATATATATATACATATAATATTTTATATATTATAGGTATTAATATATCGTATATCGTATTACATATACCCATATATATTTCAGAATAACAAGGGAAAAAAACTAAATATTCAAATTAAGTTGTTTCACGCTATCGTCCTAATAAACCATTTTTATAGTTAAATATTATACTTTGTCTTTAAAATTGTAAATCTAGAATATTCTTTTATAAATATAATATAAACACCTTTTTTATTATTATAAAATGTTATTTCAAACAATATAAAGCAAATAAAAAGAAAAATAATATATAAAACATAAAACGAAAACCTCTTGGAAAATATCCATGAGGCCAAGCCAAGAGGCGCGGATTCAAATCTTTAATTTTTTTTACGTATTCTAACAAAAGCACTATAAAAAACTACTTTTACATAACTATTAAATAAGGCTAGTGACTTATCTCTAAGTTCTCCACTTGCCTGTCAAGCTGAGACACTACACGTTCGGTTCCACGGTACGGAACGTTAAGTCCATAATATTTTCCAGAATATTGCGAAGGTACCTAGTGTCAAGAAACTCCGCTCCTCGCTTACCGCCTTTCCGAACAATGCTTTGAGTGGCGGCGATTAACCAGTGTGTCTTGATTTAAATCCTTCATTTCCCTCTAGCGAGAATCGAACCCACACCGGTCGGCTCATGTTGTGTAATTATACTTAAGTGTATTTCTCTGGCTATGACCTCCACATCTCAGTAAGTGGCGAAAATTTGTAAAAGCATTCTTAAAGAGGAAGCTGTTAACAAACTTCGCCTAATCTCTATGACGCTATTCAAGAGAGCTACGAGTAGTTCAAATGTGGATATTAATTTAAAATTAAATAAAAATAAAATCTGCATTAATTAACAATAAAATTGGAAAAGCAAATTTTGTGGACCGTCGTGGCGCAGAGGCACAGCGTCTGCCTGTAAACGCGACGGTTTGTGGGTTCGATTCCCATGAGGGGAGGATGAATGAATTATTTTAATTTTCCTCGCTCTGGCAACAAGACAAAGCACGGCGTTTAGTTCCGCCACTCAACACGCAATATTTCTAAAGGCGGAAAGCGAAGAACGGAGGGCCTTACACTAGCTAGCTTCAAACAAAAAATCCATCATGGCGCAGTTGGACAGCGTTTGACTGAAAACGATATGGTGTTCGATTCCCTTGAGTGGAGATTATCATGGTGCTAAAGAGAGACAAAGAAAGACATTGAGTTCCGTCACCTAGCCTACAAGTTCTGGAGGCTGGACAGAAATCGGAGAGCGGAGAGTCTTAATATTAAGTTCTCTGCCTAACCTACTATATGCGGGATAGAGCGCACACAAAAAATAATTGGGAGTGTCTGTTCGTGACTTTTAATTTTGTCTGTTTGTCCGGACTAATCCCAGGAACCGAACCAGATAGAAGAGGTCGTGGAGCAACACTAAGGCTATATTTTATTCCGGAATATCCGCGAGATCGAGATTTATGCGGACAAAAACTAATAAAACTACAAATATTGCATATAAAAAGTTTTATGACAAAATATAAAAAAATATAAATGCATACAATACATGCATATTATATTATTATTCGATAAAACTTAAAAAATTTGTACATTGTTTTACATATATTGGTTTTAATTAAAAAAAAAGACCTTGAGTACAACAATAGGAACTAATGACAAGGCTATATTTATAAATTTTATATTTATAGCGTGCTACGATCGTGCTGTATCTGCTTAAAGCAGGATAGGCAGATAACTGAATATTGAGACACTCCGCTCTCCGCTCTCCGTTTTCCGTCCTGCCTCCATATACTAAGACACTAAAGCCGACTGTCCGTCCAATTTTCGATATATTGCGTGTTGGGTGACGAAACTCAACGCCGCACTTTAAATTATTACTAGAGCGAAACAATGAAAATAACTTCTATCCCAAAATGGGAACCGAATACACGACCGCTACGTCGCTGCTTTCAAGTTAAAGTCAAGTTCAAAAGTTCAAGTACCTCTGTAATATAAAAAAATACGGTCAAGTGCGAGTCGGATTTCTGTACGCATTTCAAGATTGCACACCTCATAAATGTTGACAAACTTAACTTTGCGAGCGTATTCACAAAATTTTCCATGTAATTAACTACAAATACGTGTTTTATGATTTGTACCGCAATTGTTGTAGCTCTACGTCAACGCACACATACATAATCAAAACCTATGGGATACTTAATCCTATAGATTTTGATTATGGAATATATGTATTTGTATAAGTATATGTTTATTTAACATTATTACTGTTATGTATGTATATTTTTATGCTTTATGTATAGGATTTTTTAAAAGTTATTTTTAGTTTTATGTAATTACGTAAATTTTTATCATTATATTGCATTTTATGCGTCATCTCGCCACTTACTGCTTACACCCACTTTCACAGGTTGGCTGGAAGAAATCTCTTCTAGAGATAAGTCCACCGTTTGGAGCTATATTTTGTTATGTATGTAATTCGACATATTTTGATTGCAATTAAGAATACTATATATGTATGTAACAAAATGGATCAAAGATGGCCCTTTCTTATTATAATGATTTTTAAAGTTACTTAATCCTCGCTAAAGATAAAAAAAAAATACTTATAGAAAATATATAAGATTTGTATATGTTTTCTTTGAGTATTTTTTGGGCCCTTACTTTTTATTGCATTGATTTGAAAGTTTTTTTTTTTTTTTTATTCTTCAAAGGACTGTAGACCTTAGATCCCTACCTTAATGCTTGATATTAATTCCAGCGTGATATCTCCATGCGATATGGAGAAAATGTCCATTGACAGATGGCACCAGGGACAGATAGACAGATGGACACCATAGTAATACTACAAGGGTTCCATTTTTTTCATTTGAGATACGGAACCCCGATGACGATGATCATATTCACACTCAGGGTCATAGCACACATATCAACTCGGAAACGGATCGTAAACGTATCAAGTCACCGTGGACCAGTGGACGGTGCACCGCATCACCATTCAGGAGCTGGTCCCATCCGAGTTGATATGATGATGGTAAAGTAAGCTGCAATCCGATTAGTATGGTTTGCTGTAAGGAGTTTCATACAAAGAATACTGAGCGACTGATAGTTGATAGTTGTGTGATATGACCCTAACAGGGGAAAAACTATACAAGATCTATACATACATATAATATAATGTAACTGATCATTGTCTGTACATGGAAGACGTATTAAAATAAACTATTATTGGGGCATTTATTAATGTAATAGAACCCAAAACAATGATTTATAAAAAAAATGTCTGTCTGTCTGTCCGTCTGTGTGTTTGTGCACGCTAATCTCTGCAACGGCTTAACCGATTCGAATGCAGTTTTCACTATTGTGTTATTGTAAGCGTCACTTAACATTTATACTTTATTTAATTTCAATCGGTTCATATATGAAAAAGTAATATCAAATTCAAGTGGCTGAAACATCAAATTTACTTTCCCACACAAAGTCGCGGGCGCAGCTAGTTTTAAACACACATAATAACATGATCTGTCACTGTCACGATATCAGTCATCGTAATAACGGTTGATATGTGCACAAGGAAGTATTGTATATAATAATCTTTATACAGAGTGTAACTCGATGTTTGACGTGTAGGGAGGGGACTTCAATGCTTATCCTTAACCTTATGCATGTTC
>JAXRJS010000099.1:42500-130000 GCA_037127375.1 Dione juno
ACAATCTATGGTACCCACCACACTAGGTAATCCGGTATCGCGGGTCCATATACAATTTACAATTTTAGATTTACGGTTGATACGCGTAAGACAAATATAAGTTAAAAAAAATAATAGTATAAAGGAAAAAAAAAGTAATTAAAATATAAAATGCACTTTAAATTGTTTATAAATGACATTTATGACATGTATATGGCAAAAGAGTAATGTTTAAATACACTATGGCCATATACAGGGTTGTACATGATATGAATAAATAAATAATTAGCTACACGCTGTATCCCGCATATAGCGGGCTAGACAGATGGAAGCTGGTGAGTAGTCTCCTCCTCATGAGAATAGATCCCGGGACCGTCGCGTCTACAGTCAGACGCTGTGCCGACTGAAAACGAACAGTCAGTACCAGGACACCATAACTAGCGAGGATAGAGTATACTCGTACACTGATAGAGGATGTAGTGTGGAACTCCATTGTCTGTCTGTCTGTCTGTCTCTTTTAGGAATCGGGAATCGAATCCGCGACCGTCGCGTCTACAGTCAGACGCTGTGCGGCTTTAACGTGACATAAAGCTAGGAAAATTAGCTCCCTATACCCAGCTCTGACAGCCATAGTGCTGCGTAAAGTTCCGCCACTTAACTTGCCATGTCTCGAACATTGATTGGTTATTGGGTTAACGTAGTGTCTCGACACTAGGTTCTCTCCGGCTATCCTGCTTTGTGGGATAAGGCGTGGAGCCGTTACATCAACCAAAAATAATACCGCCAACTATACAAAATACTTAGCTACGTACGTAGAATTTCATTTATAATTTTTATATTAGAGAGAGAATTTGTAATCACAATGTAAATAACGGATTGGGTACAACGCTCAGCGTTATCTATAGGCAAGTACATACGGGTTTTAATCAAAATATTTTAACACGATGCGATGATAAGAATGCATACTATTAGTTAAAGTGCCCCTACCCTATCTAGTTATCTACAAATCCTCACAAATTGTGATATACATACATACATACATACTTACCCATATATATATATATATATATATATATATATATATATATATATATATATATATATATATATATATATATATATATCAATCTAATTTTAATAAATATATATATATATATATATATATATATATATATATATATATATATATATATATATATATATATATATATATATATATATATATATATATATATATATATATATATATATATATATATATATACGGCTCATTGTTTTTGGGGTTGCGTATCCAAAAGATTAAAGACTCCGCTGTCCGTCTATCTGTCTGTCTGTGCTGTGCTAAATACAAAATAAAATATATATTTAAATTTTTTTTACGGAACCCCTTGTTCGCTAGTCCGACTCGCGCTTAGCCGGTTTTGTTTTGGGACAGGAGAAGAATAAACTATGGCACCTAAGAAAATGTAAATGTCCATATCAATCTCAGGAGTTATTGGGTTACGAAACCGCATGTTAAAGTTAGTATGTAATGTCCATATGTACTTCTTCTTCGTCGTTACTGAACGTCGTGTCTTGGTAGACCCTGGTGGACGAGCTGGCGAGATGCTTCCATGCCACCCTGTCTTCGGTCTGCCTCAATGCGCTAATAATGAGGACTCCATTAATAACAATATAAGGAAACTTAATTCAATGTAATGCCTCGAAAGGCGGAAAGCGGAGAACGGAGTGTCATAAGACTAGGTTCCTACGGTCCACTCTGCCTACCCTGTCATGTGCGGGATACAGCGTGAAGCTAATTTTTTTTTTAATCCCAAATGACGTCACATATATATCGCTATCTAATAATTACAGATAAAATTAGATTGATGTGCCAAAGTTTTGATTGATTGTATTGTATTTATAGACATCCGTTTTCACGCATTTTCCCGCATAGCAATGCGAGTTAAATGTTTCCTTCACCACGCAGTGTATTGACAACTTGGACCATATATTGTACTTGGCTTATATATATATATATATATATATATATATATATATATATATATATATATATATATATATATATATATATATATATATATATATATATATATATATATATATTAAATCTTTTATCAATGTTTTTTATCAATAATACAGATTATTTCTATTGTTACATCACCATTTATACCCATCTTTATTATAGCGAAAAATAATGGAAATTAGAAAATAATGGAAATTAGAAAATAACGCCATTCATCGTCTGCCTAGATTGAAGATTTTATTTTTAGTCTCTTTATAAATAAAAACATTAGACGGGATTGGGAATCGAACCCACGACCGTCACGTGCAAAGTGTACTGTACCACTGCACAACTATAGCCTCTATTATAAATAGAGTACTTAAAGAACAATACAAGTTATAATATTTCATACAAATGTAACCACAGAAATGCGGTCATTGATTACAAAAGGTATAAATAAACGTCACAGATAAACTACATAAGAGATATATATATATATATATATATATATATATATATATATATATATATATATATATATATATATATATATATATATATATATATATATATATATATATATATATATATATATATATATATATATATATATATATATATATATATATATATATATATATATATATATATATATATATATATATATATATATATATATACTTTAATAAATATGGAATGTATGTTATACATTATGCAAAATTATCAAAACCATTTATTGATGTAGAGTTTAAAACAATGAATTTGAGTCTTTCAACCACCTCTGTAATGGATTCCTTTGTTTGCATTTCTATTACAATTATAACAATGTAATTTTAAAAGATAACACCTATATACATACAAAATTATATATTTATATAAATTTAAAACTGTACAAAGATTTAATTAAGCCAAAGGTGTACTTGAAATAATCTAAGAGAACTATATTTATTATTGAAATTTATTTTAAATGTCATCTAATCTTATTTACATAACTTGTTTTACACATTATAAGTACCACATAACTTCTTAAATAATTAATATTAATGAAAGAATTAGATATACAGTTACTTAATATATTTAGGAAATACAAAAACAGATATACTTTTTAATTTTACAAACAATACAAAATAAAAAATTTAAATGAAACTTACCAGCAAAGAAGAAGAAGAAATGCAGCTTTATAGGCAACAAGCCTCTGTCGATTTTGAACTTCATTTTGTCAAATTAATACAAAATTTATGTAATAACTAAAATTTTACAACAATTATTAATATTTAATATTGCATAGTTTGCTATTTTCGTAGGTTAATAACCGCGTATACGTTCCGACCCGACCGCTTTCCACTATTACATCGTAAGTTAATAAAACATTTATACGATCGGCTTAAATACAATTATTGTTGTTTATATGAGTACGAGAGAATGTAATCTCCTGTGTTATCAACTCACTGATAGAACGTAATTCTTTGTTTTGTAATCTGACATTGACATTCGTGTTTTGACAGCTGCGAAGCGTACAGATAATGGAAGATGGTACAGATTAGAAATGTCATATTAGCATCGACATGGTAGGAGGAATTTACTGGCCATTAATAAAGCAGGACATATAGTACGCGTGAAATTATATTTATGTTAAGGATTTCATATTATATATTATAACTTTAGGTATTTAATTGTTTATTTATATATATACATAGACTGGTATAATAAAAAAAAACATAAGAATGTCCATTAAGAAGATAATAAATTATACAATGTACGATAGAAGTATCAAGCAAAAATATTTTTATCAATATTTCTTCTTTAGCTTATTATAATTTCTTTATTTTCTTCTGGTTTAAGCCAAATCACACATTTTTACAAAGTATAAATACATTACGTAGGTAATATATGTTTCAATATAACATACATATATATGTATATTAACATTTATAAAAAAATATATAAAATATTTACAAACGCTTACAACAATAATAAATTAGATAACATTTTTATTTTTAAATATCATCACTCATGAACAGCCCGACTTATCCAAACAAAAAAAAAAGAAACGAAACAGACGTTCACTTGTTTTGCCAAAGCGGAAATTTCGAATACAAATCAAAAATTGACAATGAAAATTGAACGACCTCTTTAAATGCATAATATTGTTATAATTTCATAAATTTAACCTTAAAAAAGTTTAAATATGGACGAAGAAGAGTTTGTAGGTTGCATTAGTTGCATGAGTACAAATGACTTGTGCGATCTATTCGTTTCTTACGCGAACAATGAACAAACTTTTGGACAAATGCTAGAGAATTGTTTCGATGTGAAGGTAATGGCTTTTAAATTTATATTTTCCATATATTAATTTATTGATTACATATATTAAAGTGATTTTGTGTATTTCGTTTTCATTGGTTGTCGAGTGTTTAAAGTTTTTGTTATATTTTATATATGGACTAAACGTTAAGGATTAAAATACTATAAAATATTACAATATTTTAAAAGAAATTTGATTTAGCAATACTTTCTCATCTTATAATAACATATTATACATAATTATACAACTCGTTTGACTCTCACCCCGCGAGTTCCGTACTAATTTCACGATATATATCTACGGGATGCACACTTAATTAGCTAGCTTAGTTAGTTAGTTAGTTAGTTATATTAGCTTATTAAACTTAACTCACTTAAATGCGGCACACTTAATCACGCGGCCGTAAAAAAGAATGTATATAACTAATAAATAAAACTTTAAAAATATTTGATTGCGTTCATGAGAAAAATGGTCTTGTAATACGGACAGACAGACTGACAGACCAAACCGAGCCGATAATGATTTTCTTTTTGAGATACGGAACCTCAAATAGTGATAAGTTAATAGACAAGTGGAGTATATGTCAAATAAAATTGTCTCATAAAATTGTCTATACTAGCGAACTGTTCGCGACTTCGCTCGCTTGATCGATGTTTTCGGATGTACTTCTAATATAATATGCATAAATTGTATTTATTGATATTTTTTTTCCTATAAAAACTTGCTCTTGGTCTATAAAAGTAAGGTACTGTAATCTCTCGATCCCGCGGGAAATCCAGCCCCATCTTCCAGTGAAAGTTTCTCTTCTAGTGTAGCGAAGATAAGTAGACAGATGTAAATTTTAATATTGTTTTATTTTAGTATGTTTTAACGAATTGGGTGCACCAAATGTTCATGACAAAAGATATTTAAAAAAATATTTTTAGTAATTAAGCTACCAATATGAGCATTTAGTCATATAAATCAATATGGAGGAATATATCCACAAACTGTCCGGTTTCAGGCAGAGGCACAGCGTCTGCCTGTAAACACGACGGTTTGTGGGTTCGATTCCCATGAGGGGAGAATGAATTATTTCCATTTTCTTCGCTCTGGTAACAAGGCAAAGAGCGGCGTTACACGCAATGCCTCGAATGGCGGAGAGTACGGAACAGAGTGTCTTAACACTAGGTTCCTTCAACCTACGGTTCCCTATGCATACCTTGCTATGTGCGGGATACAGCGTGAAGCTAAATAAATAAATAAAAATGAATATGCAATATTTAAGTAAACTATTAATTTGAATCAATAAAAATAGTACATACTTTTGCCCGTATATACCAGGGTATACGAGAGGTGGCCTGGTCCTCTTGAGCGAGGAAATAAAATAGCACAAACCCTAGAAAGGGAATCGAACCCACACCACTGGCTGCCACTACACTACATCGTTATACAAATCATAACAAAAATAATAATAAAATCGATTAATATTAATATTTTAAATGCAAATTTTCAGGTAGTCAAACGATTTTCAAATATATATGCGCCAATTGTGTTGAAAAGCTGGAGAAGGCGTACACTTTTAAATTGCAAACTGTTAAAACTATAGATATGCTACAAAGTATTAAAGGTAATATAATATATATATATATATATATATATATATATATATATATATATATATATATATATATATATATATATATATATATATATATATATATATATATATTTTCTTTTAATTTTTTTTAAACCAGAACTAACTTATTCATAATTGAATTTCTTCGACCTTTCTAAATTTGGGTGGATATGTGGGATATATATGGGTGGATAGACCTTTCATTTGACCTCGTCTCCCGTTCTTAGAGTTCAGTGTACTTGCTGTTTCGTTTAATAACACACGCCTCAAGGGGTGGAGCGAGAAAGAGGAATTTAAGGGGCAAAGCCCCAGGTTGTCATAGTGCAAAGAAGTTTGTCTCAAATTCAGGAGAAATGCGCCGAATGGAGTTTGTTAATACTAGATAAATCTGTGTACCCTACTATATGCGGGTATAACAGGCATGCGGAACCTAATGCCACACACAAACACTTTTCTTTCTCCATCTTTTGCTCATATTTTTGAGGTTTTGTGTGTTTAACTGCGAAACTCAACGCCAGCGCTCTATTTTGTACGGGTATATATTATATTTTTTTTTCAATTTTCCCAAATTGAAAAAAAAATAATAATATAATCATTCCATGGGTTCTCATGAGGAATTTTAATTCAGGCCCACTATAAATCAATCAATCTATATAGATATAATATATATATATATATATATATATATATATATATATATAATATATATATATATATATATATATATATATATATATATATATATATATATTTAAGACGAAGAATACCTAGATGAAAATATATTAGAAGCGGATGAATCCCAAGGGTCACACGTCCAAAAAGTTGTGATCGTGAAGAAGAAGACGCATGAAGAATATGAAAAGGACGACGACGGTATGTATGTAGCTACACGCTGTATCCCGAATATAGCAGGGTAGGCAAAGGGGGCCTAGTGTTAAGACACTCCGTTCCTCGCTTTCCGTCTTTCGAGACATTTCGTATTGAGTGGCGGAGCTCAACACCGCGCTTTGTCTTGTTATAAGAGCGGAGAGTCGACCCACAACTGGTGTATTTACAGTCAGTCAGTCAGTCAGTCAGTTATGTTTATTATAATTATAATAAAAAAAAGTGTGTTTAAATTTGCCACAGAAAATGTTAAAACAGTACTCGTTAGTAATGCCTCTTTATTACACTGTTCAGAAATATTAAAATTAAAATTAAATTAAATTATCTTCACGCTATATCCCGCATATGGCAGGGTAGGCAGAGGGAACCGTGGGAACCTAGTGTTAAGACACTCCGTTCCCCGCTTTTCGGCTTCGGCATTGCGTGTTGAGTGGCGGAACTCAACGCCGCGCTTTGCCTTGTTGCCAGAGCGAAGAAAATTAAATTAATTCATTCTACCCGAGTGGGAATCGAGCCCTCGGACCGTCACGTTTACAGGCAGAAGCTATGCCTATGCGCCACGACGGTCCTAAATTAAAAAAAAATTATGAAATTGATGTTATTTGGATCTCATGCAGGATTCTAATACCATTAATAATTGCAATATTGATATTTAAAAGAGCAACTGCTGAGTTTCTTGCCGGCTCTTTTCAGCGGAACAGCCTTTATATGCCTTTATACAACGATTAAAACTACTTGTAAAAGTCTAATTTAAATTAAAGTCTAATAAAAATTTAAATTAAAGTCTAATAAAAATTTAAATTAAAGTCTAATAAAATTTAAATTAAATGATATATGAAAATTTTAATTATTTTTTTTTAATTTAAACTTGCATATGACAGTGTGAAATCAACCATATCGTTATAATAGAGATATAGTATGGAGAGTATAGTATAGAGAGTTTAGTATAGTATAAAACAAAGTCGCTTCCCGCTGTCTGTCCCTATATAGGCTTAGATCCTTGAAACTTGGCGACGGATTTTGATGCGGTTTCTTTTAATATATAGAACGATTCAAGAGGAAGGTGTATATGTATGACACATGTCCAGTATAGTAGAGGAGCGCTGCTCAGTTTTAAGTTTTCTATTGTGATGTCTATATCATGGCCTAGTCATATCTAAAGAAAATATGTTTGTATGTGTGCAATTAATGACTATAAAGGTGTAAGTATTGTATATAAAGACGGTCTATAGTATATTTAGTATCAGCATAACACCCGTACGAAGCCGGGGCAGGTCGGCTAGTATATAATTTGTGCCCCAAATATAGATTCGAACTGGCAACTACTCAATTACTATTAAAATTTTAAGACGAATTCGACGATGACCACGAAATTGAAGCGTTAGACGAGACAACGTGTATATATTGTGACTTACAACTGGATTCCATAGAAGATATCCACCATCATATACGTATAGTCCACGGATTGGAACCCAGGACCGGGCGGAAAGTCAAGGAGTGTAATATTTGCGGCGCTTCCCTGAGAGACTTGGCTGATCATTTTAATAGGTAAATTTAATTTTACCTTTGTTGTTTTTTTACTTTAAATGTTTTTTTTTTTTGGATTTTTAAATTGTTCATCCACACTTAGAATAGACCAAGTCTTTAAAGAAAATATATAAAAATTTGAACGCAGCGGGATTTGAACCCGTGGCTCATGGAAACCGTCCAAGCGCTCTGACAACTAAGCCATGCTTTATACAACTTATTACTGCTGTCAGCATCTCTGTAGGGAGATTGTTACAAATGTCCGCAACACAAAGATTATTGCAAAGAACAATTATTTGGCAAGAGAGAGTGCTATTTTTATTGAATATTTAGATTATTTTTAAAGTGTTAATCCACACTATTAATAAGTTTTACATAAGTTTCGTGTTTAATGAAAAATCATAATATAGGATGACATTGCTGTCTGTCTGTCTGTCTGTCTGTCTGTCTGTCTGTCTGTGTGTTTTTTGTCCACGTTTTTCTCTAGAAATCACTTTTTCTCAAGAATCCTTAAAAGTCTACTGTCTCTCAGAGGCCAGAAAAAGTTAAGCTTCTAAGTCAATGCTATCAAAAGATATTAGAGTTTATGCTTAGTTTTTGTCACATATAGGGTATTTTCCGTTGACTTACAATCATGAAATTTGTTAAGAAGTGGATATTTAAAGTACGGAACCCCATGTTGCGCAAGTACGATTCGCGCTTGACCGATATTTTTACTAACATCTTAACGTTGGGTCAACCGTCTCAGTCTACTCTAATTTCAAGGAAAAATGTGAAGTCTAAAATAAAATATATTCCTAAGATAGTAGTAAGGGAAGTAGAAGTGCGATCAGTACTCGCACAACGAGTGTTCGTACCTATTTCATAATTGTAGTAGGTAGAACCTGCTCACGATTTTTTTTATTATTTTAAAATTTTAGTATTTGTTGTTATAGCGGCAACGGAAATACATAATTTGTGAAAATTTCAGCTTTCTAGCTATCGTGGTTTATGAGATACAGCCTGGTGACAGACAGACAGACAGACAGCGGAGGCTTAGTAATAGGGTTTTGCCTTTTAGATACGGAACCCTAAAAAGCTAACCATCTTCCTTCCATATTAGGTGTCACAATCAAACTTCAGATGCATCGGGACGACAGTATGCGTGTCATTTTTGTGATAACGTATACAATAGTAAGAAGGCGTGTTTCACGCATTTGAGGATGAAGCACGGATGTAAGTTATACATTATTTTTTAGTTATTTTCAGGGTTAAAGGGGGAAAATGGAGGGGTAAAATTTGTCCATGTCGCCTACACAGATCATTTTTAATTGTAATCCAAAACTTATATACCTATTTTCATATTTCTAAGTCTAAAAATGAAAATTTCCCATAAACTTTACACCCCTATATAACCCTCTTATGGGTTGAATTTCTTAGTGCTCACAGTTTCTCAGTGCTTATATATATATATATATATATATATATATATATATATATATATATATATATATATATATATATATATATATATATATATATATATATATATATATAATATATATATATATATATATATATATAATATATATATATATATATATATATATATATGTGTGATGTACTATAAGGCTTTTAGGTTGCCATATAATAGCTGTTTTAAAAATGAATTGAGCCTATTATGGGTCCGCCTGGACTGTAAACGAGGGCTATGGGCTGAATCCGTACCCGGGGGAATAAATTATTTTCATTTTCTAATCAATATGTAATATCTAAAATTCTCTCTTTCTAAAATTTTCGAACGGAGTGTCTTCACACTATGGGTTTATCTTCAAATCTTGTTACATGTGGTAAAAAAAAATCAATGGGTCACTTTAAAAGATATTTAAACCATAAGTAAAGCGTATAGAGGGGAATAGAATATTTATTTATTTATAGGCGTTTTCTGTCTACAATTAAATGTACAAACAATAAAATTTTAGTATTCCATAAGAATTAAGAGGTCGTCGTAGCGTTCGTGGGTTCGATTCCCATTCGGGGAATTAAATTATCTCGCACTGGTAAGAGGACAAAGCGCGGCGTTGAGTTCCGCCACTGAATATGCAGTGGATCGAAAATTTGTTGGAAACAGTGGGGACAGTGTCTACCTTGCTATATGTGGAATACATACATACATACATACATACAGAGTAGCCAGAGAGAACGGAGCGCCATACGCTGCGGTCCCTGCGTACCTCTTTCGCCTCGTCCACTGACATTGACCTCTTCATACATGCCCTCCGGGGGGTCCTCATGCTTTTTATGTGACCTGCCTCCAGTATATTTGACATTGTGTTTAAGAAGGTCAACCGAGGTCAACCTATCGGCTTATGGGATATACCATGCGGGATACGTGAATATATATATATATATATATATTTATTTATTTATTTATTAACTATATAACAATTTAATTGCTATATCGATTTTAGTAAAGCTCTGTAACGATCATACACCAAAATATTCGTCGCGTGATCGCAAGAAGTGTCACATTTGTGGAAGAGATTTCAGCCAAAAGCAAATTTTAAATAATCATCTGTGGAAAGCGCACGGGTTTGAGGTGATTCCCCTTTTATTTTTATAAAAAGTTTTAATGTAATTATTGAATTTAGAATTGTTTTAGAAATCGTTGCTGGTTTTTTTTTTTTTTTTTTTTTAAATGTGCCGCAGATGGTGAGTTTTTTTTTTTTTGTTGGACTTTTTCAATGAACAGTCTCTTAAAAAGAATAATGGTTTAAATTTATGCTAAAATAGCCTTTTAAAGGTTTCTCTTGTGGTTCAATCGAAAATATTATATACGAATTTCAATAGTTTTGTGTTGGAGTGGCGCAGTGTCTATATAACAAGAGACCCGGCTTACCTTTATAAAAATTACACTCTTCGCCACTTGACACATGAAAGCGGTATGCGAAATTTATCATAGCCTATAATAGCTTCGATAGATGGGCTATACAGCACAAAAGTAATTTTTCAATTTCCATCAATAGTTCCTGAGATAGGCGCTCTTAAACAAACAATATATTCTGCAATTTTATAATATTATTATAGATGTTTTAAAATATTTAAGGTGGAAAAACGTAAAGCTTTCTTCTGTCCGCTTTGTTCCGAGAAAGTAAGTTACGGATCCAACTTTAGTGCTCATCTTCTCCATCAGCACCAAGTGACGGAGGAGGTGGAACAGCTGGAGTTTACCACTATGGATGGTGAGTCAGTGATGTACTTAAAAGTAACGTAGCGGTATTTGAACCCGCGACTCGTGGAAACCGCTTCCTTACTGTGGTATAACTAAAATAAAAACAAGTAGCGTTTTTTTTTGGGTTATTCCTTATGAATGTTGCGGAGCTCCGTATCCGTAAAAGATGCGGATTATTTTTGGATGTGGACAATGAATATAGGCGAGACTTTGTATTGAGTTATATTTCTGTCCAGCCGAGTGTAGCGTGCCTGTTCTCTCGATACCTTTTTTTATTTATCCAAAAATTATACTAACTAAAATTTGCAAAGTCTCACTAATAACCAACTAAATACTAGAGGAAGCGACGGTTTGTGGATTCGATTCCCGTGAGGGTAGAATGAATAATATTAATTTTCTTCGCTCTGGCAACAAGGCAAAGCGCGGCGTTGAGTTCCGCCCCTTCACACCCTTCAGCCTGCTGTTCCCTCTGCCTACCCTGCCGTGTGCGGGATACAGCGTGAAGCTATTAGACACATACTATGATAAGAATAATTAGTATATAATTATTTTTACTTCTTTTCTGGTTGGTTGGTGGAACTCTTGTTCTGTCGAAATTTGGGCATGAACCGTTGAACGGAGTGTCTTAACACTAGCTCCCCTCTCTCTACCGTGCTTTATGCGGGATACAGCTTGAAGCTATAAAAATGATGAACAAGGTCTTTTTAAACGGCCTTTATCAATTTTGATTGCAATATCGATTTTCTGACATTACCCGAATCGATTTTTCACAAATAACAACATCGATTTCAGTGATGTTTTTGTTTCGTTATAGATTTTCTAATATACAAAAGTGTAATACAAGAAGAAACCAAATTCCGTTTTCGCAAGACAACGGCGAGTAAGCAAACTATAGAAGGGATTAGATCCCACTACATGTGCAGCCAGTCCGGGATATATGTCTATCAGGTGCCTAGTATTTGGCATTTAACTTTTTTTCACGCTGTATCACGCGTATGGCTGGATGGATGGACAGGATAAAATTTTGCGTGAAGACACTCCGTTTCCCGCTGGACTTGAGACCTTACACCAGAATATATAATATATATATTAAAAGTATTTCACTCTCCATTGTGGGGATTGAACCCACTACCAGTGCTTTGAGGCAAGATAAGTGTTCAGAAAATATCTCTTATGAGAGAGATGTAGCAGTAGTAAAGAGAAGAATAAGTAGAAATAAGAATTAAAAAAAAATATGGCTCAATTGTAGAAGAGCGCGTGGACTGTAAACGAGAAGTGCGGGTTCGACTCCTGCTACATTTAAATGTTTATACGTTTATTTTATACGTTTATTTTAAGCGTGTTTTTTTTAATCATGATTATGTGACTATTATTATTATCATAATATACTAGCGAACGCAAGTGGCTTCGCCCGCTTGAACTACACTATTATTATCTATTTATTATTAAAGTGAATCGCATTCGTTCATCATAAATTGTATCCCATATGTTATTCTGATATATAAGCTATATTACTGCCAAGTTTCATCTAAACCCGTTCAGTAGTTTTTGCGTGAAGACGAAACAAACATACATACAGACAGACTTTCACATTTATTAGTAGTTTTATCAAACTTTTTATTGTCCTTTAAGGGTAAAGGCAAACGTCCAGCGCCTGAAAGGCAAATATACAAAACGGGTAAAGCGTGTCCCGCCCACATGATAGTGACCGAGACACTAGACAAAGTGTTAGTGACCTTTTACAAGACTCACGTGGGACACGGAAGTGAGTATTGATATCGATATCAGTGGCAGAATATCGATTTTTGACATCATATCGATTGCTTGGTGTTTAGTGATATGGGTTATTGTCGATATACTGGTTTTATTACACTTACATTAGTGATATTGAATAAATATTTTCACGTTGTATCCCGCATATAGCAGGATGGACAGAGGGTTAAGGTAACTAGAGTTAAGTGTGAAGTGGCGGAACTCAACGCCGCGCTTTGTCTTGTTACCGGAGAGAAGAATTTGGAAATAATTCATTCTCCCTGAGTGAACTTAGTGACTTAAATCAATTTTACTGAGAATTTAAAATATGCGGGGTGGGCACCGAACGGTCCTGGGGTGGGCACCACACGGTCCTGGGGTGGGCACCACACGATCCTGGGGTGGGCACCATACCACATGATTGTCCATTTCCCAAATTTCGTTTTACCCATGTTCTAGATATTGCGTATCGATTGTGGTCTCATGGTGACGTATTTGTAATTATTTATTAATAAAATATAAAAAGACCCGTCTCCATTATCTAATGTGTTCGAATCGTTCTTGTTATAATAACTTCTTAACCTGTTTTACGGTCATTGTATAATGTTGCCAGATGTACGTAAATTAACTATTATTTGGGGTAATTAATATTGTTTCGTTTTTTTCGTTTTTAATTGTTTTGTGATATTGGCGGTATATGAATATATAATATTGTTTTGTATATATTTTTTTAACATTTTTTTTAAAATGACAGCAATAATTTTAATTTTTTTTGTGTTTAGTGACATGGGTTATTGTCGATATACTGGTTTTATTACACTTACATTAGTTATATTGAATAAATATTTTCACGTTGTATCCCGCATATATCTGGATGGACAGAGGGTTAAGGTAACTAGAGTTAAGTGTGAAGTGGCGGAACTCAACGCCGCGCTTTGTCTTGTTACCGGAGAGAGGAATTTGGAAATAATTCATTCTCCCTGAGTGGGAGACGATCGCACATATATATATATATATATATATATATATATATATATATATATATTATATATATATATATATATATATATATATATATATATATATATATATATATATATATATATATATATATATAATTCTTTTTTTTTAATAAAAGATATATATATACATTTATATAATTGTATCCATATATAAATGTAGGTATATTAAACTATAATAAAACCATAGCATGCCCCTATTACGAGCCAAGAGAACCAAAAAGGCCTAAAAGTGAGGAGAGCACCGAAACATTGCTAGTGTGCGACACATGCGGAGCTCGTCTACCCGCAGACAAGCTACATGCGCATGTCAACGCGCACGGAACCCACATGTTCACATGTGATTTGTGTTCCCAGGTTAGTTTTGTTTATTTTTTTTTTAGCTTCACCATGTATCCCGTATGTAAAGTAAGGTAAGGTTCCCTGGTGTTATATCGTTTCCCGCTTTTCCCGTATTTTTTTGAAACATGCGTGTTAATGGAGGAACTCGACGCCGCGGTTTGTCTTGTTATCAGAGTTATATAGATATAAATGTTCTTAGTTAAGACATTCTGTTGCATATACTGCAGCTTTGGGCTCTCATGTAAAAATTATTTATTTATAAGCCGATTGAAATAAAAGATTAACTCTAAATTTTAAATGAAGCTTACCATAACGCAATAGTAAAGACTGCATTAGAATCGGTCAAGCCGTTCCTGAGATAAGCGTGCACAAACACACAGACAGACAGACAGAAATTTAAAAAAATCGTTGCTATATCGCCCCCAATAATCTATCTCTAATATATATCTTCCATGTACAGACAGTAGTCAGTTACAATTCTGTTGTATGTATAGATATAGATTAGATTTTACCTGCCCCTTAAATAATGTGTTGTAATATAGCCTATAGCCTTCCTCGACTATCCAAAACAAAAGAAAGACTATTCTCTTCATCTCGATAGTATCAGTGCAGGTTTCACGTATTTTTGCAGTTGTTCCAAACTGTCGAAGAATGGTCTCTTCATGTGAAAACGGAGCACCAGACTGAAGACTTGGTTTAATTTTTTTTTCAAATTAATTTCTAATATAATAGCTGCCAGAAATGCTGTGGTATTATTGTAGATACTCGAATATTCGTCGAATTTCTTTTTAATTATTTCAACGTGGCTGGAATTGAACCTGTACTATGAGCCGTCTTGTATGTCATCATAGGCCTGACTGGGAATATTTTCCAAGGGGTGGGGGGGATTCCCCAGTGGTTCCTGAAATTATTAAAAATGCAAATAATTCAGAAGAAATAAATATTTAAATAACGTATTGTAGGTTTGTAAATATATTTCGTGCCTATTTTGTTAGTGAACATTATGGGGTGGGCACCAGACTAATCTGGGGTGGGCACGGCACGGTACCCACTGCGCGTACATCGTTTACACACAGCAGGCAGCTCATTTAACTTTTTTATGTTGTTATTTCTCCAAAAACGCCCCAAATACGGAGAGCAGAGTGTCTTTCCTTGCTTTTCTATATGCGGGATATAGTGTGAAACTATTTTATTTCAACTGTAGCTCGTATTCAATAGGTGCAGGTTCAATCCAGCTTTATGTTTCCATACGTAATATTTAATTCTAAGGGTCTGAAGACAATTTTGAATTTATAAAAAAAAAAATTCTTACCTATAAGTTAAGACATTTTGGTTTTTTCCATAAGATATATTTATTTTGTTATCGGTTGAATAATTTTAAATGAATAAAAACGTATTTAATGTGATTGAATTTTATTTATCATGTTTTATGGAGAAAAGAGAATTTGCTCTCAATTTTCGATATTTTTTTAGCGTCACGCTGTATCCCGTACATAGCAGGATAGAGAGGGTAGAGGGTGTTAAGACACTCCGTTCCCCGCTTTCCGCCCTTTCGAGGCGTTGCGTGTTGAGTGGCGGAACTCAACGCCGCGCTTTGCCTTGTTACCAGAAAAAGAAGAAAATGAAAATAATTCATTCTCCCCTTATGGGAATCGAACCCACAAGCCGTCGCGTTTACAGGCAGACGCTGTGCCGCTGCGCCACGACGGTCCACTAATATAGTGATTATAATAATATAATATGGAGTTCCGTTTTTTTATCCAGAAGAGAATACTTCCCTAAGTACACCGTCCGAGGAAGTCACGGACTGATGTGACGCCCATAGAGTATACCCATTAAAATCTCACGGTGCTCCGTGACCACCACTGGCCAGGGCTAGTGGTACCTCTTGGTACCTTGGAAATCCTTCCGTGTTCCTAACCTGAACGGTAATGAGGATCCTGGCGTAGTGGGACAGCATCTGACAAGTTATTTATATATATTGTAATAAAGCTTAATTTTTCCATGCATACAAGATACATATGTATACGTCCTTTTGAAAAGATTAAACCAGTTTCGTAACTATTGTGTAAATTATATAATTTAGATTTGTAAATCAATTTTACTCAGAATTTGAAATATGCGGGGTGGGCACCAAACGGTCCTGGGGTGGGCACCAGACGATCCTGGGGTGGGCCCCATACCACATGCTTGTCCATTTTCCAAATTTCGTTTTCCCCATATTCTAGATATTGCGTATCGATTGTGGTCTCATGGTGACGTATTTGTAATTATTTATTAGTAAAATATAAAAAGACCCGTCTCCATTATCTAATGTGTTCGAATCGTTCTTATTATTATGACTTCTTAACCTGTTTTACGGTCATTGTGTAATGTTGCCAGATGTACGTAAATTAACTATTATTTGGGGTAATTAATATTGTTTCGCTTTTAATTGTTTTGTGATATTGACGGTATATGAATATATAATATTGTTTTGTATATATTTTTTTAATATTTTTTTTTTTTAAATGGCAGCAATAATTATAATTTTTTTTATATTTAGTTTTCTATTTAAAAAATAAATATAGAAGAGTGGTTATGTAGTAGTGGCAGAGCACTTGTGTAAATGCAATGAAAATTATTGAAAATTTATAACATAGTATCTTATTCACTCTGCCTGACCTAACTATATGTGGCATACACCTAAATTTTACACGTAAGTAATTTTACGATTATCTTATTTTTTTTGTTATTTTACTATTTATTTAAAAGAAAAAAATAAACAATATTCAAGATTAATTACAGTATAATACATATTGTGAAAATATTTCAATTATAAAAATTTAAACCAGGAAAACTGCTTTTTATAAAATCTTGTTATACTATGTGACCTCGAATACGACCTTCCTTTTACTTAGGCTAAGCTAACAGTCGGTCATACTTCTGAAGAATTACGCATGGAACAAAGGAAGGTAAGTAGTCAATTTATAATCTACATTTATATAGGTGATTTTTACAAATTTCCACAATGCAAAGAATAATTATTTAATATATATATATATATATATATATATATATATATATATATATATATATATATATATATATATATATATATATATATATATAAATATAATTTCTCAGAACAAAAATAAGTTATTACAAGTGTTTAAAAAATTATATATACATATATGGCTTAATGGCTAGAGCACTTGTTTCGAGTACTTTCTTTATTTAGTGTGAAATAACAGTTGAAAATAAAATAAATATGCAAGAAGGACTTAGAATGATATTTACAAAACATTAAAGACTTTGAATTGTGAAGTTTATACAAAATATTGCTATGATCAGTAATTTTTATAATAATCATTCATTCAAGTGGAACTTTACACTAATTCACATTAGAAATATGGTAATATATGTATATATATATATACATATATATATGTATATATATATATATAATATATATATATATATATATATATATATATATATATATATATATATATGTATAGTTGCACAATATAATTGTTCCCAATACTACAAGAACTTGAGCTGCATCTGGTGGAACTAAATTTATAGTTTTCTAAAACACACAATTACTTGGGTTGACAGTTTGCAATTGATAAATAATTTTTTTTTCTTTGGCGCGAACGAATATTATAAAATGTTATATTTTACTTCTTACGTATATATGAAATAGAGCAAGCTTATCGCAAAACTATCGTAATACACTCTATTTACTTTAAGAAACTCTATTAAGGCTTTCCAGTTAAATCATTTTTCCCTAAGACATTACTGAACGCGATTGTTAACGAAATACAATATAATATAAATATAATTCTATATAAATGCTATATATTTAACATAATGGATGTATCGTCAATATGTAGCTGGAGCTGCTCTAGCAAGCAACTACTCTAGGAACCGTCTTTCCACTCATATTGTACTGCGGCTTTGATATGCTAAGCTCTTAACTTCCCCAGCCACATACATTACAAAACATAAATAAATAAATATTATTAATTTTATTTTAAGGAAAATAAAAATTATTAAATGGCAACACTTAGGTTTTTCCAACGCTACATCATTATAAGAAGATATGTCAGTTTGGAGTATTGTTATATTATCGTGCTATATCAGTTCTAGTCAAATTAACTATGCAATTACAATAATAATATAAAATATATATAAAAGCATATATATGTAAATAATATATATTTATAATGTTTCTTATACTGTTCGTTTTAGGTAAGTGCCTGTTTATTTTTTTTTTAAATAACTAAGTTCGTGGTCTTTTTTTAAATTTAAAATGTTATTCTCTAAAAGTGTTGACGTTTGCGTTTTCGTTAATTAAAAAAAAACGAGTATGACTAATTGTTTGTTTTTTTTTTTATATTCAATTAATATTATATAAAATATATTATGATAGATATGTGACATGTATTTCAATTCTGTCTGTTGGTAACTTTTTGGTGGAAACTGTACTTTGAAATAAAAAAAAATTAAGGATTTTTTTTATACTTTGTGGCAAAAGCAAAGAGTTTAATGTTAAGACGCTCCGTTCTCCGCTTTATCAAATATTGACAGAAATTCCACGTCGAGTACTATTTACCGTTTCAATATTATAACAGAACGGGGAAACACCTATATCTATATATAATAAAACACGTTACTGACTGACTGACTCAACGCACAGCCGAAACTATTGAGCTTACTGGGCTGAAAGCTGGCATGATATTCCAATGGGAACTGAACAAACGGAAGGTTATGTTTCATAGTCCACGTAAATGAATAGCGGGCTATAGCTCATTTTCTGTTATGTAAGACTCGAATCTACGACCGTCGTGTTTTGTCTAGGTTCAAACTGCGTTAGTTAGTATCGGTATATATATATATATATATATATATATATAGATATATATATATATATATATATATATATATATATATATATATATATATATATCTCAGTGACTATTGGCTAATTTTTGAAACATATATTTGTACTTCATAGTCTATTTATAGAGCCTATAGGCTATATTTCAACACGTTAATCCCGCTGTGCTGCGCCCTATAAAGACCACACAGATTAAAAAAAGTATTTTTGTTTTTGAATTCCATCACGTTGGTAAAAACCCCAATATTAGATTTTCTCATATATGTTCTATGTACGGCCAGCTATATATATATATATATATATATATATAATATATATATATATATATATATATATATATATATATATATCTATATATATTATATATATATATATATATATATATATATATATATGTACGGCCAGCTATATATATATATATATATATATATATATATATGATATACTATATATATATATATATATATTATATATATATATATATATATATATATAGCTGGCCGTACATAGAACATATATGAGAAAATCTAATATTGGGGTTTTTACCAACGTGATGGAATTCAAAAACAAAAATACTTTTTTTTAATCTGTGTGTCTTTATAGGGCGCAGCACAGCGGGATTAACGTGTTGAAATATAGCCTATAGGCTCTATAAATAGACTATGAAGTACAAATATATGTTTCAAAAATTAGCCAATAGTCACTGAGATGGGCGCGTTAAGCAAACACACAATGTTACGTTTTAAAATATTATAAATAAGTATAGACTTTATAGCATATATTTTTGTACATCGTTGATATTGTATGACCTTTGACCTTGAATATCTCAACTGGCGCTATAGTAATATCGATTTTTGATGCTGTCAATAAAATACCTAATAAACCGCCTACCAACTAGTACGAGGAAAGATTCGACTTAACACTAGCGAACCGTTTTTTCGCTCACTCGATCGATATATATATATATATATATACTATATATATATATATATATATATATATATATATATATATATATATATATATATATATATATATATATATATATATATATATATATATATATATATATATATATATATATATATATATATCGAGAAATGGACTATCCGATACAAAAACAGTTCTTGAATTCTAATCAGTATACTTTCAAAATAAAAGCAAAAATAAATAAGAGGCTATGTGTCATGGCTTAGTGTTAAGACACTCTGCTCCCCGCTTTCCGCCTCGAGACGCGATCCTTATATATTCATGTGTGTCAGTCTGTCTGTCTGTCTGTCCGTCCGTATGTCACAGTCACCTTTTTCTAGCTTCACGTTGTATCCCGCATGTAGCGCGGTAGGTAAAGGGAACCTAGAGTTAGGACTCTCCGCTTGCGTGAGACAACTCAGTCTGAGTGGCGGGACTTAACGCCGCGCTTTGCCTTTTGACCAGAGCGAGGAAATGGAGTGATCCATTCTACCTCAGTTGGATTAGAACCGGCAACCATCACGTACGTTTGTATTTTCTTAAACCAGTATATACTATATATACTTTAATTAATTTAAATTTTAGACAATGATGAATTATATAAGCTATTATTAATAGTCGATTATTAAAAAATATATATATTTCATATAATTAACGATTGCCTTATCTCGGGGCTTTCCCGTATAAATACCCAGATCCTGTGTTCGTGTTTATAGCAGTGGCGATGTGTCCATAAAACACGATTCCCATCGGGTTACCTATTGGAATATTTATTAATATGACTTAATATATGTTAAATAACTTTATAATATTTCATATAGTTGAAACTATAAAATGTTTGCTTGAATTTTTTCAAACATGGGCTTACCTTTATAAAAATTAACACACTTCGCCACTTTACTTTGATATATATAAATATATTTGTATGCGTTTATATATATTTATATATACCAATTGGAGACCGTTGTGGCCTGTAAACACGACGGTTTGTGGGTTCGATTACCATGAGGGGAGAATGAATTATTTATATTTTCGTCGCTCTAGTAACTGGAATGGAATAACGGAAATCGGAGAACGGAGTGTCTTAACACTAGGTTCGCCTCTGCCTATCCTGCTATAAGCGGGATACAGCGTGAAAAAAAAAAACAACATGTGTTTATATTGTATTCTTGTAAGTATGACATTCTCAGAGGTTCTCAAGTTAAGGCCTGCAAACATTTTACTATTTCTCGAGCCCATAGGTTGACTGGAAAATAGCTATTAGAAAATGAGAATAAGAAAATGAGTTTATAAGCACATGTTTTTATATATATATATATATATATATATATATATATATATATATATATATATATATATAAATATATATATATATATATATATATATATATATATATATATATATATATATATATATATATATATATATATATATATATATATATATATATATATATATATATATATATATATATATATATATATATATAAAATACTTTTTTTTCTTACAGGTGTTTCACCTTTCGTATCAACATCTGTTACTGTCAGACCGGACTATTGCTCGTAAGTGTTTCTTGTGTTTGCGGGTTTGATTGGGGATTCGATTCCCATTCAGGGGGGAATTAATTATAATCTTCTATTCTGTCGCAAATCGGGGCAAAGAGGGGAACGGTCTGTCAGTCTTATCTTATCACTAAGTTCCCTCTGCTTAACCCGCTATGTGCGGGATACGGCGTGAAAATAAAAAATATACTACCTACATGCGGGATATATATGAAGTATTAAATAATTTTAAAGTAAAGCTAAAGCTCTCTAGCAAATACAAGTTCCTCGAAAAAAAAAATATCACAGAAAATAAACATTACAAACTTACATTTGTAGTTTATTTCATATAAATTAGTATAATACGTCCGCAAATTAAAATTGGTAATTTTTTGTAAATTGTACTTCCCGCTAACTCAAAATCATGAAATTGATACGAAATACCCTTATAGCGCGAGATCGACTGGGCACTTGACCAATTCTTTAAACATAGAACAATATGGAAATTTCATTTTATTATCTTTCAGACATGAGGACTTCACTTGTATGGATGGCGGGTGCGTGAGATATGACAAAATCTGCGATGGGATGAGAGACTGCTTTGATGGTTCAGATGAGGTGATTTGTTCTGGAGTGTAAGTATTTAAATTGGTTTGGCCAGGTCCAGCGGCTAGGGACTGCTAGGCTCCCTTAGTCTAATTTGTCTCCAGTTAAGTCTCCATATTGCGGCTGGTTTGCTTGGATTGGAGAACAGCTCCAAGTCCAGTCGACGGCCACAAGCCGAGGTCCAAGTCCAGTGGCGGCAGCCACGTCATGTTTGCTACTTCTCAGGGACAGATTACGCTCTTCCATCCCCACCAAGTGTCGTTGCTAAGGCCAATAGGGATAACAGCCTTATTGCTCATATTGAAGAGTAGGCGGATAGAAGTAAAGGTCGAGAGAACCTAGGTCACTCCGCTCTCCGTTTTCCAAGCGTATAGGAGACAGCGGCGGCGGGCGGAGGTTAACGCTAAAATAAGAAACTAATCCGTTTTCCCTCAAGGGAATTGAACATGTAACTGTCGCGTTGACGGTCAGACGCAGTGTCGCCATGACGTCTTCTTAGATTATTATTTAACTTAATAAAAAAAAAAATATATATATATATATATATATATATATATATATATATATATATATATATATATATATATATATATATATATATATATATATATATATATATATATATATATATATATATATATATATATATATATTCTATGTTTTCAGATCGTTTGACGACTCCTGGATAAACAACAGAGTGAAGCGTCAATCCACCTGTCTGTAAGTGTTCTTTGTATGACTATTACTTAAAAGCTATTATTAAAGAGGTTTTAGTCGATTCTATTTTTTTCCATTCATCAGAGGGCGACTGTACAATGAGGATTTTTCTTAGAAATTATTTGATTTGGTGCCACCATCTTCTTTTTACCATCGCACCTCCTGCCTAAGGAGCAGATACCATCAGCGCCATATAGATGCTTTTTCTGCATCCAACGTGCGTGCGGATAGATCTTTCCTTCCGCGTCCATGCAAGCTATGGATTGATCTACCTCCTGAGGTTTTCCCTGATCAATATAATTTAGGGGTTTTTAAGTGTCGTGTGTACAGTCATCTTCTCCACCATTAAGGTTGGCAACGCGTCCACATATCCTCAGGTTGAAGGAAACTTCTCCGTTCCCCACATTTCCCCCCAATTTACAAGTCATTGTTTGTCTTGTGACGTAACTCAACGCTGCACTTTAACTTCTTACCAATGCGACAGACAAAAATAACGCATTCACTCGAAATCGAATCCACGACCGTCGGTTGTATACAGCTGCATCACGGCGGCCACAAATTTTGTGGTGAAGCCAAATTAAACAAAAAGAAACAACTTTAAAGCGACTCGCCCTTAATCCCTCCCAATCCCACATATGACACGATGCCACTCACTGTACCTGTTGAGTGTGTCACGACTCAGGTGTCATGACACCCGTACTTACTTCCATTTGACCACGCGAACTAAACCGCAGGCATGAGGTAGTCTTTTTCAAATTACAAAACTTGTCTTTCAATTATTCACGTAGGTGTATGTGTAAAATTATTAAGTATATTCATTGGATTGGATCGAATTATAAAATAGAAACTGGAAATTGATTTCACTTGAATTCTTCACTTTGTTGTGTTATATATATATTTATAAATTAAAAGAATATTACAAATATATACACGCTGTACACTATATACAGGGTAGATAGAGGCTTAAGACACTCCGTTCTCCACTGTCCGCCCAATTTTGAGTGGCGGAACTTAATTTCTTAACTTCTTGCTAGAGCGAAGAAAATGAAATCAATCATCCTCTCGAGTAGGAACCGAATCCACGACCGTCGCGTTTACAGTCAGTTGCTACGCCGCTGTTCCATGAGAGCCTCTATGGATCTTTTATATACTGGATAAGGAAATGAAAGTAATTAATCTCCTTAAGTGAGCACTGAACCCACAACTACTGTATAATACAAGTTTATAAATTATTTATAAACTTATTTATTATTCATATATATGTGGCGAAGTGTCCATTAAACACGATTCCAATCGGGCTACCTTTTGTAATACTTAATAAATATTAATTAACAACTAATATTCAAGTAACGACGTCCTCAGTTCTCCCTTTTAAATCAATTTTATACAACAAATTATAAACTATTATATAACTATTCAATTTTTATTTTATTACAAATTTTTCGGCTTACCTTTATACAAAAATTACACATCGCCACTGTTATATATATATATATATATATATATATATATATATATATATATATATATATATATATATATATATATATATATATATATATATATATATATATATATATAATTTCTTTTCAGGAAAAACCAATGGCAATGTAGAGACGGTACCTGTATAGGTTTCGACGGAAAGTGCGACGGTGTCGTCGACTGTCCCGACGGAAGCGACGAAACCCATCCGTTGTGTAGAAAAATACAGTAAGTGCTAAATATTACTGTATTATAATACAGTATTATTGTTTTTAGTAAATTGTCAACTGATTTAGATAGTGTGTATTGTTTTAAACGATATTTGGATTAAACGATATGTACATAGCGAACTTATTTAAAAATCGGTTAAAAATGTTACTGTATTTAAGTTCTTACACAAAATATATTATTAATATCTATATTATATATAGTATATTATTACAGTATATTAATTTGAGCGGAAACGGAAATTTAACCACTAAAGTTTCAGCTAAAGCCTATATGCGGGCTACAGCGGACTCTAAAAAAAACTGTAATTTTTTTTTAACATTTCTCCGCTCTGGTAACAAGCAAAAATATATAATGATGATATATATATATAATATATATATAATATATATATTATATATATATATACTATATATAATATATACTAAATTTATGTATTATATCTTCTTCTTCTTCCTGCATTAGTCCCGGCTTTTGCCAGGTTCGTGCCTTCCGGACTAAGACCATCGGTCCATATGAGGGCGAAGTGGTTTTAGTGGAGCGATTGCCCTCTGACCTCCAAACCCATTACTGGGAGAAACCAAGAAAGGAAAGGGAATAAGAGGCAGAAAGACTTGGAATATAGGGGAGGGACACCACTTACATGGATTGGATCGGGTTATGAAAGTGGTGGCTCGAGGTCCCGGGGTCGCGTACCCGTATGCCGGAAACCAAATATCGGACAGATAATTGGCTAGACACCCTCTGAGATATATATATATATATATATATATATATATATATATATATATATATATATATATATATATATATATATATATATATATATATAGATATATTTTTTACTATACAGATGTCAAAGCAACTGGTTCCGTTGCACGTACGGTGCGTGTGTGGACGGCACGGCCCCTTGTAACGGTATCCAGGAGTGCGCTGACAACTCTGACGAATTGCTGCCAAGGTGTCGCAATGAGACTGATGAAGTACGGTAAGGGAATATATATAGCTTTTATATGTTTGCTATAAATGCTTAATAAATATAGCATTCTCTCTTGCCAAATTATTGTTCTTTGCAATAATCTTTGTGTAGCGGAAATTGTTAAAAATCTCCCTACAGAGATGCTGACAGCAGTAATAAATTGTATAAAGCATATAAGAATTTCTATGTAGCTTGACAAATTCGTATGGCTTAGTGCTTAGAACGCTTGGACGGCTTCCATGTGGCGCGGGTTGGAATCCCGCTGCATTCTTATTTGTTTTGTTTTCTGTGTGTGATAATTTAATTCGCAAATTGTAATTTAAAATATTCTTTGTAATTTAAATTATTATTATTTAATTTTATTATTATTATTTACTTTGTAATTTAAATTATTATTATTATTTGTGTAATAGATTTTTGGCTAACTAGGCTTGGAAAGAGAAGAGCTTGTAGGAAGCTCAATGGTTGCTCTATTCAATAAATTTAAAAAAGAAAGTACATTTAAAATAATAATACAACTTTATTATTAAATACAATAAAAGCTATCGCAATTGGAATGGATTACGGAATTTTTAAATAAATATATCGGTCAAGTGCGAGTAATACTCGCGCACCGAGGGGTTCCGTATGTTCATAGGTGTTTCATGATTGTATGTCAATGGGAAGTATAACTTATAAAAATTTACGGTGAATATTTTTAATTTGCGGTCATATCCGCTCACTTTGTATGAAATTAACTGCAAATATAAGTTTGTAATGATTTCTTTCTGGGTTATCTATAAATTTCCAATCAATATTGGACTTTTTTAAAATTAAGCATAAATGCTCATATCTGTTTCATCTTCATTCCTTTACGCGATTTAAAATTGGAAAACATTAAAAAAAATAAATTTGGAAAATGGTCTTGACACACGCACAGACAGACAACATCAAACAAGTGATCCTCGAAAGGATCCCGTTTTTCCCTCCTGAGGTACGGAACACAAAAATTGACACAGCTCTGTCAAACATTACAGCGGTCAATTCAAATGTCAAAACGGTCAAACGATCCCCGCGTCACAGCACTGTGACGGCGCTGTGGACTGTCCTGACGGGTCCGACGAGACGGTGCGCGCGTGCGCGGCGCGGACATGTCCGTCATACGTGTTCCAGTGTGCGTACGGGGCTTGCGTCGACCAAGGCTCGGATTGTGACGGGGTGAGTGTTATTATATAGTCATATTTTTTCACGCTTCACGCTGTATCACGCATATAGCAGAAGGAACATGTAAGGACAGCACTTTAGATGTGTGTTGAAAACAGAAACTCCACGATGCCTTTTGATTTGCCAGAGCAGCAATATAATAATTTTTTTTCGGCCGTGTGGGATTCGAACCCAGAACTGCCGCGTGTGTTACTGCCACACGATAGCCTGAGATAAATATTAATAATGTAAAAAAAAATTAAATAATAATAATAAAATATTAATAAAAATAGAGTAGAAGTTTAATTAGTTCAGTAACATACAACATATAATATAATTTAAAATAACAGAAACAAGACTGCGCAGACAATTCCGACGAATCTGACGAGCTCTGTAACAGAACATCGTCGGTTACGACGAAACCTGTCGTTACTCAGAGGTAAGTTCTAATTGGATTATATATATTTATCTTATATCGTAGCGTTTGCCTGTAAACGACGGTTTGTGGGTTCGATTCCCATCAGGGCTGAATGAATTACTTTCATTTTCTTCGCGGCGTTGAGTTCCGAAACTCAACACGCGCTGCCTCGTAAAACGGAAAGCGCTAGGTTCCCTTGAGCCTACGATTTCCTCTGCCTACCCTGCTATGTGCGGCAGGATACATCAAAAAGCAGGAAACGGCATTTTCCAAGGAGGTATTAAAAACGCTGATTTCTATAAAAAAAAAAGGAAAGGTACGTACGTTGTACGTTTTTACTTGAATTTCGTCTCGTTATGTTTCTGATAATGAACATTCTAAGGGGGGTGGGCACGGCCCAATCGTCTTCCCCCTCCTCTTTTCCACGCCCATAGTGAGAAAGGAGTACTTCGCCCATAGTGAGGAGGAGAGAAATAAGACTCTGATACGACTGACTCTATAAATTTTATATTCCTTCCAGACCGATACCGCAAGGTGGCAAGTGCGTGTTACCACCGTACCCAAAGCACGGATCATATATTGTTGGTGGGAACCCAAAAGCGTTGCCGGGTCAAACGTATCCCAATCTGTTTATCAATGTCACTTGCAACCCTGGCTTTGGTGTGGAAAACCATAGGGATGCGCTATACTGCTATGATGGTGTCTGGTCTGATGATATGCCTAGATGTGTTCGTGAGTATTTCTTTTTTTTTTTTCTTTTTTTGGTAAACAAAGATGAAAATAGATGGATTAAAAATTATTTTATTGTTTTTTAAAGTGCTAATCCACAAAGCATATGAGAATTTCGACGCAGCATGAGGAAGAACGCATGGCGCGAGTGGTCAGAGCGCTTGGACGGGTTCAAATCCCGCTGCGTTCAAATTTTAATATATTTTCTTTAAGTATTTAAGTTAAAATGAATATTTTTGTGCATGTTTGAAATATACATTATTTATAAGATATACCTTGTTCTTAGGTTTTTGCCGTCTATACAAGAATCCGAGTGTGGAATACCGGTGTCTTATAACAGGGACAAATTCCATCGAAGGTTCCAGAGAATGCGGATCCCTCGAACCCGACGGCACAGTGGTGAAGCCGGAATGCAGAGCGCCCAACTATTACTCGGGCACATTATCATTTATGCATTGTATCGACGGAAATTGGGATTATGTCGCTGTTTGCAAACCAGGTGGGAACATAACGATAAAAATTGACGATTCCGTTGTAATATATGTCACAAATTATGATAAAAATACAAATATTGAGATAAATGCGGGCAAACAGAATGTCAGTGTTGAAGGGAATGATTTGAATGTGACTATAATAAATGTAAGCAATGCAACTGGTATTGGTAATATACGCAATGGTTCAATAAGTAACGGTAACTCAATGTTACCATTCAACCCTAACGGTAACATAATAAATGACGATACAAGTAACGGTAACGCCGGTGGTACTAAGCGTCCTTCGTTTTATGACATAGATGAGGGTGATTGGCGGATGGGTCAGGCGGTGGTCACGCGGCCGAATCACTTGAGTTATAAAATTGATAATATTATAAATAGAAATGCTGACAATTCTATTATACATTTTAATAATTAATTGATCATTTAAATTTATATGTAGGGAACGTTATCTATATATTAATACGTGAAGCGAAAGCATTTGACCCCTTTTTTTTACGGTGGAGTATGAAATATGGCACACTTATAGTTTGTGTGTGTGTGTGTGTGTGTGTGTGTGTGCGTAGAAGTGCAGGACGTTAATAATGTTCAACAATAATGCTTATAAAGTAAATTAAATCAATAAATAAAACATTACACACACTACCGTACGTTTAACAATATAACTTCTGTATAAAGTGACATACACGTTGCTATGGCAACACGTGTGTGTTTGACTCGACAACGGGTCCTCTAGTATGCGTTATATAAATACAACTTCGAAGGCATATAAAATTGATGTCACAATCTTGATTTTTCATTTCTGTACACAAGCTATGATTTAAAACAACAACCTTAAAATACATTCCTTTTTGGTATTTTCATGTAAAAAAAATCCCGTCATTTCGAATTTTCATTAGAAAAAAGTTATTTATTAGAAAAAAGAAGAGACATTTTGTAATAAAGTATTAAAATAGATTTTAGTAATTTTATTGCTCGATATCGAAATATTTATAACTTAAAAAATATATTTAATACTTAAAGAACACATGTTACGCAGCGGGAACTGAACCCGCGCCTCATCGAAACCGCCCAAGCGCTCTGACATATATATATGTATATATATATATATATATATATATATATATATATATATATATATATATATATATATATATATATATATATAGTTCGTTCATAACGTTTGTTACCGTTCCCGTTCCCGTCATCATTTTATTTTATTTATAATAAATTTATTTTACGATACCAAATGTATAATAAAACGTTCCTAATTTATAATAATATTATATTATATTAAATAAATATCTTAATTTTCTAATATATATATATTATTTCGTATTTCTATCTAGAATAATAAAATAATATATAGTTAATATTTATAGTAAAAAAGTATATTAATAATAATAAAAAAATATTATCCGGAATAATTTAGTAACATATTTAATGAGATAATACTCATATATATATATATATATATATATATATATATATATATATATATATATATATATATATATATATATATATATATATATATATATATATATATATATATATATATATATATATATATATATATATATATATATATATATATATTTGCATTATTGTAAGATATTTAAACACTAATTGACGTATCTGAGTGTCATATTAGTAACTGTCCCACAAGAGAACTGCGCGGTAAGTTATAGCCTATATCTAGTATTAATATTTATATATTAATAATATTTTGATAAAATCATTAACCCCTTACCCTGCAATATGCAGAGTATATCGTGAAGTTGACGATACGGTATAGTGTGTAAAGGTATAGGACTCACAATTCCGCCACTCAGCACGCAATGCCTAGAAAGGCGTAAAGCGGAGAACGGAGTGTCTTAACACTAGGTTCCTTCTGCCTACAATTCCCTCTGCCCACCATGCCATGTGCAGGACACAGCGTGAAGCTAAACAAAATAAAATTTAAAAAATCAATGCATATATGAAATATTTAAAATAAAAAAAATCTTTTTTGGTTACATTTCATAAATAAAGTAAATGCAAGTAGAATATACTTAATATTTTTTTTAAATAAATGACATTTTTAATATTATTTTACGTGCGGAATTTTTTTCCGCAAATGAAACTGTCATCGAAATTTTTGCTAAGATTGTTAAATGCTTACAGATATTAAAAATATTGATTAATTAACTGGTTATTAATGAATATTAAAATATTAATTATTTAATAAAGAATATTTTTGTCCTTTTTTTAACTATACATGTTAAAGCTTTTTATGTAAAATATAAAATAAAAGCTGATAATTAAATAACTATATAACTATAAAATTCTACTAAATTATAATTTCATAACAAACTCTTATTCCGCAATTCCACATAAAGAAGAATTATTTCAAATGCGGAATTTTACTAATTTTAGAAAATTTATTACTATAGATAGTGTTAACGGTTAGCTTGACTTAAAAATATAACTTCGACTTTAGTCTCCCTCCTCCCTTCCCCCCTAGAAAATAAACTTCTAGAAATTGAATACGTTCATGTAACCAATGAAATATTTTTTTATACACATACCATAATATATTTATTATTTATTAAAAAAAAATAATAAAGTTTCTGAAATTACAAGGCTCATGCGTTAGATATTGCCAAATCTTTCAAGTTCGAGTGCTTACTGCAGACAGTGTAGCCGGTAGCCTGTGGGTTCAATGACCACCACGGACAGAACTTCGTGTGATGACCTTCAGGCCATGTTGGTTGTGTGTTTATATATATATATATATATATACACATATATGTGTGTGTGTTTGTGTGCGTGTGTGTGGGTACGACATAGCTTAGTATAAAATATCCAAAGATACTATATTACCTTATTAATTAAATAAATTCACAATTATTGTAATAAATAATGTAATGTTAGAAGGATGGAGTCTTGTTTCAATAAATTTAACTAATTTTAAAGAAATCAGTAGTTTGTTTTTTATAACTGAATCCTCCATCCTGATAATATTGTCAATCCAGAAATTTACCTTATTATTTTACCTAAAAAGCTTACTTACCTTTCTGTTGGGTTACCTAGATGCCTCCCATAACGGAAATTAATAGCAGTTTAGTTAGAAAACAATAAAATCTAATTTTATCATACAATTAATCCATCTAGGTGCGCTGTGAGCAATTTTTTCAAATAAATTTATTATTGTAGTTAATTTTGGCTAAAGCAACAGTCTAGCACTAAAAGCTTTCTTAGTCTCACATTCACCAAACAAAAGACTATTTAGGCGGACGTGGACTCAAAGTGGCATAGCCATTTAGCTCATCGCGCGCCTTCTCGCGTTACAAATGCTTTGTTACCAGCAAAATTTATTCTGTATATCAATTTATTTATTTATATATAAATGATTAATTGATTTAATAAATTAATAATAGTTAAAATATTTATATTATAAACTATTAAAATTAAATTAAGTTAAATTATTAAAAAAATATATATTTTATAGGTTGAAAGTAAATAAATAAAAAAATTAAAAAAAATACTGAAATATATACGTGCTGTTAAAAGTCGGTTTCACGGAAGAAAAATTTACATAATGAAGAAAATTTTATAAATAGCATTAAAATAGATTTTACGGTAATACAGAGTCTATATAATAAGAAGTTAAAATAGATTATAATATATAAGATTTGTACACACAGAAATACAAAATTTTTATTGTAATATTGCCAAAAACTATATACATAATAAATAAAACGTGCTATTTTTTTTATTTGTAATAAAATTATTTCAAAATTAAAAATTATTTATAAAATGATCTAGAAATAGGTTTCTAAAAAGTAGAAAGAGTTTTTATATTTTGTGCTAGAATAGAATTAAAAAATTGTAAAAATATTGCTAGGTTTTTTTTTAAATTGAGTCCAAAGCTATATATACATTGCCTATTTTGAGCACTGACCTTGTAAAATAATAAATATATTATAATTACTCCCATATTCAAAATTATCTAAAGGACATTGAATATTTTTGCATAATGTATTTTGGCATTTCGTGTTAGATTTAGGGGACTTTTCATGGGTTGAAAATCGATTGACTTATTACAATCGTAGAGAGAGAGAGAGTGTAGTGACACTAGTGTTGAGACACTCCGTCCTCTGTCCCTTCCAAATTCGAGATATTGCGTGTTAAGTGACGGTTCTTAACGCTGCGTTTTATATTCTTACCAGAGAAATAAAGTTATTCTACAGGAGAAAAATAAAAACAAACAGAACATGTTACATGCAACATTTGTTCATAAGTTATTAATAATAATAATTATAATATATAAAATGAATTGTTTACAAGACCAACTGACGTCACAACAAAGCAATGTGGCTTCCAATATTTTCGGCATAATAGTGCGAAAGCTAAAAATGTAATGTCCGGAATAGCTCGAATTTGTTGGTGAGAGATGGCGAGACGTATAATGTATAACAAATATACATGTGTATATATAAATATATTAATATTTTAAGCTAAAAAAAAGGAAAAGAGGGGGTTAAATTTATCGTATACTCGTGTATTTTGTCCGCCTTCTAGCATTTTCACTTGCTCTAGTGCCATCATGACAAGGCGTTTAATATCATGATTTTCTCTCGAGATATGACCAAAGACAGAGGGAACCTAGTGTTCCCGACATGAGACACTCCGTTTCCCTCTTACCGCTTAGTCCTTGTGACATTACGTGTAGAGTGGCGGAACTTAACGCCGAGCTATGTCTTCTTGGTAACAAGCCAGGACACCATAGTAAATAATTCCTTCTAGCACCCACAGAATGTAATAAAAAAATAAAGTATTCTTTTACAGAATGCGGTACAATAACACCAGAGGGTATACAACTTGTGATCGGCGGCAGATCAGCCCAACGAGGGGAATTACCTTGGCACGCGGGTATTTACTCTAAAAGCACGACGCCGTATATGCAAATATGCGGGGGTTCCCTCATTAGTACTACCATTATTATATCCGGTAAGTATATTAACGATATACTTACTAACTAAAATAAATGAATTATTAATTACACTGTAGAGAACAAGGTGCACAGTCGAATAGGTAGTTGGTAATGAGTTCAATGCCGTTTCGGGGGAATGGTTTCAAACACCTGTCTATATAAAATTAAGAAAACGCAAAAATCAAAGATCTTTCAATGAATTATTTTAATTACTCCGCTTTGGTAATAAAATTGTGGCGTTGGTATACGTCACTTAGCACGCCGTGTGTCGAACAATGTAAATATAGTAGGAGCTGGGAAACCGGAAACAATCTAGGCTAGAGAGGGCCTACCTCGAGAGGCACGAGAGGCACGAGGCGTGTAAAAGGATACGCGGAGAGGTTAATGACAGTGGACGAGGCGGAAGAGGTATGTTTGGCGCTCGGTACTCTCTGACCACACCGCTAGGAAAACCATCGATCATTTTATATCTATTTCTTTTGAAATATTTCTATTAACGGATAATAAAAAAAAATCCAACAAGTACGGGTTCCATTCTAGGTTTATTCAACTTTATATAAAATGTTATATATATTTCCAGCTGCTCATTGTTTTTGGAGTGACGTCACAAAGCTGCAGTCGGCTTCAAGTTACGCGGTGGCCGTGGGGAAGCTTGTACCGCCCTTGGAACAATCCTCACGATCCAGACGCCCAGAAATCTGATGTGAGTGATGATAAAGAATATTGACTACAGTTGTTTTTATAAGATTTTTTGTTATTTAAAAGCCAATATATTTTCTGAAATTGTATAAAAAATTAAAAAAAACGGCAAACTAGACGAGCTTCTTCGAGTCCCATTATATATATATATATATATATATATATATATATATATATATATATATATATATATATATATATATATATATATATATATATTTAAACGAGCGACTAGTTGATCAACTAATCGAGAGTGTAATTGGACGAGTAGATGACTAAGTAAGTGGACGTATAATTAGGCAAGTGGTCGGGCGAGCAATTAGGCAAGTAATATTCGCAATCGACCTGTAAGTCATTACGGAGGAGTGTCTATCATATTAAAAATTATATATTTCTAGAAAATTCAAAAATTAAAAAACAATATATTGTTTCTGTGTTCACATAAGACTAGTACGTAGTAGACTACTACGTAGGTACTATTCCGTAATTTGAGTAAAAATCGAACCTATAACGATAAGGTGGGACCTTTAAAAAAAAAAAAAAATAACTATGTATGTCATTTTTATGACATACATAGTTATTTTTTTTTTTTTTTAAAGGTCCCACCTTATCGTTATAGGTTCGATTTTTACTTTCTTAGATCTTACGAGGTCTTTAGATCAGCCATTTTGTGCAGGTTGCCGAAATCAAAATCCCATCAAGATTTCAGGGTTCCGCAGCGAATTTCCAGGACGACATAGCTTTGGTCATAGCGGTCACGCCGTTTACATATCAAGTGTATATACGGCCCGTTTGTATCGATTTTGAGGTTATTTTCAACAGACAACAATTACACGACGGGAATATGGGCAAGGTAGTGTAATAATTTTTTTTTCTAGCTACACGCTCTATCCCGCATGTAGCAGGATAGGGAGGGCATCTAGTGTTAAGACGTTCCGTTCTTTACTTTTGCCACCCAATTTTAGGCGCAGAGAGAGAGGTTTTGGGCATATTGTTCTAAATAAAGACATTTCCACGACCAGGAATCGAACCCACAACTGCCAATTTTGCAGTCAGACAATATTCTGTTTTGCTTCTAATAATAACACTATAAATGTAAAGTTTCTTAAATTCTTCTTGAAAATCTCTCTACCATGATTAATTGAACCAATTATCGATAACAGGTAGCCGGTTGGGGGCTAACAACGAAAAATGGCGATGCATCTCAAGTTTTAAAAGTTGTAGATCTTCCCTACGTTAAGATTGAAGACTGCATCGCCATCTCTCCGCCGGGCTTCAGAGAGTACATCACTAGTGACAAAATTTGTGCCGGATATACTAATGGTAAGGGAGGGGAAACTGGATTAATGTATATAGCTAGCTCTGATCGCAGGTACGGTTGGTTGCTTAGCAACAAGCACATAACTTTATAGCCTCTGTAAGTGGACTTTTTTTTTTTTTTTTTTAATTCATTTGACCCAGGCCGAGATCTTTTAGCTAAGTATAGAGAAAATAAAAAAATTTTAATAATAATTTTTAATTAAAGTTACCTTTGCATATATATATATATATATTTTTTTTTCCAGGTACAACTCTCTGTCAGGGCGACAGTGGCGGAGGGCTCGCTTTCTCCGCCCAGGAGAGAGGCACCCAACGGTATTACCTGCGCGGTATCGTATCCACGGCCCCACGGAATGACGACTTGTGCAATGCAAATACATTGACCACATTCACCCAAGTTGTAAATCATGAACACTTTATTAAGCAATTTTTGTAAGGAAAATGTAGAATTTATATTTTAGAACAAATAACCTATTGAATACGAGATAAGTTTGAAAAGGCTTGAGAATGTATAAATTAGAAGCGTTTTAATATTACTGTACTGGATACGGTGATACAAGCAAGTAACGTCACAAGGTAGCAATTCATATTACCATATTTAGTATGTATGTAATAGATGGAAAATTATTTTTTTTTTTATTATTATTTGATATATAATCTACGTATACTATCCCATAGAAAATATTCAGAAAAATTTGTTTAAAAGAGAAATCTACAAAAAAAATTTGTTAATAAAAAAAAAACCACAATCGCTTAAGTAAAAAAATAAAATATTTTTTTTTATCTATTTCTAGCAAACCAATACCTTTTTAGGTAACCCTTCTAACGGTACTAGCTTGTGACGTCACTTGTTCCTATAGCTGTTAGCTGTTTATATTAAAACGCTTCCAATTTTAAATTTTTAACGCTAAGCTCAATATTATTGTGATTTTTTTAAATACATTTTTTATGTTTTTTTTTGTAAGACACTACTTTGTCCATACTATATATTTATGTATTAGATATTTAAGCAGAACAGAATATTAAAATTTTTAAAATACCTACGTTTTTTATTGTTTTTTTTTTACATATTGTACCTAAAATTACTAATTTTTTTTTAAAAAACTTTTTTCTTAGATTTATTTCCAATTTTCAGTTTACTGCTTTCTTTAGTTGTTGTTTTTTTAGCTTCACGCTGTATCCCGCATATAGCAGGGTAGGCAGAGGGAACCTAGTGTTTAGACACTCCGCTCACGTGTTGAGTGGCGGAAGTCAACGCCGCGCTTTGCCTCTGTTCTTGCCAGAGCGAAGACAATGAAAATATTTCACCCTGCCCATATGGGAATCGAACCCACAAGCCGTCGCATTTACAGGCAGACGGGTTTCCACTAGTTCTATATAAATAATTACTATTATGCAAGCAAAAAAAAATTACTCTCCTATAAATCTTTATGTAAGCCAATATTATAAGACTAAAGAGCTCGTTTGACTCAGGAACTACTGCTGGCTTGAATTAAAAAAAAAACTGTTGCAGATAGTCCACTAGCCGAGGAAAGCTAAAAGGCTATAGTACACTAAAAAAAAACATCAGGTAAAAGGTAAAAAAAAAAACCAATATACAATACACATAGAATCACATTTTAATACTTTAAAAGTTGAAATGAATACAATTTTCCTAACAATTAACTATACCCAGCTAGCTTCACGCTGTATCCCAGGATATATATCAGGCTAGGCCGGGATAAGTTTCTCCAGCGCTTATCACCCAAGATGATAACGCAGGTCATTAGTAAGTCGCGTCCCACAGTCACTCGCTATATACCTATACCATATACTATATTTAAAGTTACAATGTCAAAAATGTATGGAAAGAAACTACTGTTAAGATACACCGTTCTAGTATGGATACTCAATCCCACTGCTGGGATCGACACACGACTATTATTTTATTGATTTAATTTAGATTTACACACATATAACATAGAAATACACTACTGGAAGGTCACACGTATATTTTAAACGTTTATATGCTCACTAATTTCATATTTTAATACTAATAAGATATTGTAAAAAGGCCCCCTATTGAGAGGGGGCCTGAATTGATTACTAGAAATTACATTACGATATAAATAAATACATTGAAGATCTTTTCAATATTGATGTATACGCTACCTTATCTTGTAAAACTAGAGCTGACATAAATCCAATATGGCCGCCACACCAAAATGGCGGATTTAAAACACTCACAATAATTTATATTGAATATTAATTATGAGAAGAATACACACTTCGATACTACTTTCATATACATTTATTATTATTTATAAAAAATGTATTTAGTAATTAATATATGTTTCAGTAAGCAACAGCTTTTTTTTAATTACGTATAGAATGCCAATGATGAACAACTTTATGAGCTTATATTTAAAATGTGTTAAAATTTAAATCTAAAACATAACCTTATATATGTATGTTAAAGACCAATTGGTTGTTTAGATTTAGATATAGTGGCCATTAGTATATTTAAATTTAATTTAATATCATACATCATGAAACCTTTTTACATATTTGTTTAAGAGAAGAAAATAAAGAGAAAATAGATAATGTAAATGTAAGAATGTGTAAGAAAAGTATATAAAAGAATAAATATTTTTTTAAATTTCAATAATAACTTAACCTTCTTTTTTTAAACATAAGACCTCCTTTATTAAAGAACAAAACGTAAACAACCTAAACAATATTTCATATTCTTAAACCTATTTTTCTAATAATATCATAAAACATAATATTTATTGCTCTAATTTTCAAATAATACACATTTGAAGCAAATTCGTTAGTTAATACATTAATTTTCTTGAAGACGCGAGGCCCCTCAACCATAGGGGGCCTGTAATCATAATTACCTACTCCACTAAATACTTCTTAGAATATTTAAGATACTATAAATAGCAATATATTTTATATGACAAGGACTTTGCGAGTCAAAATTACTTTCTTATTGAAAATATTGAACTAAAAAAAAATAAAACGAAATAATTTAGTACCCCTAATAAATGCAACAAGAGAAAAGTCTATTATTACATATAGCATAATTTACTACCAATCTTATTCCTATATGACATATATGTTTAGTTAAATATATAATGTGTGAATATATATATATATATATATATATATATATATATATATATATATATATATATATATACAAAGATTTATTGACATAGAGAAAACGCAGTCAAGTCATTTTACACTCTAATTTCTTTCTATGCCTTTATGGGGATAAGAATATAGAATCATTATTTTGATCAAGATCTGCCATTATAATTTAGTACCTTTATATTATATTAGAAATGTTTCAAATTCACAAAGAAAAGGTATAATAATAATTTCCATAGCAGCTGCCTTCCAACACGTTTTGTTCTACAGCTCATTAAAAGCTCCCTCCTCCTTCCTTAAGACACATTTCAAAATTAAGTCCACAAAACCAAGTAATTTTTACTTTTTTAGACCTAAAATAACACTGTTAAGTACAAGAAAACAGGCCCCCTATCATTGGGGGGCCTCATTTAAATTATAGGAATATCTTCACTTTTTTTTTAATCAAACGCCAGGCTAAACGGGAGATTAACTGTAAATAAACTGTGGTGTACAGTTTATTATTTAATTTTAAGTGTCAGTATTATTATAATTAATATCAGTCTCTGAAACGAACGTAGAATTCTCTTGATGTCAGGTATCGAAGGTGCGAGGCATATATCTGGTGACAATTTTGATTTTTTAAAGAAAACATAAAAATTTGAACCCGCGCCTCATGTTTACTGTCCAAGCGCTCTGACCACTACGCCATGCGTTCTTTAACACGCTGCGTCGAAATTCTTATATGCTTTATACAACTTATTACTGCTGTCAGCATCTCTGTAGGAATTATTCTTAGAAATTTCCGCCATACAAAGATTATTGCAAAGAACAATCATTTGGCAAGAGAGAGATTAAATATTTATGGCATGGCTTAGTGGTCAGAGCTTGGACGTTTCCATGAGGCGCGGGTTCAAATCCCGCAAACATTGCGAGAATCAATAAATGATAATAATCAAAATATATAATTGCTTAAATGAAATACATAATTTGAAATTTCAATATAAATTAGTACAAATTTCTGTTTCCACAACAAAAAAAAAAAAATTAATTTTAAAAAGAATCCAACTCCATGCATCAGTGACCAATATAAAAAAAAAAGTAACTCAAGTTAAGGTAAAAAAAAAAGCTGAAAGGTAAATATGTTTTTTTTTTTTTAACTTACCTAACTTCATAATCGTGAACCTTGAACACAGCATAGTGTATATTTCTAAACACAGGATAGAAATGCTCCACCGCTTCCGTTAGTAAAATATGACAAAGCTTTGGGTTCGACTTCATGTTGGGATACTCTATATCCCATATGGTTTCGAAGGAACAGCCTTTTCTATGAAAATGGTATTAAAAAAAAAAAAAAGATTATCGATACATTCTCTTTGGCACCAATTTACAAAAATTTATATGTATTTATATGGAAAATGATTAGATATCAAGTTTGTTTGTTCCAACCTAAGTCCTAATCTCAAGAACTATTGATACATATTGAAAATAATATATATGTGTTAGATAGCCGAGGAAGGCTATAGGCTATACATCACGTTAACCGTTGTGCTGTAACACATTTTCCTCTGGGTTCCCTCTGCCTAGCACGCTATATGCGGGATACAGCGTGATGCCACATTATTAAATTAAATTTATAAAAATCTCATCGTGGCGCAGTGCCACAGCGTCTGCCTGAGACCGCAACGGTTCGTGGGTTCGATTCCGAGGGGAGAATAATTATTTTAATTTTATTTACTCTGGCAAAAAGGCTAAGCGCGGCGTTGAGTTCCGCCACTCAACACGCAATGAAGGCGGAAAGCGGGGAACGGAGTGTCTTAACACTGGCACAGGCAGGTTCCTCGCCTACCCTGCTATGTGCGGGATACAGCGTGAAAGTAAAAAAAAAACTAACTTGCTCTTCCCATAGCAATATTTAGTCTCAATAATAAGATAAGTCGCTTTCAATTTGGTCAATTCTTCATAATAATCTTGCGGTGGAAATCTTCCGTATACTTTGTATACAGAATATACTCGTTTTCTGAAAAAAAAAAAACATTTAAAATATTACTTTATTTAAAAAAGTACCGTATAGTACTTGGCTTACTAAGATTTTTATCAAAATCTACCAAAATCTCACTTAAGGCAAATTTCAAATATCCATCAAAATCTATCAAAATCTTTCTCTTATTTAGGTTACAAGGTCTCATTGAAGTTGGAATAACAATTTTTAGATTATATTGCCATTATTTCACCAAAATTTGCACGTTTAAAATTTTACCTCAAAATACCTCAAAATACAGTTTTCCTAACAAAATCCCAAAAATACACCAAAACCATATTCCATAATCCTCTAAGATATAATCAAAATCTACCATAACTTCTCACATAGAAAACCTCAATACTTGTCACTATTTCAGATAGGTGTATCCCGTCCAAATCCTACTGTGAGAAAGCTACGATACAAAGTTTAGTTACACAAAAATCTTCCAAAATCCATCAAAATCTCCCACTCACCTAGCCTCCGCATGCTCGTAATGAGGATGGGCAACTATAGGCCGTCTGGTTGACAACATGACACTGGCCAGCACCGGCATCGAACCCGCGAACGCCCCGCTAGTACTAGTAGTCTCTCTTGAAATCCAATGAAGTAATTGCTCTTGAGGGTAATCGCTAAATTCACCTTAAATAAATAAAAAAAATATCAATAAAAATTTAAAAAAAAAAACCGACATGATTTACAGAGGGCACATAGAGCTAAGACACTCTGATCAATGTCTGGAGTATCTGGACGCGCGTAGAGTAGCGGCATAAAAAGTTGAATTTGGTATATAGATTCCTTGACGAGTAAAAACCAAAAAAAAAATACTTGAAATTCCATCAGTATTTAAGAATGGAAAGGATTTCAACCAAGCAATTGAACTTGGTTGAAACCAAGTGGAAAGTGGAGAACGGAGGGTCCTCATCCTGACACTGGGTTAGGTTTCACTATATATATACGACGTGAGGCTAAAAAAAAAAAAAGAAATAGAAACATACCGACATGCGACATTTCTAGTGACACATTGTGCGAGAGCTCCCTGAATATGGGCAAAAGGGCTATGCCCCAAAATATAGGCACATATTTTGCGAGAGATTTTGGATATCTGTAAAAAAAAAAAATAAAGCTCAATATACAATGTTCTTGTGTAAGAAATCATGGCATTGATAAGTTGATAGATTGATTAAATATAATGGCTTTCGGTGTGTTTAGATTGATAGAATGACAAAAAAAAAAATACTTACATATTATAATTTCTGTTGGCTATAAGTGAACAGACGAGGCACATCTGCGTTGAGAACAACAACTTCAACCGCATCACTAACGCCGCCATCACACCAAAAACGAACATTTGTGACATATTATAAAAAATAGCCGGTTCAATGTTCAGATTCTTCAAAAGGAACATCCCTATGTTCTTCATTTCGTCGAGCTTCTTCATTTTCCCATCATACGACAGGAGTATGACATCAACATCTTTCGGAGGTTTATTGATGACAGTTTCTGAATTATTTTCTATGCCACTATCGTCATCGTCGTCGTCTCCTTCTTCTTCTTCTTCCTCTTCTTCCTCTGCCTTGACCAAATCGTCTATCTCTTTCTCACATTTGGAAATAGCACTAGAGAACCAGTACGAGATCACGTTAACGCAAATGAGCAGCACAAACGGAATTAGCATAGATTTGGACATGTTCTGGACAGATTTCAAAGGTAGGAAGTCAAAAACCGCTGAACACGTATAAATCAGGGTGTGGAAAGTTTTATAATCTGTTATCTTGGAATACAGAATGTCCCACACATGGAAGTCGTCTTCGACTTCTAGAAAATCGCACAGGACCTTCTTCAGGTACAAAGACAATGTGATCGCCAGTAAAAGTCTTAGAAAAACCAGCCAAGTCTCCACAAAGAAGTCCACCTTATTCTTGACATTTATACGAAATGTGCTGAAGAATAGACAATAAATGGATATTATTGCGAAAAATGATGTATAGAGGGAGGTCTTCAGCATATCATTGCCTTGGAGCAGAAGGATAGCCGTGTGGAGTCCACAAAAGTGGGAGTGGAGGAATATCGATAAGGTTTTCGTGTCTATAATCCTCAATTGCTCCATTACGAAGAATATCGCGGTTTGCGTCAGAAATATGAACTGGGTGAATTGCCAGAACAACAGGCAGAGGCTGTTCGTGATGAATATGCCGACCTGAAACAAAATATACGTAGCTAATGATTTTGACTACGGGCCGTGTATGATTTTTTACATGTATCATTTTATTCCTCTGGTGAGGACAAAACGGAATGCCTCGAAAGGAGGAAAGCGGGGAACGGAGTGTCTCAACACTAGGTTCCCTCTGCCTACCCTGCTATATGCGGGATACAGCGTGAAGCACATATAAGGCTAGGCAGGGGGAATTCTATGTTAAGGCTGCCTGCTTTACGAGACATTGCATGTTGACAGGCGGAACTTAACGCCGCGCTTTCTCTTGTCACCAGGTCGAAGAAAATGAAAATTAATTCACTCTCCCCGAGTGAGATTCGAACCCACGACCTTTAAAAGGAATCTACAATTATTATTAGTAGCAACCCAAATTATTATTAATAATAAACAAAAATTAGCGATTAACAAGTACTAAATCAATACACTTAATGCCAATTAATCAATAATTGGCATCTCTGTGTACACAGACACACACACACACACACCTGTAACTTCAATACTTTATTCTTATTCTTCTCCCTTAGTTGTAGAGTCAGAAGCCACGTTTGTAGTAGGAGAAGCGGTGCAGCCAAATTTTCCCTTTCATTCGGCGCCCACTGTACTCTAGTACATTCGGTGTGGTTCGCAAAATATTGTACCACTGCTAGAATACCACCTAGAACGCTTTGGCTGGAACAGAAATGAGGAGAAGTGTGGGGAAAAAGAGAGAGATTAGTCACTTCGATAATAACTTCACCATCACCATGCTATACCTAGGCAGAGCCTAGCCTAGTCACTATCATTTTCCGCCTATACTTATACATTTTACTTAAACACCGAACACCCGATTAATATTGATGATTAAACTCTCACTTTATTCCGTACATAGCGGAGAGACAGAGGGAAGCTAACGTTAAAGCACTCCGTTCCCCACTTAATGTGAAATAATTGATCCCCCCCAAGTGGGAATCGAACACACAGCCGTCGCGTCAACCAGACGCAGTGCGCAACAAAGGCATAACTTCTCTAGCTTTAAATCTATTTCTTTCTTTCTTCTTTTTCCTCTTCTTTCTTTCCTTCTATTTTACAAGACGGCGCTAATCATTCAATCGTTTATTTCCTGCCATTGGCTGACAAAGACTGTCAACAAACCAACACACAAAAGTTAGCCATCTCGCTCACTCACCTTAGCACTGACGCGTGAACGAAAAGGACAGCAACAGTAAGACCGGCCAACCACCACATCGCTTCTAAATAAAAGTAAATCGGCTGACCAATCCCGACGCAGCTCTCCACTGGCGGGTGATCGTCACCGCGCTCGATTAGATGACACTCTTTATGAGTAGAGTTCAGCCAAGGCTCGAAATATCGATACATCGCACCGATTATCACCTGATTTGGGCAAAAAATCGATTTTATTATATTTTTTTTTAATTTTTGGGCAGAGAAAATCAAGGGTTAAGGTCTATCGTAATTTATATCTATTTAATTCACGCTTTATCAGACCTAGCGGAGAGAACCTAGTGTTAGCACATTCCATCCAATTTTTATTCATTCATTATTTTTTTAACTAGAACTAAGGCTATGAATAAATAGAGTTATTTATTATTATATTACTGTGGGTATATACAATATTAATACAAAAATACAGTGTTACAAAAAATAAAAGCCAGAACTGAAAAATAAAAAAAAGTATTTACTTGGGGAATGTAGGGGAGCAATAAGGGATTTCCCTGAAACTGCCATGAAAAGAGGACTATTGAGGAGGAGGGTAAATGGGGGAAATAATTTTACCAAGAAACTTACCTCAGGGTTTATATTGAATCTGTTAAACGCATTAACGTCTTTAGGATACTCGACTAACTGATCGTACATTACTTTTGATATGCCACTAGCAAAAGTCTTCTCTTCAACTATTGTTTTGTAATATGAATAATAAAATCCCATTTCCGTACGTAGCGACATCTCTCTCTCCAAATCGGAGAGATAGGAGAAGTTTCGATCATTTTCAAAAAGCCTTGACACATATTTGTAATGAACGGAGCCGAGAATTATTGCTGGAATAATATAAGTACATATATATACATATTTTTTAATATATATATATATATATATATATATATATATATATATATATATATATATATATATATATATATATATATGTATATCTATATATATATATATATATATATATATATATATATATAATATATATATATATATATATATATATATATATATATATATATAAATATATATATATATATATATATATATATATATATATATATATATATATATATATATATATATATATATATATATATATATATATATATATATATATATATATATATATACATCTTTTTTTAATAACTAAGATGCAGTGGAAAAGTATTTGTCTGTCAATGTGCCTATCAAATTCAAATTCCAATTCAAATTCAAATAACGAATTTTTTGAAATTCAAATAATTGAACGTCAAAAACATTACCACCGGTTCACTAAAGTTAATGCCTCAGACCTGAGAAGAACCGGCGCAAGAAACTCTTTTTTTTATATGATCATTCACAATCATACAATTATTCATTGTTAACAATGATACGCTTGAGATAGACTGGAGACTGGAGCGAGCATTTCATTCCCAAGACGTGTTATCATTTACAAAATCATTAATTAGTTATAATTAACTAGTTTCAATTAACTGATATTGAATTTTTAACACACAAACGTATATTCACAATTTTTTTTTATTATTTAGGGCTTAAATTATACTTATGGTATACTAACTCTAACTATCTACTTGTGGTATACTAACAAATACGAATTAATGACTATTTCAATTTCACTTATTTAACCTGATATATAAACCTTATATCCCTAGACATTTATTTTAGCTTATTATTTATCTACTCTAGTGAAACAACTTCTGTGTAACTTCAATTCAAACTTGTCCCGATATTGAATATGAAGTTAATATTGACTCCATCTTCAACTTCATAATTCTCAACTTCATATTCAATCTTTACCGCTATGGTAGATTTTCAGTATCTCCCGCTATATCTATGAGATATATGAAGCTAATATAAACATAAATATTTGTATTAAAAATTCCATAAAATTTTTAATTTTAATTTATTCTATGTAAAATGATCTCACAGCCATTCAATTAAGTATTGTATCATCTCATGAAGGTCAACATATAAAGGAAAATTTAAACTAGTTTTATTTTTTATATGCATTAAATCATTAATTCTCCGCTATGGAATTTAAGATACTTTATATTTATATTATAAAGACATTAATAATCTTTTCTTTTTTATTATTCAAAATAATATTTAAGTCAGTGTTATATATAATTAGGCACAGAAAACTAAGTATCGAAACACTGCGTTTCCTGCTTTCTCTACGACTTTGAGTGATTGTTTAAGAAAATATAAAAATAATTACGGAAACGCCACAAATAAAGAGAAGAAGAAAAAGAAAATAATTAATCTCAAGGGGAATCGAACCTCGTATCATCGCGATTCCAATCAGACAGAGTCTTACATTATTATAATAATTCAAAATAACATATAAATGTACATATAAAATGAAATCCTAAATAAGTTTTAAGTGAAAGAAAGTCGTACCGAGTATAGTAATCAACATGTATTCCCTTATTTTCTTTCCGGTATACTTTTGGTCACCATTCTCAGTTCGAGCGTCAGATTCCTCAACCATTTTGAATATTTACATGCTTTTCCTACTAATATAATATAATCAAATCTTTCTTTTACTAATAATGGCTGGAAAAACCGATACTTGATCGATTTCCATAAAACTGACATTGACATATGTCAATTGATATGATGTCACATGCCTTTAATATAAGGCTTACTTGTGTTGCTAGCTTAAGATAATATTTATTATATATTTTTTATTTAAAAAAAACCAATATTTATTGTTTAAATTTTGGCCAGTTAGCAAATAAGCTAAAAAAATATTTGATCAATTTCTAAGAAATTTATTTTGATATTGAATAAAATCTCTATTTACATGACTATTTAAACGATCGTATATTTTTTTATCAGTTCCAGCTTTTCATAGACTGAGATTTAGTGTCGAAACACGCCTTTCTCCGTTCTTTATCTGTAGCATAAGTTTTACATATAATAAAGTAAAGAAAAGGACCCAATGTGTCTTAATAATAAAAAAAATGCGTAACTTCATTGCTTGTAAAATACTAATATATATATATATATATATATATATATATATATATATATATATATATATATATATATATATATATATATATATATATATATATATATATATATATATATATATATATATTTTCTAAGAACTTTGGAATAATATCACTTTATGTGAATGAATATATATATATATATATATATATATATATATATATATATATATATATATATATATATATATATATATATATATATGTAAATAAAATATATATGTAAATATGATAAAGCGACGCAGGATATTACAAAATGTCTTTGCGTCAGAGATTCTCGGGGGCACGTTGCTTTGTAGTCATGCCTCTGTGAAGGAGAGATGGAGAAGCTACTTTAAGGAGCTGCTTAACACTCAGCAGTCTTGTAGTCTTCCTCCTGAATTATCTTCTAACTTCGGACTTGTTGCTCCAATAACCCGTGACGAAACTCGTAATTGTCTTCGATGCATGAAGAACGGAAAAGCGGTAGGACCTGACGACATCCCAATCGAGGCGTGGAAACCGTTGGGCTCTCTTGGTGTGCTTATACTTACTGACCAGTTTAACCATATCTTGAATACTGGAAAGATGCCACATCAGTGGCGGCAGAGCTTTATTATCCCTATTCACAAAGGACAGGGGCAGTGTTCAAGATTGCGGTAGTTATAGGGGCATTAAGATTATGAGCCACACCATGAAGCTCTTCGAGCGCATGATCGGCCTCAGGCTCCGCCAAGAACGTACTGTCTCTGAGTCTCAGTATGGGTTTCAATATAAAAAAAAACAGTTAGAATCAATATATATATAAATATATATATATATATTATATATATATATATATATATATATATATATATATATATATATATATATATATATATATATATATATATATATATAAATATATATATATATATATATATATATATATATATATATATATATATATATATATATATATATATATATATATATATATATATATATATATATATATATATATATATATATATATATATATATATATATATATATATATATAAATCAAAATTGTTTTATAAAATCACAACAGATTTTAAATTTGCGGTCGTCTACAATAATTTTGTATGAAATTAACAACAAATGAGTGATAATGGCGACTTTGTAATGATTTTATTCTCATTGTTACCTTTGTAAGTGCCATAAGTTCTAACTTCTTACCAAACTTCAAAATTGTAATTCAGGAGGAAGTACCATATAGTAAAAATGCTGCAAAAATATAGCGTAAACGTTCACTTCTTTTGATCGAGGTGACTTAAGTTTAATTTTTGGGTACACATATGAACTATATACCTCTATATCTGTAATTGATTTCAGCTTGATGACTCCACGCGGTCTTTAAAATGGTCTTGACAGAGGGAATACAAAGAGATCTTACGACAGCTCCGGTTTCTCTTTTGATGTACGGAACTCTGAAAAACATGCTGTAGAGTAGATGTCAATGAACACTCGCCATGAATTGTCGTTGATGTGAGATATAAAATATAGTTATAAAAGATAGTTTTTTGTCATATAAAAAATATCGAAATATTTTTTGCTGGCGAAATAATAACATAATGTAACAAACATATCTAGAGTTATTACTGCTTATTGCTACTACAGAACCCTTTATGGGCAAATCTGACTTGCACTTGACCCCCTTTTTGAGCTTTAGAAAGTATCTCAATACCTAATCTAAATCTATGATATATTTTACACTGTTAATCCACAAAAAGATAGAAAAATACTTAAAGAAAATACATACAAATTTGAACACAGCGAGATTTGAATACGCACCTCATGGACCCCGTCCACCACTAAGCCATGAGTTCTTCATCAAGCATTCTCTCTTGCCAAATGATTGTTCTTTGCAATAATCTTTGTGTAGCGGAAATTTGTAAGAATCTCCCGACAGAGATGCTGACAACGTAATAAGTTGTATAAAGCATATAAGAATTCCAATGCATCGTTAGGAAGAACGCATGGCGCGAGTAGTCAAAGCGCTCGGACGGTGGGTTCAAATCCCGCTGCGTTCAGTTTTTTACGTTTTCTTCAAATATATCTATGAAATTTCGAGTTCTATAAAGTATAACTGTTTTTTTTTTATGGGAATGTGCTAAAAGCCAAAACATCACGTCTGTTACCGCATATAATAGGGCAGGCAGAGGGAACCCAAGGACCTAACACTCTATACCTCACTTATCGACCAATTTTCTATATATAGCATGTCGAGTGGGGGTGTGTTTCGCACATAACAGGGTAGGCAGAAGGAACCTAGTTCCACCTACCAAGTCATTGCGTGTTTGCGGCGGAACTAAACGCCGCGCTTTGCCTTTTTACCAGAGCGAAGAAAATGTAAATAATGCATTCTCCCACCATGGGAATCGAACCCACAAACCGTCGCGTTTACAAACAGACGCTGTGCCACGACGGTCCTCACTCAACATATTAGGTATTAAATACCGGAGATATTATATTTTATATAACGGAGATAATATAGATATATAAATAGGTAAATAAGGAGATATGAGTTCAAACAAATTAATTAAAATTTGGATTGGATTTGGATTTGGTTTTTTAAAGTTTCAGATTAAAACACAAAAGAAAAATTTAAAAAATGGTATAATTGTGACATAGCGTTTAGTTGTTTTTTTTTGTTTTTTTTTTTTAAGTGAATCTGTCATTTTATACAAAATACAAAATTATACATTCTATTTAATCTAATTATACAATTCTTTGTGTACACAAAATCCTTAAATAATTTGATTTCGTGGTCAATTTAATACATTAAATTAATTTAAGAACTTGGCACATACAACAAATAAATTTAATTAAATATGGCTATAATTTAGATTGGTCTATCTCTAGCTTGATCTATCAGCACTGTCACTGTTTCTAGTTTTTCAAAAATACCGTTATAATAACAATCACTTACATCTAACCCAGCAAAATAACTTTTAGCTGATTTTCTTACTGGCAAAGGTTTTTTCAAACAAATTTCAATATTTCTTTAAATAATATACATAGTACTTAATAAAAGAGTTAAGTACGACAACAATTAAAATTACAATTGAATTAAAAATGAACGTGGACGAAAACAGATAAAAAAATTAACTAAGTAGATCAAAAACTATTTAAGTAAAATATTGAAATATGTAAAATATAAAAATAATAATAATACGTTTTACTAATATCATTAAATCTAATAATATTTTGTCTAAAAAATATATAAAAATTTACAACAAAATAAAAACCGTTAAAACAACTCTACTCTGTCTTTTATGTCACTCTAAATTATAGTTCTGTCCTTCTCTATTTAGTTAAAAAAGAAAAGGATAGCGTTACGTCATTAGTTCAATACTGTCTTTTCATACAGTAAAAGCAAATATGAAACTCGTTGACATTTAAATTTTTGATTGTTTAAATTTTCAATATAATTTCAATTGTTTATATCTATATATATTTAATATTATAAAATTCCGTACTTAGGTAACTTTTAAGTGTAACCAGCATGTTAACGGTGATATTTGTAGAAATTTCATTAAAAAATGGCATTTTTTGGAACATATTTGGTAAGTAACGTTTATTTTACCTGTAACAATTAACTTAGAAATTGCCGTATCTATACCGTTATTTTACAGTATCTTTTTATTTCATTGTCGAACTAAATACAACAGCAAACTTTAATAGGGTAACTTTCAAAAACATAAAAAAAATCTAACAAATAAGAAACTTTTTCGAAATATAAGTTTTACGTAAAATGTGAGCACAAAGAAATATTGTATACGTACTTTGAAACTTATATACATAGTCAAAATTTAAATATTCTTATTTGAAATGGGCTTTATGTTATAAAAATGTTTTTTTTTAATTGGAACTATACTAAGATGTTATTTTGACAGTCTGAAACAATTGAAAGATATGTACGCGTTTTTATTATAATTAAAATTAATGAATTTTTGAGCAAATATTTCACTAAATTAATAAATTCGATATTTTTAAAATTGACACTAAAAGCAAATAAATTATAATTGCATATTGTAAGAACATTTATAAATTTAAAAAAAAAACATCTAAGTTAGTTAAACATACATTCTAGTAATGGACATTTAGCATGCTCTGAATAAAAGTGACATAACAACGAGTCACTAGAACGGAATGTAAATATAAATTCGATTCTATTAAAAAGTTCCTATTTTTTTAAACAATAATTGAATTTTTTAAAAATTTTACAAATTTACTTATTTTTTAAATATGGCAACAAACAAATCCCCCTATTTACTAGGGGGCCTAACAATTCTAACATTTACTTGAACACTATTATATTTTACTACAGTATAAAAAAATAAAAAAAAAATAAAATCTCATGATGGCATCAAATATATGGTACATTATATGTAAAACTATTGCTGACCTCAATATAGTAACATATAAAACTTTAAGAATATATATATATATATATATATATATATATATATATATATATATATATATATATATATATATATATATATATATATATATATATATATATATATATATATATATATATATATATATATATATATATATATATATATATATATATATATATATATATATATATATATATATATATATATATATATATATATATAACTTAATTAAATCTATTTCGAATTTATTGAGTTGCCTATTTGGCCATTATATTTAATTATTAACACATTAGCTACTAAACATTCGCAAACACAACCCTGACTACTTGATAAATATTTTAATCTCAATACAAGATGTCTAATATAGTGGAATATTTTGAAATTTAATTATTAAATATTGAAAATTAAGATTCTGAACGTTAAAATCATGTCAAATTACATTTAAAAATAAAAAAAAATATCACAAAAAATTTCAGTTATAAATAAAGTAAGCTATAAGTAGAATTATAAATACTCAATCACAGGCAGTCTCCAAAGCCCCCTTTGGGAGGGCCTTTACAGGGCAAACACTAATACTAGAATCAATAAATATTTTATTTTATAATATATGTCTGTAATATATAGACATTTTTTTTTTAAATTTGCAAGAAGCATTTCATTGAAAGTCAATCGGTCCAGTTATCATAGCCAGGGGACATTGAACTCAAATTATTATGAAATAATACATAAAAATCTAAGAGAGAGAAACAAAGAGAGCTTTTTGAATTCATTATTCGCCATATTTTTTGTAAAAAAGGGTTATAACTCGATATTTATGTGACAACAACTCAAAAAACAAAAGCCCATTCTAAAATTCTAAATTTACACAAATTGTAAAATTAGAGTTTAACTCAAATTAAAATTAACTATAATTAAGTTGAAATAATTTATATATTATGTGATTATATTTTTACTTGTTAAAACGTTGCCATCTATTAATAAATAAAACTATTATTTATTTTGAAAACGGAATACTGTATTATCTCAATTTTCTTCCGGAAAAAAGTCCCATCATACAACTGACTGTCTCAAAAATTGAGCGTAAAGAGGGTTTGGGGGGACGGAATGTCGTAGCACTAGATTCCCTCCGCATATATATATATATATATATATATATATATATATATATATATATATATATATATATATATATATATATATATATATATATATATATATATATATATATATATATATATGAATAAATAGGAAGGAATAAATGCCAATGCCAAAAACGGCAGTGAAAATAACAGTTAAAAAAATTATAGATGACAAGCACAGACTAGTCTTTCTTATTCCACAAGTACTAAGTACCATAGACTAGTTCCAAATATGTACTGAATTAAAAAAAAACTATTTTTCAAATTATCAAGTTAAAAAAAAAGAATTGGCGAAATATTGGCGAATATTACTTTAGAAAATGGTAATTGTAAACGTATGGCTTTTACCATCACTTTGGTAGATAAGAGTTTCTGTTGAGTGTTGACAGTTCAAAGGTATTTCTAGACTATAGTTGAAAGGGTAGTCTGGGGTAATATAGCACCATTCACACTTAAATTAAATAAAGCGGTTTCTGTAACGAACATTATACATTACAAACACATTATTATATTTACATTTACTTTTAAATACCATGATTTAATATTAAATACGCTAAATTAATAATATTTATGTACACACAATTGTACGTCTGTATATTAATATTTTATTATTTGGTACATTTTAAAACAAATGTTTTCATTTTATTATGACTCATTGTTTTTTTTAAATACTTTGGAAGAAAGCTAATACTAAAATCTAATAATTCATTTAATTTAATAAAAAAAAAATATAACTGACAATTACTAAAAAACAACACTGTAAACGGATAGATTTCACAGCATTCGAATTGTCAAATATATTATTGTCTGTATGCAAAATGGCAATATATTTTTTTAATTAATCAATATTTTACATTAGTTATAAATTATTGTCTAACAATAAATAATGCACAGAGCTATAATGAAAAGTGATGCAATAAACTAGGTATTTGTTATTTAAGAACAGCTTAGGGAGTAACTCCTTGTCATTAAGGTTATATATATATATATATATATATATATATATATATATATATATATATATATATATATATATATATATATATATATATATATATATATATATATATATTTACTTATTATATCTTGTCATAATTAAAATTTTACTTACTGTATGTTTATATATTCTAATAATGGGAATTGAATTTACGTAGACATATCGAGCTTATTTCTAATGACTCATAATAATTTTAAACTTACGAAAACCTTTACTTAAATAAATCATGGATTTTTTTTTATTACTTATACACTGAACTTAATTAAAAAAAAAACTAAACTACAATTAGAAAATTAAAAAAGTATTTAAGGAATCCAATACCGCTTAATCATTTTGGAATACTTGAAGACATCAGTGAAACTGGTCAGGGCGTGCATATTGCACTGAGATCCATCGTAGGAGGCGGGGCTAGTTGACACTATGCCGCCTAGGTAATACCGAATTCTGCCATCCATCATTTGTACAGCGTATGCCCATAATCCCCCACTGTCCCCTGGGCATACTGTGGTACCTGCGGGAGATTATTTTTCCTTATAAATATTAACATCCAGTTGAAGCCACTGTGGCGCAGTGGAACTTTAATTTTAAATCAAGGTTCAGTCAATTGTTTTCTTCTCCCAGCTTTGATTAGAGGACAAAGGAAAACGTTGATGTTTACGTATTTTATTCCGAAATGCAGGCTATGTATGGGACTAAATATATAGCCATTCCATTCCCCTCACTTTTGGTAAACTTTAATATATATCCAACAAACGTAGGTTTTTACGTTGGAGTTTTACTTAAGAAAATGTGTATATTAAACAATAGATACAGTGTTAAACAAAATTTTAAAAAAGTCCCGCTGAGTTTCTTGCGCCGGTTCTTCTCAGGTCTGAGGCATTAACTTTAGTGAACCGGTGGTAATGTATATGACGTTCAAAATATGAATCATGTACTCTTACTTTGAATAAAACTATTTAAAAAAAAAAACAAACTCACCATTGGCGAATCCAGCGCAAAATTTGTCGTTTGTGATGAATTCGGCGAACTCCCGCGGAGTCCTACTCAGACACTCCTCAAATGGTACATACGGCATGTCCACGACTTTGAGAATGGGGGATTCGGACCCCTTGTGATCCTTCGTAAGACCGAAACCAGCTACCTGTAATAAAATTAAGTTTTTTTTTAGCTTCACGCCACACATAGATATATAGAATTAGTATATACACATATAAAATGTGTGATTAACTAGCGTGTTCTCCACACCAGAATCGTCTAGGAGCTTCCTTTTTCTTTTGTTCTTAGAAGTCCGTGAAGTTGATATTGTGACAGGATTTCTTCTTTTTGCTCAGAAATCAATATCACTTTATTTTAGTATGAAGAGTTAATGAATTGTTTTTTTTGTTTTTCAAGAATGTGCCCCTCTGGATACCTCTCGAAACGCCAATAGCCCTTATTTAAGGCGTATTTTTTCTACTTTACGCTTTTATCAAAGATAACCTATTGTAAAGACTCCATCCAACTTGGAGATAGCGTGGCATAACTCAACACTGCTCTTTGTTTTAACAGATTTAAAACAGAAGTTTAGTTTTTAATTGATTATTAAATTTTTTTATATTATTTTTATTACTCAAATTGCCTACCTTGCCTATATCTCCCACTCTCATGGAATTTTCGTAGAAGGGCCGAGAGAAGTCGAGGCAAAGTGGTCTGATGTGGGGTCGGTATTCAAATGGGCGTTTTGCTATAATTATGGCAAAGTCGCTTTGGTAGTTCAGATCCAAACCTTGGAAACGTGGTGCGAGGATAATCTTTTTGACCTGACAACAGAAAATTATAACTTTTATAATAAAAACTAAAATAATTCCAGTCAGATGTATCTGAATGAAATTGTTTTATAAGATTAGTCGCGTAATTTTTTGTTTGGCACATTCCATTCAAAATGTGAAGATGAAAGATCTCACTATACTTACATCTGATTTCTGGGCATGTAGACTGTCATGAGGATGATTCCAATCCCTATACCGCTTCCCAACTGCTAGAGCGAAATGGTGTTCAGGTAATTTACCATAACCTTCTTTCCAAAAGCAATGGGCGGCTGTAAACAAGATTAATTATAAAAAGAAAAGCAATAATAATAAATATTGAAAGGGATACTATTCCAGGTATAATGATATACTGATCGGTGCCGACGGTTGCGGGTTCGATTCCTAATTGGGGAGAATAAATTATTTTCATTTTCTTGACTCCGATAACATGACAAAGTTCTGTGTGGAGTAGTGAAAAGGAAGGAGCGGAGTGTCTTAGCACCTTTGCCTAATACGCTATATGTTATAGGTATTTTTTTTTAAATCTGTATTTGTTTACCTGATATACCAACATTGTTGCTTATAAGAGCTGCTCCGCAGATTTGCTCATGTTTATTGCCTCCATGTCTCCTGTAGACACTGACGTGCCACGGGACTTCCCCGCGCTCTGCGATCCGACCACCAGCTATCAGAGGTTCCGCCATGGGAGTGAGTGTACCGCATTCTGAAATATGAGGTTTCATTTTTAATATGGGTTTTTTAATACGATGTATACTAAAGGCAATGGCTTATTTCATTTCAACTCTGGTAAGAAGACCAACTGCGGTGTTGAGATCCGCCACAAAAAGCTTCAAGGGATCTAATGTTAACACCTAGTGTTAAGACACTCCGTTTCCCGCTTTCCGCCTTTCGAGGCATTGCGTGTTGAGTTGTGAAACTTAACTTTAACTTGTTGCTAGAGCAAAGAAAATGAAATTATTTCATTCTCCCTGAGTAGGAATCGAACCCTCAACCGTCTCAACTTGATACATGTGATTGCCTCCTTTAATTTAATAATCCAACAATTGTTTTCAGTATACGGATAAAACGTTTAATGTAAAACTGAGTCACTAACCTAGTGTCTAGTGACTCCGTTCTTAAACACTTACCAGGTTGACACTTAGGAATATGGCTCCATATGCCATTGAAACAGTACATGTAGGGTAGTTCCACTGGGCTGTAGTAATTAGGGGCCTTGCAAGAAGGTATCACTGTGGTATTCTCCACTTCCATATCGTCACACTCCCTGGTACCTTCTGACCCTTCTTCCGTAATAAGGCATCGGTAGGAGACACTTTGTGACTCCTCGATTTTGCAAGCACCTGGAATATAGGAATGTTAGTCAAAATTAGTGTTAACGTATACACGTATATGTATATATATATATATATATATATATATATACACGTATATGTATATATATAAAATATTATACTATCTTAGCTTTCTATATATATACAAATAAAAAAAATTGAATGATTTTAAAATTGAAGAGTGTTTTATTTAAGCAAGAAAGCAAGTTGTGACTAAATAAATAAATACTAACGTGCACAAGTCGGAAATGTGTCTGGTGACCAGAACCCCTTGTAGCATATTATGAAGTTTCTTCCCACAACCTTATACCCAGGGCGGCAGGTCACATTCATATACACAGCGTCCACCTCATCTCCTGGCGTGTAAATGGAAGATGCGCCATTCTTCAGATACATGCCGTTCTCAGGGTGCGGTGGAAGTTTGCATAAGTTCCTAAGAGAAATGAAAAATAAATTTATAGAAAATTGGATGTATCAAACCCACAACTGTCAAGTTAGTAGATGTTCCTACTGCATGCATGATGGCCTTAAATAAATAAAGATTTGTTAAGTGACTTGTCACTCTATCAAAGACTAGAATTTGGTTTCACCTGTGACGAGGATAAATACAAGGGAAAAAAGGGCAGAAGTAACCCTTTTTACCCCTGTATCCTCCTGCTACTAAATTTGATTTTTATTTGCAAGAAAATATATATCGAGAATATGGTGGCGCAGAAGATTTAGTTTGTAACCGCTAAGTTCGAGGGTTCGATTCAACGAAAGAATAATTTATAAATTAATCTTATATTTTCATATATTCTGTACTCACTCTTCCTGGAGACTCTTTTCACTAGGTGTACTCGACCGCGACATTCTTTTACCACAGAGCATTTCATGTTCATCGGACCCATCAGCACATTCTTTAATCTGTAATAAGTTAGAATTAAGTTTTTTAAATGAAATTATTTAACTGGATTTTTTTAGCTTCACACTGTATTCCACGCATAGTAGGGTAGATGCAGGAAATGTTAAGAAACTATGTCCTCCACTTTTTGTAAAATTTTTGAGGCATTCCGCGCTAAGTGGTGGAACTCAACGCCTGGGTGTTACTAGCCAGAGCCACAAAAAAAAAATATATCCTGATCAATTATTTTCATTTCCTCGTTCTGGATTCGATTCTAATGTGGGTCCGAGTAGGAATCCAACCGTCGTATTTCCAGTCAGACACTGTGCCATGGGGAACGGTGTGCCTTACAATAAATTCCCTCCGCCAACCACGCTCAAAGCGGAATACGGAGTTCAACTATAAAAAAAATGAACTTACGCTATTACATTCAGCTGCGCCATCTATACATGCGCCGTAAGCACACTGGAAATAATTAGAGGGGCATGTGAGACTTGAACATGACATCAGGTTCTCATCAGATCCATCCCGGCAGTGGATGATGCCATCACACATGAGGTACTGCTCCACAAGGCTGCCGTCGTCACATTTGAACAAGCTCCTGGAGTTAAGAGATTTCAACAGCTTTAGCTATACGATGTACAGCAGGGTAGCAGTTCTTGCATGTTCATAAAAATAATTGACACATCATTTATGGGGACGCTGTCTGACCATTGCATCCATTTTCCATTAATTGTTGATGGAGCAGCAGATAGATCTCATACATTTTATATAATACCATATAATACCAGGTAAATATATATATTTTTTAGAAAACGTATGAAAATTTGAACGTAGTATTCACATTTCCATAGGAATATTGGGAATTCCTCTCCTCTCAAGGGAAGCCATTGATTCTCTCTAAATCAACACTCATTAATAAGCTTGGCTGTGGGTTACAAAATAATCGATTGATAGATTCGCTTAGTATGCAACGTAAATGTCTAAAATTTGTCTAAGACCCCCGACGATTCCAGGGTGGATACACTCCTTTGTATAAAAATTAATAATGTAGAAATAAAATATAACATATAAAATAAATAAATATATAAAAAAAATATTTAGTGATCGGACACTACATTATTTATCGGACACTAAATTTAGTCAATTCCTTAATAGAAAATAACCTACCCAATAAGATTAGTTTCATTTCGACATTTCATATGGAATTCGTCAGAACTGTCGGCACACTCTGACACCCCGTTGCATAGAGCTGATCTGTCAACGCAGCCCCCGTATGTGCATCTGAAGAGATAATCGGGACACCTGGACAGAAAAAATATCCATATATAAAAATATATAGTATATATAGTATTCTTTATTGCAATAAAAAAAAATATATGTTAAATACAATCATAGTTACATAATTACAAAAGGTGGACTTATCTCTAGAAGAGATTTCTTCCAGCCAACCTGTGAAAGTGGGCGGAACCAGTTAGTGGCGAGATGACAGAAATGATGCAATATGATTTAATGTTTTCTATACAATTTACATTGCTTCTGTGTAAAAAGACGGTAATACTGAGTTCACTCACGTAGAAGTTATATGAAATGATGTTTCAAGAAAGTTGAGAAGGGAGTATTTCTCCATATATATCCTGCTATATACAAAAATCGAGTCACGATTTATCCCGCATATAGCACTATAGGCAGAGATAGTCTATTCAACACTTTCAGAGCGAGAAAAATGAAAGTAATTCATCGTTCCCGACTGGGAATCGAACCCAAAAATTAAAAAAAAAATCGGTGAAGTGCTTGCGCGCCGAGGGTACCTGACAAACTTAAATTTGCGGTCGTATCCATTCAATTTGTATGAAATGAACTACAAATATAAGCTTGTAGTTGTTACTTTGCGTGTTAAGCTTATGAATTATCAATCTTGTGATTTTTTTCTTTTATATATACTGTAAGTTCTAACTTATTGCCAAATATCATAACTCTAAGTCGACGGAAAGTATCCAATTTCCTTAGAAGTTTGATGTTTTCTGAAGAGATTATTGCCTTGAATATTTGATATTTATTTCAGCTCTATTTCTCCATGTGATTTGGAGAAAAGAACAATTCTTGACAGACGAACAGACAAACATACGGACAATATAGTGATCTTATAAGGGTTCCGTATAACCCTATAACAGTATCAAAGAAGTAAATCAAACCTGTTATCACGGCAGAGATAGTGAGTTTCATCAGTTCCATCTGGACAGTCAACAGTTCCATCACACTTCCTCTCCGTCGTGATACATGTGCCGTCACTGCATTTGAACTCGTTCAACCAATATCTAAGAAGATAACAAAAAAATATATATAAATATGTTTTGTTGAGCCAGCTAATCTCAGGAGGTACAGGTTCAAATAAAAGTTTTATTTTTGTTACATAGACTATTTATCGAGGCTATAGGCTATAGGCTGTATTATATCACATTATACATTTCGATGTATAGTATACAATCGTTAGTTATTAAGACATGCGAAGCCGCAGGTAAAAGCTAGCTAGTATGTATATATATATATATATATATATATATATATATATATATATATATATATATATATATATATATATATATATATATATATATATATATATATATATAATATATATATATATATATATATATATATATATATATATATATATATATAAAGTATTCCTTACCCACACTGCGGTGATCTTTTATGCCGGATGTACGCGTGCGCGTTAAATGAAGTTTTACTGAAACAAATGAAATATAAATGAAAAATCAAAATTTAATTCTATATAAAAATTGTACATAGCAGGAATTGATCCCGCACCGGTTGTGTACTGTCCAAGAGCGTAATTCTTAAAGTTACGATGGTTTTATTTGCTATGTGGACAGTACGTTTAAATATTTTGGAATAATCGAAAATTCCGCCACCTTTTGACAGCGGCCATCTTAGATTTGATTATTTAAAGAAGGGATGTTAGAATGAAATTATCGTTCCCTGTACATGAAATATATTATATGTAGATATGGTAGATAGGGTAAAATCTTGTAAATACAGGCAATTATCGTGACGACATGTTTAAACTTGTTTGTACACGCCGACCGTGACATCATGCCACCTCCATTTTAACTTGTGTAAGTGTCAAAACCAATGTCGGAATCGAAGTTGAAGAAGACGGAAGGAACAGAAGAACTGGAGCCGACTTCTTACTTGACATTGTTATTATAAATATTCTTTATTGTACTAAAAAAAACATATGGGTAACAACATTAAAAAAAGTAGAACACAAAGGTGGTCTTATCCCTACAAGAGATCTCTTCCAGTCAGCCTATGGTAGTGGATGAGTTTTTAATTATAATAATATTATAAATGTGAAAGTTTGTCCGTATGTTTGTTTGTTCCGGTTTCACGCAAAATCTATTGGGCGGGCTTAGATGAAACTTGTCAGTGATATAGCTTATATATCAGAATAACATATGGGACACAATTAATGATGAACGAATGCGATACACTTTACTATTAAATTAATAATTAAGTTAGGTTAAGTGTAGTTCAAGCGTGCGGAGCTGTGAGCGGGTCGCTATACACATTAAACGAGGTTACTCCCCGAGTATAAACAAAAAAAAAATAATTACAACGATGTCGTAATGTTAAGAAATTATGACGTCATATGTTTCTAGAAGATAACATAAGTCGTATGAGTCATCATCACCCTATATATAGGGTGAAGTTCTTCAGTAAATTGCTTATTAGATTTCGTGCAGTGCTAGCGACAAGACGAACAGCGACAGTGTTCAATTTCATATATATAGTGATAATTTTTTCTTGACTATGTGTAATGTGGAGTGATCGTTCACTACGGCAGCGAAGGAAGCGTAGGGGAATAGTGTCCAGTGTAGTGTGTTTATATGTATACACAAATATTCGCGGCTTCGAATACCACTGGTGGTAATGTAATATTTTTTTATTTTTATAGCTTTATAAGAAAGGTATTTATTTATTTTTACTAACACAATGGCACCAAAAATCGCGGAGAACGGAGTGTTTGAATATTATTTTTTTCCAGAATTCTGTACAAGGTATTGTGTTAACTGTGGGTAACTAACTAAGGTAAGGTACTGTGTTATCTAGAAGCGTTTAGTAGGTCTTTTTATATCCCTAATTCGACAGTTAAGCTAACCTATCTTAATTTTTCCATAATCGACGATTTTTTGGGCTATCCTTGATTGTAATCTCACAGATGCCTTAATGGTTCCTCCGTATGCCTTACGCATGCCCTTGACAGCCTCAGGTGGAACTTCACAACCTTCACCCGCTGCTTTTTGAATTGCTTTTATGATCTCTGCCTTTGTAGTCGATTCTTCTATGTCTTTAATTTCCACATCTTGCTCAGGTCCTTTGCTTACCACTACTGCGTCCCGGCCGAGGAGGTCAGTTAATGTTTTTTTCAGTTCCGGGGCTTTATCTGTGTCCTTTCTTGTCAGTATCAGTAGCACGTCTCCTGCGGTAGTTCTTTGGACTTTGTCAACACACTGACTGACTATTATGCGCTGTTGGAACTTGTTTCACCCGTTTTAAAATATCAGCGTACTGCTCCTTCTCTCTCTCTCTCTCTCTCTTCTCTCTCTGTATGTGTGTGTGTGTGTGTGTGTGTATATATATATATATATATATATATATATATATATATATATATATATATATATATATATATATATATATATATAAATAAATACTGTACGTAATACATATATATTATACGAAACATTCTATTTGATCCTAATTCCCCTCCCTAAGATATCCCTCTTCGCTCTGATATAAATCTCACATTAATAATACATTCCCATTCCTTATACTTTTATAATAGCTCATTTACCATAACCGCGTGTCGTTTCTGGAACTCCCTTCACTTTGGTATCAGAAATGGCAAAACTTTTTTAGCCTTTAAGCGTCGCTTGAAGAAACATATATTATTTTTTTGATGCCATTGCATGCTACTGTTCTCTATTTTATTGTTTTTATTTATTTATATTTGTATGTAGGTGTGTATGTATGTAGGTGTGTATGTATGTATATTTGTTTATTTATTATGTTATATATTTTATCAATTATCATATTATTTATTCACTAATCCCATCTTAATTTGCCATTTCCTTGGCCCTAAGGTTGCCTGGCAGAGATTGCTATTTGAGCAACAAGGCCGTCTATTGTACATATACTTATTTCATTTTTATATTTATTTTTTTGTATGTTTTCTGGGTGTTCAATAAAGATTTATTATTATTAAGAAAAAAGTCCTGCTGCCCTGTCAGTATATTATAATAGTAGTCAGTGTCAGTATATTATAGTAGTATATTATAATAGTAGATTTATATAGCGAGCTATTATTAACCTGCGGTGTACTTGCGCGAACTGTCAAATAAAATTAAAAACAAACAGCCATGATAAAATTATTCTTTATTTAAATAAACTTGTACAGGTAGTTTTGAACCGTCGTATGAGCATGTCGCCTGCCACTGGTTCGGAAGGCAGTTCCGCTGCAGAAGAGCCGGCAAGAAACTCAGCAGTTGCTCTTTTAAATATCAATATTACAATTATTATTAAATATATATACTAATGGTAGAAGTATCCAGCATAAAACTTATTTTAAATATTTCTAAACAGTTAACTTATTTCTTAGTACTGTCTGTCTGTATTTTTTGTACCATTGGATATGATATCAGAGAAATAATATATATATATATATATATATATATATATATATATATATATATATATATATATATATATATATATATGACTATACCTTTATATTACCAGTGCTGTTGGTTGTTGTAAATTCAAAATGGCTGCCACAACAAAATGGCGGAGCGCACATTATGACGACGTCTTGAATAAATTAAGATCTAAAAAGTATTGACTTAAAATCGCAATCTTAAAAGTGTTAAGATTGCGATTTTAAGTCAATACTTTTTTTAAAAAACGTATTGCTTTTTTTTATAACTAAATATGAACCTTTTTTGTTTTTCAGGAAAAAAAACAACGCGTGAAAAGAAAGCCTAATGTCAAAAATCTCCGTTTTTTATATATATATATATATATATATATATATATATATATATATATATATATATATATATATATATATATATATATATATATATAAAAAAAAATAATTCAGTGAATGATTTGTTTGAATGATTACAGAGAGCGACAGGTGTTTGGCAGGCGAAGCCAGGATCCAGGGTGTCCATAATTAATGTCCATAATTTAACAATATATAATTTTTAGCGGTATAAGTTTGATTTTATTTGAATGGCTCTATATATATATATATATATATATATATATATATATATATATATATATATATATATATATATATATATATATATATATCGCTAAAATTATATATTGTTTAATCATGGCATATTGGCATATCAGTGGAGAAGAGTGTCATTTCTATAAAGGAAGTAAGCCTTTACGTCGGCTAAAAATAGATTTTAGTGCACGAAGTTAATTTACTCAACAATATGTATGGAATGAAACAACATTGATTCATGGGTTTTTTGCGAGTTAATTATTCATTGTTATGTTCTATTTATTTAGTAATATTTACAAAACGTAAACCGGTAGGGGTCGTATTATATGGCCACTTCGCCACTGGTTCGCATGACGCTGCCATTAAGCCATGTATATGTGACATATAATTATTGCTAGTTACAAGATGTATAAAAATTGATCGAAACGAGAATTGAGCCCGCGCCCCTCGTGTACCGTCTAAGCACTAACCACTAACCCATACGTCCTCATCGCGCTATGTCGAAATTCTTATATGCTTTTTCTTCCACATAGCATTATCACGACTTACTTGACAGAATCTGCTTACTGTCCTAACCTACTTCGCTTTGCACGGTCTTGGGCATCCTCAGTGGTTCCATTGGCTCCCATATCCTGCATCACGACATCCAACCATCCTTAGGCATGCGAGGGGTAGCTAGCCCTCATATACGTTTATTACAACTTATTTCTATAGTTAGCATCTCTATAGGGAAATTTATACTAATTTCCGATACACACAGATAATTCAGAGAATACATATAATGCTATTTATTTAATAATTCAACAGTTTTAAATGTGTTATTTCAAAATAGAATGGAATATATTTTAGACCTGACCTCCATTGGTCCCCAACAAGCGATGATGACGATGACTGTTACAGTCGAGTGTTTTCTAGACTTTTTAAATTATAGCTTTTCATAATTTTTGGGGATAACTTTTTATAATTTTTGTACCAACATAAATAGGGATATATTGCGTTAATTAAAAAAAAAACTAATTTATTTCAGCTTCACATTAGTTCCTGCATATCAAGATAAGATGAAGTCAGTGTCAAGATTCTCTGTTCTCCATTTTGGTGCTTGAATTGGAGACGTTGTTTGTGGAGTGGCGGAACTCAACGCCGAAGTCTGTATTTACTGCATATGCCGCTTTTTTTTTATTCACACTGTATCCCGCATATAGCAGGTTATATAGAGGCAATCTAGTCGTCTTACGACAATACCATTCAGAAATACCACAACTCTCTCTGTTTTGATCACTTGCAAGTACACCTGAATTCCCATAAATTGAATATTTAAGTTATATATTATTAATAAATGAGGACCGCCGTGGCGCAGTGGCACAGCGTCTGCCTGTAAACGGGACGGTTTGTGGGTTCGATTGCCATGAGGGGAGAATTAATTATTTTCATTTTCTTCGCTCTGATAACAGGGCAAAGCGCGGCGTTGAGGTCCGCCACTCAACACGCACTGCCTGGAATAGCGGAAATCGGGGACCGGAGTGTCTTAGCATTAAGTCCCTTCATCCTACGGTACCCTCTGCCTTCCCTGCTATGTGCGGGATACAGCGTGAAGCTACATAAATAAATATTATTTATTTTTTATTAATGTGGGATGCATGTGGGAGGCGCAGTTTAACGCCGCACTAAGTCTCCCTAAAGCAGTGAATAACATATTTAAGTACTAGCTGTGCCCACGACTTTGTCTGCGTGGAAAATAACATGTGAACAATTTTCGCTTTCCATAGTAACATTATACATAGATATATCAGAATTAAATAAAACAAAAAAAGTCATGTAAAGCCATTTCTGAGATTGAGAAAAAAAAGGAAAAAAATACCACCTTTATATATATATATATATATATATATATATATATATATATATATATATATATATATATATATATATATATATATATATATATATATATATATATATATATATATCCGTATGTATTAAACCCAGCGCGAAGTTTTAAAGATCTAAGCCTATATAGGGACAGGCAAACCCACAGTACCATCATCACTACATAGTATAAAACAAAGTCGCTTCCCGCTGTCTGTCCCTATATAGGCTTAGATCCTTGAAACTTCGCGACGGATTTTGATGCGGTTTGCTTTAATATATAGAACGATTCAAGAGGAAGGTGTATATGTATGACACATGTCCAGTATAGTAGAGGAGCGCTGCTCAGTTTTAAGTTTTCTATTGTGATGTCTATATCATGGCCTAGTCATATCTAAAGAATATATGTTTGTATGTGTGTAATTAATGACTATAAAGGTGTAAGTATTGTATATAAAGACGGTCTATAGTATATTTAGTATCAGCATAACACCTGTACGAAGCAGGGGCGGGTCGGCTAGTGTCGCATAAAACCCATCTATGAATAATATTTACATATATATATATATACTAATTATATAGAAATCGTGATTCATTTTATTTATTTACTAAGTGTATAAGTGTAAACTATTATTTACTATTAATTTTGTAGTCGGCTATTATTATGGAATAACCAATTTAACTAACTTACAGGCAATGGTTATTTTCTTTCTTTTTTTTAATATTCTTTATTCAAATAGGCTATTACAAGCACTTTAGTATCGTCCATTAATATAAGTGTCAGTATTGTCAGTCCTATTAGAAGCTAGCACCAGCTCGGAGAGCAGTTCTGCTGAGAAGAGCTGGCGAGAAACTCGACAGTTGCTCTTTTTTAATGTAATTTTACGTGGAAATTTATGTTATATATATAATACACAATTAATAGTTTTATTTATAAGTTTTGATAAGAATAGATTGTTTACATATGTGTGTGATAAGATGTTCTTTTATAAATAATACGTATGTTCCAAACGCGAGCTCACCGTGGGAAGTGCCTCTAGAAACGCCAAGTGCTAATTGGACTTACCCATGGGGGTAATTAGAACAAACTGATAAAGTAGTCCCAAATTTTACTACACACCCATCATACTATAGTGTTGTAAATTCAATCGAGACTATAGCAGATAACATATAACTTCTTTTTTTTGAACGCAGCGTAAATAATAAAAATAAGCAAGAGAGAATTCTCTTGCCATATGATTGTTCTTTGCAATAATCTTTGTGTAGCGAAAATTTGTAAAAGTCTCCCTACAGAGATGCTAACTACGTAATAAGTTGTAAAAAGCATACAAGCCTATGCTTAGTGATTAGAGCGTTTAGACGGTTTCCATGAGGCGCGGCTTCGAATCCCGTTCGAATTCTTTAAGTATTTTTTCTGTTCTTAGTGTAGATTAACACTTTAAAAATAATTGAAATATTTTAATAGCTATTAATTTTATAGCTTTGTTGAATGTCAATTTAAGCAAAACTGTTTGACGTTGAAGTGTCAAACTCGCGTTGCCATAGCAACGTGTATGTCACTTTATACAAAATTGTTAAACATATTGTAGTGTGTGTAATGTTTTATTTATTGATTTAATGTACTTTATATGCATTATTATTGGAGAATATTAACGTCCTGCACTTCTCCTACACACACACACACACACACACACAAAAATTATAAGCGTGCCAAATGTCATACTTATCCGTCCAAAAAGTTTTTGCTTCACATATTAATATATAGATTATCAAATGATTTGTGTGAGACTTGTATCTATGTGTAGAAAGCAGAGTAAGATACTAATCAAGCTATAAACAATAAAAGGTATTTATAACAACTTTTATTTGTTGACTGTTGTATATTCAGATGTTTGTTGTTACAATTGAAATTATTAATTACTTTGACTTTATTACACTGATGAGTACTCTATACTATATAATATATAAAATTACATATAAATCTGAAGTTATTACTGCATTTAAAGAAAAATAGGCATGAATTAATACATTTTTTTTTACTGTGTACTGTGATAATGGATGAGATAAGAGAGGGTTCATTCAAATGAAAGCATATTTTATTGAAAAAAGGTATTTCGTATCACTTAACGGTATCTAGACACCTACAATTAAATGGTATATCCGTATCTATGGTTACATTACAGAAAATGCTTGCGCTGTAAAATATGCAAAATTTATATAAGCATCTCATTTATTAATTCATATTAGCTTATGTCATTTTACCTTTTCACCGAGGAGTTTTTACATATCAAATTTAGCAACATCTGATTTTTGACACATAAAATCTAAATATATATATATATATATATATATATATATATATATATATATATATATATATATATATATATATAAGATCACAATAAAATCTGTTGCAATAATATCAAATTTAAGTTTAGGAAAATTTCAGTCTAGTCTAGTCCATCATATGTCACATACTTACTGCATTTGACAACAGTGGCTTAAAATAAATTTATATGTAAATTTCTCATATTATATGTAAAATGTTTGTTAGTAAAATTAAATTTTGTACAGTGTTGGTTTGTAAAAAAAATTGAACAATTAACATGGCATTAACAGGAAATTATTGATATATTACAATGAATCATTTTAAAAGGTACTTAGCTAGTAAATTTAATATGACCTATTTAAAAGATATTAAGTTGTACCTTGGTATACAAGTACCAAGGTGTAATGATCAAATATTCAATTATATATATATATATATATATCTATATATATATATATATATATATATATATATATATATATATATATATATTATATATATATATATATATTATATATATATATATATATTTAAATGGTTGTATGTTGTTTAATGTAAACACACATACTCATACCAAATTTCATACTCCTTCGTCCTACAAGACCAGATTTAAATTCCAGTTTCAGTATACTTATATATATATATATATATATATATATATTATATATATATATATATATATATATATATATATATATATATATATATATATATATATATATATATATATATATATATATATATATATATATTTGGTTTTTTCTAAAGACAGGTCAAATATTAAATGTAATAAAATATAATCACATAACAGATGAATTGTGACATAACAAATAACACTAGTTGCTTTTCAAAAAAAAAGACACGCTGGAGAGTGGACAGATAAATAAATATGGAGAAAAAACAATACTTAAAAGACTGAATTAACAGATAAAAATAGATTTCAAGTTTAACTTTTGAGAGGCTCTGTTGACATTAGAGATGGTCATTTGACTTTTTCTAAGTAATATTATTAATTAAGTTAATCTTATAGATTGTCAATTGACTATTATAATAAAAAAAAAAATCTTTTATAAATAGTAATATAATGTGTCGATAAGCACAATCTAGAGAGTTTCTTATCGGTGAGATTTATTTGTTTTATTTATTATAAAATCGAAATACTCTAGTATTTACTCTATATTGAAATATTTTGTCGACATCTATTATCTCTACTTAGTATCGATTTCATCTATCTATTTAGTATCGATTTTACCGGATCTCGTTGACTAGGGAGGTTTAACACGCAGTATTGCTTCGGCACTTTGGTACACGGTTGTCTGACGCGAGAAATGCAGGATAAAGCGTGAAGATAAGTTGAAATATTATTAAGGTTTAATCTGCGGTTTCCATATATCAACACTTTCCTTGAATTTGACTCATTTGTTTTGTAGTTAGTACTACGAGAAATCTATTGTTAGATATTCGGTACTGTAATTTCCTAATTTTCGACATTGGTACTGTGTATTATGATACATATGGCATATTGCAACGTGGCTGTAAATTTTTTTTTAAAAGTCAACCCCCACTGGGAATAGAACCCAGGACCGTCGCGTACTCAGTCAGATTGTGTGGTGTTACTTGAACAAATAAAAAAACGCTATTAATTTACTTACATCCTGGTCTTCCTGCCAAAGGGTGAAGCTGATATCCAATTGTTAAGAATATTATGGTCAATTTATACATTGGTCAAATAAATTAACGTGCTACGCGTGATAAAGCGTGATTCTAATAAAAAAATAATAAGAAAATAAGCGGGGAACCGTACCCCGTATATATATATATATATATATATATAATATATATATATATATATATATATATTATATATATATATATATATATATATATATTTCAATAAGCTCCTTAGGCTTTATTTTTCACGGGCGTAAAGTAACTAAGATATCCGTACTGGAGTGTGTCGAGTGACGTCACCACACGCGACGCGCGACGTGTGTTCCGATCACGAAAACCGACTTCATGATCCGTACAACATATTACAAGTACATATGAAATATATATATATATATATATATATATATATATATATATATATATATATATATATATATAGTATATATATATATATATATATATATATTTCTCTCTATTTTTATTATTCCGCCATTCAATAAGGAAATTAATTAGAGCAGAATGAGGAGAGCAGAGTGTTTTGACACTAGGTTCTCTCTACCTAAGCTGAAAATTATAAATGACACCAGCATATCTCATGTCAGTGGTACCAACAATTTGTAGCTGTATATAATATTTTTATGGATAAAATTCACACTAGAGCATGATTATATTTAAGATCTTCAAAAGAAGCTAGAATTAATAGGTTTTCCTCCTCACTAATCCTGCTATACGCGGGATACAGCGTGAAACGTGAAAAAGAAATTAAAAAAAAAAAGAATAACTTACCTTCGTTTATAGGAATCTCGGACAGCACCTTGTAAGACCGGCGATATGGCTGAAATAAAAAAAAAAAACATTATCTCTCTCTAAGTCAAATGAAATGAAAATTTCTGCCTAAAATACTAAAGAACTTAAAACCGATGGATTTTCATGGTGTATTTAATCAATTCTGTTTCACAAGTAAATGGAATTAATTTGAACGGAGCCATATTTGAATCTACAACATATGTATTGCCAATAAACATATGTTGACTGTCCTGTTAAAAAATACTTTGAGTTTAAAAGTAAGTTTAAGTTAGACTCAGCCAGTCCCAATATCTCCCTTATCAGTTATTTATTTATATAAATTGAAGAATATAATGAATGTTTAATATAACAAAATATATATATATATATATATATATATATATATATATATATATATATATATAATATATATATATATATATATATATATATATATTATATATATATATATATATATATATATATATATATATATATATATATATATATATATATATGTATATATCTTAGAAAATAGCTCTAATGTAAGAATTCCTGAAATCTCATATTACTGTCCCTTTTTCTGCGCTATATCCAAGGCTATATACAAGGCTAGAAAGAGATAAAATTTGAGGCATTCATTCATCAAGTTCAACATACAATTTTACATGTCGTCCTTTTCCCTCATTATATTAAACATGATGGTATGAAAGAGACAGCATGATACCATTTATTTATTTGTTCATATATTCATTAAACGTTAATTTGAAGAACAAAACTGTATAATATAAAACAATAATGTAGAGTAAAAAAACAATACTAATAATTTTTACATCTCAACCCTAACCTAACCTAACATAGATTTAGTTGTGGAAGGTTCTCGTAGTGTTCTGTCACTTAAAGGTAGTGATAAATCACTGAAAACTTGGCCATTTTAGAGGTCACTCATATTTAGTGATAAATGACTAAAATCAATTATAATTTAATAAGAAATAACTCGTCTTTTCTTATATTATAACAAATTACATATATATAATGCCTATAGATCACGCTAGATGGCGTTACTAGGCTTATGACAGAGCCCATTTAAATTTTGAGGTTACAATTGTTTTAGCTTTGCATTATCTAGAATAATTGAAATCTTAATTGAAAAAAATGACTAAATTTCTAATTTATGAGAACTATTTACTATATTATTGTTAAACTAATCATATGTTAGGTAAATAAAATAATTTTGAATATATGTGAATGAAGAAGTATAACATATAATATATTTAAATATATATGTAATAATTATATTTTTATCTCTTATATATAAATTTACTGTAAAAGATCTTTGAAATGCCAAAGAAAAACTAACTTGTGATTTCGAACATGTATTACTCAATAATTTCTTCTCGATCATACAAAGCGGCTAACTTAAAGAAAACTTTAATCTTAATATAACACAATTTTATATCATAATAAGCTTTTCTATGAAATAGAAGTCGCATATAAAGAGCTCGATCAAAATCCTACTCACTCAATATCGTAAAAAGTAAAATAGTTTTGATTAACATCTTCAATATTTTGTGTCCACATTCACTAAGTTAAATTACACTATCAGTTCACTTATTTCACTGGAAATCAGTGATATATCACTCAAAATATCACCAAATCTCATTAAAATGGTCGCTGTCTACGTCTTCACTATATGGATGCGCGTGCGCAACTGACACTGACAGTCGCACGCGCACGTATATGAATATGATTCACATACATACACACGCATACAAACTTGTTAGAGTTATATATTTGAACCTACAGTAGAAAGAATTCTTGAAAACAAGGTATTTTGAAATGTATGCAGCATTTTTGGTCGAACAATTGTTAGAAAATGTTTCAATACTATTTTTAGTTGTATATATTAATTTAAAAACGTATATTTAATAAAATACTTGAAGAAGACATATAAAAAATCCATTTTTAGATAATCAAACGCGTTTCGCGAACACAATATACCGTGCCATGACGCAAGTTTTAAAATATTATGTCGAATTGGACATAGGAGAGAAGTCCAGTCTTCTGGCGAATATTATTATTAATAAAGTAATTGAGTTTGGAACAGAATGCGGGGAGGAGTCTACGGACATACTGGATGCGGTAATCTTCTTTTTCTTTCTTCTTCTATATAAATATATTAATTAATATGGAAGTGACTGTGTTTGTGATTACAAAATAACTGTGTTTTAAAAGTTTCTGTTATTTTTAAAGTGTTAATCCACACTAAGAATAGAGGAATACTTAAAGAAAATATTTTAAATATATAAAATAAATTATAAATTTAACCCATGCGTTTTTCAGTCTTAGTGGTCACAATGCTTGGACGGTTTCCAAGAGGCGCTGGTTCAAATCCCGCTGCGTTAAAATTTTTATATTCTATAGAATTCTCTAGATTAAAATTTTAAAAATAAAAAAAAATATTAACTGATAACTAATTACTATTACAAGCTATATAATTGGATGCTGTATAAGCATTGAGTGCAAACTTGATGCCACGCCATGCGTTCTTCATGAAGCATTCTTTAGCATTCTCTCTTGCCAAATGATTGTTCTTTGCAATAATCTTTGTGTAGGGAAAATTTGTAAGAATCTCCCTACAGAGATGCTGCTAGCAGTAATAAGTTGTATATAGCATATAAGAATTTCGACGCAGCTTGTCTAGTACTAATACCAACGTATACGAGTTTTGTGACTTCGACTTGGCTCTTGCTTGCTCTTTTATGATTTCCAAGAGGTGCAGGTTCGAGACCCGATACGCTCAATTTCCTGTACAGTTCAAGATATATTTTAAATACTTAAGTGAACTTTGAATAAGCTGATCATTTGTGACCTCAATATTGCTTCATATGTGAGATGAGAGCTGCCAAAAATACTGACTTTAGAAACTTGATAAGAACGGCTACACCAAAATATGAGCTTCTAGGTTAACTCTCTCTTTCTTATATATAGTACATGCCTCTTCGTGTGTTCTCCATTCAACGTGACATTAGTGAAATGACTTAAGACCAGAACAGATCTTCTGTGTAGAGAATATATCGACTTTCTGGAATAAAGAATCTAACTGCTGGAAATCTTATTGAAATAAGATTTCCAGCAATTAGTTTCTTCAAATTCAAAGCAGTTAGAGTCTGGAAATTTTACAATAATTAAAACAAACATGACAACAAATGATGTACAGCTGAAAAATGGTTTGATAATTAGATTACTGGACTCCTCCATATTATAATACAAAATAAAAAAAAAACACCCATCGTGGCGCAGAGCGGAAAATGTCCCGCCTGTATACACGACAGTTTATGGGTTCGACTCCCACTCGGGGGGGATGAATTTATTTTCATTTACTTCGCTCTGGTATTGAAACAAAAGCGCGGCGTTGAGTTCCGCCACTCAACACGCAATGCCTCGAAAGGTGGAAAGCGGGGAACGGAGTGTCAATGCTGAATAATACAATTACTAATATTATTTATGAATGAGCGACTCTTAGAAGCCGTGAGCATTTAAGAAATTGATTGTTAAATGCAAAGTTGCTTTGTTAATATATTATACTATATATATATATAATTAAATTATGAATATTATTTAATAATTACATTTGAATGTAAGCTTTCTCTACCACTTTTCACACTAATTCTTGCTACGTGTTATTTTTTATAGCTTCACGCTGTATCCCGCATGACCTAGAACCCAGAAGTCTAGTGTTAAAATACTCCGTTCTCCGCCTATCTGGCCAATTGTCGAGACTTGATTGTCTTGTTAGAAATATCTTATATATGGAAAGAGTAAGCGGATTCTTGTACAGAGAATTCTTTATTGTTATTTATTAAATTGTTGCATTTTGCCAAAGAATTAGTTTTAAAGAGCGAAGTTATTGGCCGGTTACATAACCGGTGTTATGGGCTTGAACCCGCAACCGCCGCGTTTATTGTTAAACTCGTTCCTAAGATAACACAACTGGCAGGTACCAACCAGGACTTCACAGCCGACCGAGAGATCGTCACTATAGAGTACAATTGTATACAACAACTGTCAACTGTCAACTGGCAGGTACCAGGACTTCATAGCCGACCGAGAGATCGTCACTATAGAGTACAATTGTATACAACAACTGTCAACTGTCAACTGGCAGGTACCAGGACTTCATAGCCGACCGAGAGATCGTCACTATAGAGTACAATTGTATACAACAACTGTCAACTGTCAACTGGCAGGTACCAGGACTTCATAGCCGACCGAGAGATCGTCACTATAGAGTACAATTGTATACAACAACTGTCAACTGTCAACTGGCAGGTACCAGGACTTCATAGCCGACCGAGAGATCGTCACTATAGAGTACAATTGTATACAACAACTGTCAACTGTCAACTGGCAGGTACCAGGACTTCATAGCCGACCGAGAGATCGTCACTATAGAGTACAATTGTATACAACAACTGACAACTGTCAACCTGCAGGTACCAGGACTTCACAGCCGACCGAGAGATCGTCACTATAGAGTACAATTGTATACAACAACTGTCAACTGTCAACTGGCAGGTACCAGGACTTCATAGCCGACCGAGAGATCGTCACTATAGAGTACAATTGTATACAACAACTGTCAACTGTCAACTGGCAGGTACCAGGACTTCATAGCCGACCGAGAGATCGTCACTATAGAGTACAATTGTATACAACAACTGTCAACTGTCAACTGGCAGGTACCAGGACTTCATAGCCGACCGAGAGATCGTCACTATAGAGTACAATTGTATACAACAACTGTCAACTGACAACTGGCAGGTACCAGGACTTCATAGCCGACCGAGAGATCGTCACTATAGAGTACTATTGTATACAACAACTGTCAACTGTCAACTGGCAGGTACCAGGACTTCACAGCCGACCGAGAGATCGTCACTATAGAGTACAATTGTATACAACAACTGTCAACTGTCAACTGGCAGGTACCAGGACTTCACAGCCGACCGAGAGATCGTCACTATAGAGTACAATTGTATACAACAACTGTCAACTGTCAACTGGCAGGTACCAGGACTTCATAGCCGACCGAGAGATCGTCACTATAGAGTACAATTGTATACAACAACTGTCAACTGTCAACTGGCAGGTACCAGGACTTCATAGCCGACCGAGAGATCGTCACTATAGAGTACAATTGTATACAACAACTGTCAACTGTCAACTGGCAGGTACCAGGACTTCATAGCCGACCGAGAGATCGTCACTATAGAGTACAATTGTATACAACAACTGTCAACTGTCAACTGGCAGGTACCAGGACTTCATAGCCGACCGAGAGATCGTCACTATAGAGTACAATTGTATACAACAACTGACAACTGTCAACCTGCAGGTACCAGGACTTCACAGCCGACCGAGAGATCGTCACTATAGAGTACAATTGTATACAACAACTGTCAACTGTCAACTGGCAGGTACCAGGACTTCATAGCCGACCGAGAGATCGTCACTATAGAGTACAATTGTATACAACAACTGTCAACTGTCAACTGGCAGGTACCAGGACTTCATAGCCGACCGAGAGATCGTCACTATAGAGTACAATTGTATACAACAACTGTCAACTGTCAACTGGCAGGTACCAGGACTTCATAGCCGACCGAGAGATCGTCACTATAGAGTACAATTGTATACAACAACTGCCAACTGTCAACTGGCAGGTACCAGGACTTCATAGCCGACCGAGAGATCGTCACTATAGAGTACAATTGTATACAACAACTGACAACTGTCAACTGGCAGGTACCAGGACTTCATAGCCGACCGAGAGATCGTCACTATAGAGTACAATTGTATACAACAACTGTCAACTGTCAACTGGCAGGTACCAGGACTGCATAGCCGACCGAGAGATCGTCACTATAGAATATAATTGTATACACTCTCCCCATTATGGGAATTAAACCCGCAATCTTCTCGTTTACGGGCAGACGCTGTGCCGTCGCGCCACGTCGGCCTCAAATCAAAAACTACGTATCAAGGAAAACCCAGTATATAAACTGCAAAATAAGTACGTATATTAATAAATCAAAATAATAGGAAACTACGTAATGGCGTCGTGGTACACATCTGGTGGCGAAGAGTGCAATTTTTACAAAAGGTAAGCCGACGTCAAATAAAAGTATAAAAAAAACGACGTTTATGTATCATTGATTTTTGCTAGCTAATTATTATTTGTTTTTGTTTTTATTTATTAATATTTACAAATGCTCACCCGATGGGAATCGTGTTATATGGACACTTCACCACTGGTGGACACGATGGTAGCTGGTTCGATTGCCACTCAGGGGAATACTTCACGCTACATCCCGCATATAGCTTATTAGACAGACAGGCTAACTATTGGCAAGCAAGAAATTGGAATCAAACCCACTGACTGCACTGGACTATGATACAGTTTGAGATTTTAATCATTTATCATTTAGTCATTCCTTCAGTCAACTTAATGGTGACTAACAGACTAAACAACAGATCAACGTATAGCTCAACCGCAAAATATGTAGGTATACAATTTAAAATGTGGGACCGTCGTGGCGCAGAGGCACAGCGGAGTGCCCTAACACTAGGTTCCTTCAGCCCACGGTTCCCTCTGCCTACCCTGCTATGTGCGGGATACAGCGTGAAGCTTAATAAATAAATAATTTAAAAAATTTTATTCATCATAGCTTTGAAAGATAGAAACGAGTAACTTGATTATACAAACGAGTACAAACTCGTTTGTATAATATACTGATAGTGACGGTCTTCGTCCTCGGACGGTCCTCGGACGGTCCAGTCAGAGGGAATCTACTATTGAGACTCTCCGTTCTCCGCTTTCTGCATTGCTGCACTGCAGCGCTTAGTCTTGTCACCGGAGCGATAAAATGGAATGTAATTAATTCACCCCGAGTGGGAATCGAACTCACAACCGACACGCCAATTTCTTGAGAGATTTTTTTTTTTTAAATGCAAGCCCGTTAGCGTTGCTTAGTTAGTATATATAACTTGGACTTACTGGCATCGATCACTACATTTGCTAAAGAAGTTTAATAAAAACATTGAAAAGAAGAATTATTTAAAAATCGAATTCTTCTTCTTCTTCTCTAATAATTCTTCATATAAACTATCTTCAGTTAGGGGTGGGTAAATTGAAAATGCCCGTCTCGAATTCCCGTATATAGGCATATTTACCTACCAGAGAAGGGCCCTCCACCTCCCAGGTGGTGAACCCTCCCGGCCTCTGATGCCGCAAACTGTTGTGAAACGACTTTGATTGTAGCTTTAAAATTATCTTTTATGGGGTGGGCACCGGATTATTGGATGGGCACGCTGTACCAGTTCCCCCATACCTACGCCTATGTTGCTTACTTTGCTATATTTGCTCAAGAGTGAAGCTAAAAGCTTAACTTCATATATCTCAAAATTCTAACATTGTAACATTGCATATTCTAACACAATTCTACATTCATAATTCTAACATTCTAACATACACAATTCTAACTTTCTAACATTGCAAATAACCACAAAATAAGCTCAGATATATATATATATATATATATATATATATATATATATATATATATATATATATATATATATATATATATATATATATATATATATATATATATATATATATATATATAAAAAGGTATAAGTTAGATTGAACACGCCAATCTCTGGAACCTATTGATTTAACTTGAAACATTATAACGTAATGTATAGTCAATTTATCTAGATAGGCTATAGCCTATCTCGGCTAAATTACATCACTTTAATCGTTACTATGAAATCCACTGTATCTACATTCAGTTAGGAGTATCCTCGTACAGTTACAATGTGTCATACATATTTTTTTTATTTACTGCCAATAGACGGTGCGGGCGAAGTCGCACGCTATCGTATATAAATATCTTAAAATAGCTATAATTATACAGTTTTCAATAAAGTTTTCCGCTTTGTGTACAACATTTAAGGAAAATTAATGACATGGACTATGGTGGGTCTTCGTAGGCCACAATAGCTCACAGTACAAAGTTTGCAATAATAACTCAAAAGAACTTCGCTTCCCTTCACTTGGTATTCCGCATACCTATTGTTGTACACTCCGTTCTCCGCTCTCCGCTCTCCGCGTTTCGATAGATTTGAACGCTTTATTATGTTAATAGAACGAGGAATATAAAAATTATCCATAATTCAATCATGGGTATCGAAACCAAAAACTTTCCGTTTATAGGGACACAACATAAATAAGATATTTATCTTCTTTATATTATTAATTCATTTGGTTTTTTTTTTTCGAAAATGACAAAAATGCTGTTGACCGCAAATGGTCTTTCCAGCCACACCTGGTTTATGAATACAAAGTGACGGACTGGACGGCGCACAATCGAAACTACGCTACGTAGTTAGCTGAAATTTGGCATATATTACAGATCCTTACAGAGCTATCGGTTTTTACAGTTTTTAAAGCCCACGCAAATAAAGTTTTGTGCCATACCTATATGTGTGTTAAAAAATAATCCGGCAATTCCTTTTCTCGCCCAATAATCTAAGGACTCGTGTCTGACATTTCTACAAGATCTTCTTAATTAACTTCCAATGAAAGTTTCACCTAAATCGGCCCAAAACCAGCGCAATGGCGTACATTTTCCAAAGGGAACCTGGTCCCTAGTGAGACATCTATGTATATGAAAAACGGAAAGTAGTGTACCAGCTAGCTGTTACTCAACCATGGTGGGCACTAGACGATGGGATGGGCACGACTACACTCCCCCTATACTACCCCCCCCCCCCCCCGCTCCTCCTTCATACGCCCATTCTAGCGAATCATTCGCAGCTTCGCCCGCTTGGCCTCGGCTTTAAATTAATATGACATGCTACATACATTACTATTGCCACATAGCTTATTTATTTCAAAGATATTTGGGTTTTTTAATGATTTCCATTTGAATGATTTGTTCTATGAATAATAGAATAATAAAAAAATGTATGTATTAATATGGAAATCGTCATTTTATATGAAAAAAAATTATACGTTTTTTTTTATTAAGTATATAAGAATCATATTTGATGGGTCGTGAGTCGAGATCGATCGTATGACTTCTATTAATATAACAAATCAAATGTAAACTTGTTTAACAACAATTATACAAAAAAAAAACTGGAAATTATGATTCATATATTGTGCAATGAAAGCCTGTTATATATTATGTTTGTGAGGACTTGTATATATATATATATATATATATATATATATATATATATATATATATATATATATATATATATATATATATATATATATATATATATATATATATATATATATATATATATATATATATATATATAATATATATATATATATATATATATATATATATATATATATATATATATATATATATATATATATATATATATATATATATATATATATATATATATATATATATATATATATATATATATATATATATATATATATATATGTGTGAAATTTTGTATGTATGTTTGTTTCGTCTTGACGCAAAAACTACTGAACGGGTTTAGATGAAACTTGGCAGTAATATAGCTTATATAGCAGAATAACATATGGGATACAATTTATGATGAACGAATGTTATTCACTTTAATAATAAATAGATAATAATAGTGTAGTCACTAGTGTATTGTCTGAGAATGAGTTTAAAGTTCTAAAATTTGAAGTAACTATAAAAAAATGACAATTAGTGAAGCTAATAACAGCAAATGTAATCATTTGAATTTCATCCTTCAACTCGTTTTTAGGGTACGGGACCCTAAAAAAATTTAAAAAAAACCCCTTTTAGGATCAGTCAGTGGACACAGACACCTTTTCTCAAGAAGTAATTGTAAAAAAAAAATTAGAAATAAAAAATTATAAAAATAAAACTAGACTTAAAAATGACATTAATAATTTCATACAAATATAAGTTCTTCGACTTTTTTAAGCTGTGTTTCCCGTTGGTAGAATCATGAAATCAGTACGGAACCCACAGTGCGCGGGCCCAACTCGCACTTGACCAGTATTTTTTATAAAGTCCAATACCGATATATTACTCATGTTATACAATTAACATATAAATGTATATATTAAAATTAACTTTTGAACGTCATTTATATATATATATATATATATATATATATATATATATATATATATATATATATATATATATATATATATATATATATATATATATTATATATATATATATATATTATATATATATATATATATATACATATAGACGGATGTGTACTAACTTGTCATTGGTCAGTCAGTCATCACGTGTAATGGCTGTGACCTCGAATTTACAGGTAGGTAATGGGACTTTTTGTAATTTGCAATAAATCGATGTAAAGTATAGTTACTGATTTGTTTAACAATTAAATATTTTAATTTGATAGAATTTAAGAGTTGTTAGCCCTTAACGTAGCAGGGTAGGCAGAGGGAACTGTATGAAAAAAGAATCTAGTGATAAGACACTCCGTTCCCCGCTCTCCGCTTTTCGAGGCATTGCGTGTACAGTGGCGGAACTCAACGCCGCTTTGCCTTGTTGCCAGAGCGAAGAAAATGTGAATAATTCATTCTCCCCGAGCGGGATATAACTAAACATGTTATAAATACAGCTATATATTTTTATTATGGCTTATATTTTTGAAAATATATGCCCTGCTCTCCCCTACGGCCCCATTATACAAATAGAGCCTTCCTACGTAAATAGGCTATCCAAAAAAAAAACAGCACCAACCAATAGTTCCGGAGATTAACATACAAACACACAAACATAAGCTTTATAATATTCGTATAGACACATATTAAATGGATTCCCTCCAGTTATTAAAAAAAAATTAAAAATATAAAACTAAGCGTGTATAAGGTCATTGAACTGCATAGAAACGTCATCGCCATATATATTTATATACGACCCAGGTTAGTTTTTACCGGTGACTTTGCTTCAGGTGATGTCCTTAAATATATATAATCATTATTTACGGTAGAGGATCGTTAGTGGGTTCGATTCCCATGAGGGGAGAATGAATTATTTTCATTTTCTTCGCGATAGTAACAAGAGAAAGCGCGGCGTTTAGTTCCGCCATATTTTAATTACTTTTAGAAATTTAAAATAAGCTACGTAACACGAATGAATCATTTGTGTGCGAACGCGAACAAACATACAAACTGATGTATATATATAAATAAGAATTCTCATACTATTTCACTATCAAATATAAAAAAAATATTTTACTATGAACTTACAATTTATTTGCTATAAAAAAAAGCGTTTCTCACGAGACCGTCGGCAGTGCCTGTAATAGCGACGGCTTGTGGGTTCGATTCCCGTGAGGGGAGAATGAAATATTTTCATTTATTCGTGGGGAACGGAGTGTCTCAACACTACATGACACTACCCTCTGTTAGAATAACATTAAGAGAACAAACAGAAATACTTACATACATATATAAATACTAGCTTTTGCCTACGACTTCGGCCACAATTGTCAAATGAAAATAAAGGAGGTTAGAACTGACCGGATATATAAGGTAACATTGAAATGATCAACCTGACGATATACAGCCTATAGCCTATAGCCTATAGCCTTCCCACGTAAATAGAAACCACAAACCAGTAGTTCCCGAGATTCGTACACGTACAAATAGACTTTGAACCTATAAATACCTATAACTAACTCATATATATCGTAAACCATTGCTTACGTCACATTAATATAATATGTACATATAGGTATATATATATATTGACGTCAGATATACCTGTTGTGTTATATATGTACTTATATGTGTCTGTCAGGTCTGTGTCACAGTCAGATAGCGCCTGACATATATATATATATATATATATATATATATATATATATATATATATATATATATATATATATATATATATATATATATATATATATATATATATATATATATATATATATATATATATATATATATATATATATATATATATATATATATATATATATATATATTTATATATATACACGCCACTCAACTCGCAATGTCTCGAAAGGCGGAAAGCGGAGAACGGAGTAACACTAGGTTCCCTCTGTCTACAATGCTCTGTGCGGGATACAGCGTAAAGAGCAATATATATATATATATATATATATATTATATATATATATATATATATATATATATATATATATATATATATATATATATATATATATATATATATATATATATATATATATATATATATAATACAAAATTTGATTTCAAATCATATTGATTCGTACACATAAGTTAATTATTAATTTTTTATCTTTAATAATTTACATACAATTTTCAAATTTGCCCAAAAAAATTCAAAATTTTTTTTTTTTTTTATATTGATATTCTATATACAAATTGTTTAAGTACACAATACGTAGTGTTGAGTCACTAAGTTCTTCGAATTTACACCATCAATGTATAGCTTCAGGCTCATAAAAAAAAATTGAACCCACACCCAGGTATCATAAACAAAAACAAAAAAAAAATAAAAAAAAATATTACAACATACCAAAAAGAATGACCAGCACCTCCAACGCAACTGTTGTTAGAATCAACGACATTTTCAACACTCCACTGAACAACAGATACATAATTGGCGGTACAATTTTATATAGTCTTTTTTTTTTTTTTTAGTCTATTTCATATATTTTATATGACATTCTGTGCACTAAGAGCGAGGGTTTAAGAACAACTGAGGTCTGGAAAATTGAATGCCACCGGATGTTAGAGAAGGCAGTATATATAGGTGCGTCTCGGTCGCACTAAATGCCAATGTGTCATATATAGTCCAAGATCTGTATATATAAATTTATACTTATTTGGACCGAAATTATATATGTAGGATTATTTGTTTTAATCTAACAAGGTAAACAGAGGGTAAACTCCGAGAGGCTAAACTAAACTAAATGACGAACTCTGTCTTGTTTCCAGAGTAGGCAAAATGAAAATCTTCTAGTACAGACAGATATAGCGTGAAGCTTAAAAAACAATGAAAAATGGTAATTTAAATATTATTGTACATATTAGCCTTTATTTAAGTAAATACATATATAAGGCTATGTATTATTTTGAATTCGACTAGATTTTTTTTTTCAAAAATGTATTATATATAAAATAAATTTTGGGATCTTGGAATATATTGTTGTTTAAGTTGAACATAAGATATATATATATATATATATATATATATATATATATATATATATATATATATATATATATATATATATATATATATATATATATATATATATATATATATATATATAATCTGGATACTTTTAAAAAAATTATAAATCGATGAATATCAAACGAATGATTTCTTCTTTAAGTAAACACGGAACGAATATTGTGTAGCAGGATATGGAAGGAACCTTGGGTTAAGACCTCTTTCTCCACTTTCCTCTCAATTTACGGGTATTTGAGTGTTGGAACTCAAAGCCGCGCTTTGTTTCGATACCAGAGCGAGGATATTTAAATACTGTATATTCCCCAAATGAGAATTGTGCCCAAACACTCTACCTTTGTGACACAAATGTTTAACGAAATCGTAGAAACGTGACGTTAAAAATTTCTTAATGATTTACGATAATTTGGGTACGATTCCTATGAGGGGAGAATTATACTCTATAGTCTCTCGGTCGGCTATGAAGTCCTGGTACCTGCCAGTTGACAGTTGACAGTTGTTGTATACAATTGTGCTCTATAGTGACGATCTCTCGGTCGGCTATGAAGTCCTGGTACCTGCCAGTTGACAGTTGACAGTTGTTGTATACAATTGTACTCTATAGTGACGATCTCTCGGTCGGCTATGAAGTCCTGGTACCTGCCAGTTGCCAGTTGACAGTTGACAGTTGTTGTATACAATTGTACTCTATAGTGACGATCTCTCGGTCGGCTATGAAGTCTGGTACCTGCCAGTTGACAGTTGACAGTTGTTGTATACAATTGTACTCTATAGTGACGATCTCTCGGTCGGCTATGAAGTCCTGGTACCTGCCAGTTGACAGTTGTTGTATACAATTGTACTCTATAGTGACGATCTCTCGGTCGGCTATGAAGTCCTGGTACCTGCCAGTTGACAGTTGACAGTTGTTGTATACAATTGTACTCTATAGTGACGATCTCTCGGTCGGCTATGAAGTCCTGGTACCTGCCAGTTGACAGTTGTTGTATACAATTGTACTCTATAGTGACGATCTCTCGGTCGGCTATGAAGTCCTGGTACCTGCCAGTTGACAGTTGGCAGTTGACAGTTGTTGTATACAATTGTACTCTATAGTGTTCTGTTCTGTACTGCAGTAATGGCGTTTCGAGCGTGCCAGTTGAGCACAATTCACTTCGCCAATGTCACGTTGTATGGAGAATACACGAAGGAGAATGTACGGTGAAACGATAACTAACTTTACATAATAATACAATGCATGTAAAAAAAGAGATCCAATAAAAATTCTTCCTTCACCTACAACAAATTAAACACATACTAATTACAATATATACACACAATAAAGTGGGTTAGTACTAAATAGTATTTTACACGAGTGTTAGTTTATAATCGAATATTATTATACTTAATGTATTTACATAGAAATTTACATAAGGGACTAAACACAAACATTAATGAACACTGAACATTAAGATGACGAGGAATTTTATTGGGAAGAACATCATACGAGTTAATTTAGGACAAGAGAAAAGGATATGAGAGGGGGAACCATCGTCCAGGCCACATTCACACAGTGAATGGTCTATGACCCTGATCTTAGCAAATGCACAGGCGTACATGCATGTCCGAGGCGTAAGCGGCAGATTGTTGATATAATCTTCTTCTTCTTCCTGGCATTAGTCCCGGCTTTTTGCCAGGGTCTGCCTTCCGACTAAGACCAATCGGTCCATATGAGTGGCGAAGTGGTTTTTTGTGGAGCGATTGCCATCTGACCTCCAAACCCATTACTGGGAGAAACCAAGAAAGGAAAGGGAATAAGAGGCAGAAAGACTTGGAATATAGGGGAGGGACACCACTTACATGGATTGGATCGGGTTATGAAAGTGGTGGCTCGAGGTCCCGGGGTCGCGTACCCGTATGCCGGAAACCAAATATCGGACAGATAATTGGCTAGACACCCTCTGAGATAGATTGTTGATATAATCCTCCATTTAATATATTTTTGAGAAAAAAACCACGGTCGCTTTGGTGGATATTAGGTTGAATTAAGGCATAGTACTTACCTTTGATTGATTTTGACTTATCCCAGAAATTACTGCAGGTCTTATATAGATGAACATCTGCCAGGGTCAGCAGATCCTGTGCCGAGTTGAAAAAGTGATCCGAAGTACCATACTGGATGGCTAATTTGGCGCAAGAGTCTGCAGATTCATTCCCACTAATTCCAGAGTGACCTGGTATCCATACCAAAGTAACGTCCAAGCCCTTTAGGTGACATGAGTACAATTCTTCACGAATCCTTAAAACAATTGAAGATCTCAGCCTACTATGAAACGGATTTCCCTTTAACGCCATTAAGCATCTTAACGAGTCCGTAAAAATAACCATCTGCTTAAAGTCGTGGGAGAGTGTAAACAAGATTGCTTCTAGCAAAGCCTCACCTGTAAACACTGACGATTCGGGAGGGCATTTAAATTGTAAAATAATTTTGAATTTTGGGATCCAGCAAGCTGCACCAACACAGCTTTCCTTCGAAAGCTTTGAAGCATCTGTGACGATGAGGACATATTTTAACATTTTTCATTAATCAACTCTTGAAATTTTGTGTTGATGCTAGGATCTCCCTTAGTTAGGCCAAGATTTGTAATGACACGAGGACAATGGACAAAAGCATTATAAGGTGTACGGAATAATGGGTTTGATGGGAAGGAGGACAAGGTGTGAGGGAGGGAGGTTAGTCTAAGGAAGCTATCTAGCAAGTAGGGTAAAGGCTTGGCACGTGGAATAAGATCGGCTAATTTATATAACTTAGACCTCAATGGATGGGAAGACAGCTGTAACATTTTACATACAAATTTATTGGAAAGAAATTGTCGACGGATAGGGAATGGCGGGTCCACACACTCCACTTGTAGTGCATTAGAAGGAGTAGACCTCATATAATAATCCGTATACATTTATGTTGTATACGATTAATTTTTTCTGTAGCTACTTTATTAAAGGGGTCCAAAACAAATAACCCGTAGTCAATATGGCTACGGATTATAGCATTGTACAGCAGTTTTAAAGAGTAAGGATGCGCACCCCACCACACACCAGAGACAGCTCTCTCGGTCGGCTACTTCTTCTTCTTATCTTTATATATGGCGTTTCGAGCGTGCCAGTGCAGAACAATTCACTTCGCCAGTGTCACGTTGAATGGAGAAAAAGGCTATGAAGTCCTG